>BOPP01000106.1:2942783-3037264 GCA_017312745.1 Gryllus bimaculatus
TGATGCAAAGCTTGTTTGTTTTAACTTCTTGGCTTAAGAATCACTATTCTCAGTGTTATTGATTTTCCCTCTATGTGAGTTTGAATTTCTGGACCTCTCATTTTTGTAGTTCTGAAATTCAAAATGTGAAAAGAAATTTGCACCTCCAATAGAAAAGTGACACAAGTGTGAATTTCTGATTTCTCAGAAATTGCAATTTTAAGTATTGTAGTTCTGTAATATTCGTTATAGATTGTACCACATATTCACCTTCTAGCAGGCAGTAATTGAACTAATTGAAAATCAACTTCAGAATAGTAGCCGTAGCTCTTGGTAACCTCTTATCAGCTTTTAGCTGAAAAATGACTATTTCGCACTTGTGTCACTTTTCTATTGGAGGTGCAAATTACCAGTTCCCTAGTAAAAAGAATGACCAGTGGAATCCATGGTCTATTGTACATCATTGTGTGCATTTTAAAATTTCAAATATAGTGTTTATTATTTTTAGATATTTAAAGATGTGTGGATGCCTTGGGGGATTATTTTGAAGGTTATTAACTCAGAAGAGTACGAATATTACGTGTAGTTTTGTTTTGTGTATATGTAATACAAATAAAATAATGATCTTTATTTTCACACCTCTCAAAGTCATTGCAAAGAACATTCCAGCGACATTCAAATGTATATCCGGTTTGTTTCTTTCATTTTTATTGACTGATAAAAAATAGTTGCCATGACTTCTGAAATGACTCTCATAGTTTTAGCAGCACTATATAACTTTTTCCAATTTTTTTCTTCAATTTTTCTATGGATTGAACCAGAAGTTCTTAAAAGAATGGCACAGAATGCAAATTTAGAAATATGCGAGAAAGTATGTGCTGTTGTAGCACTGCTTGTTTAAATATTAAAATATTTCATATCAATATTTTAAATCTAAGGTAAAGAGAGTTTTGCATGTAATGCGTGTATGGGGTGAAGGCTTATACGAACAAGTATGAGAGTTTACGTCAACTGAAGGAACAACATAAAATATTCAGAGGTATGGATTGAACATAGAATGAGTAAGTTATAATGTGTTACGTAATGTTATGTGAAAATGTCTACTTTGAAATACAAGAATGTAATGGCTGATGGTTTGAATAGAAAGAAAGAAAATCTTAACAAAATGTTTGTGACTATGCATTCTTGATGCAAAATCTATTTTAATTTGCTTATTCTATTTCTTTGGGTTGCAGACAATTTGTGTTTGCGTGTGTGCAATATTTAAAGGGCATGTTTCAGAGCTAAAATCTAATTAACTTCCCTGCTCTGGTTATTAGAATGTCTTTAAAAACAGGAGGTTGTTTTTTTTCCCTTCCACTGTATACGTAAAATTTATCAATATTTACTTAATAAAATTAACTTTATCATTTCCTTGTCCCCTCTCTGTTCTTTCTTTTTCCTTCCCTGTCCTTCTCCCCTACCAATGTCTTTTTAGACATCCTTCTCTTCTAGTTTTGCCCTGTATCATTTGGCCACAAATCCTAATTGTCAAAAAGCATTACAACAAGAGTGCCGTGAACTACTGCCTACCCAAGAATCTCCTGTTACATTGGAGGTGTTGGACAAAGCTCAGTATACTCGTGCTGTCATCAAAGAATCTCTGAGATTGAATCCAGTTTCTGTTGGAGTCGGTCGCATCCTCCCTGAAGATGTAATCTTAAGTGGTTATCATGTTCCCAAAGGGGTAAGACTTGTTTCAATCTGCAATATAACATTTTTCACTGTATATTTCCTATTTTACTGTTTTGAATTTCAAAATATAAAGAAAAATGCATGTAGTAAAACTATCAAGGATTTTACATTTCTACACGCAAAAGAGTTCTTTCAATTCTTCTTTATACTTTACTTTTGAATCAATTTTTGAAACTTTCATTAAGATGCCATTAATATTAAGTCTGATCAGAAAACTAATAAGTGTAACTGCCGATTCTGCCTTGTAATTTATTTATTTTGTGTTCATTTTTAACCTTGCAGACAAATATTGTTACTCAAAATCAAGTGGCATGTAGATTATCTGAATATTTTCCTAACCCAAACAGTTTTATACCAGAACGTTGGATCAAATCAAGTTCTTTATTTCAAAAACCACATCCATTCCTTCTTTTGCCCTTTGGGCATGGTCCAAGATCTTGTATTGCACGTCGCCTAGCTGAACAAAACATGCATATGTTATTTCTAAAGGTGAGATTACTTACCACTTCATTGAAATAATAGATAAAGATAGAATATGTGTACTGTTAATATTTCATGTTTCTGAAACAATAAAAGATTACTTTTGGTGAAACACTGATAAAATCCATGAGAGAATGTTCATGTATCACAATAAAATTACAGCAATTGTTTATTTTCACAGATCTTCCGAAATTATGATGTTAAGTGGTGTGGTGGAACTTTGGATTGCAGATCGCTTCCTAATAAACCTGATCAACCTCTGTTGTTATCATTTAAATCTGTGGATTATTAATGGTCTTAAATGAGAATATCAAAAGACCACACTTTGTGGAAAGGGTAATAAAAATAATATGAAGGTGCAAGGAAAAACAAAAGAGTTTTTAAAAATAAATAAAAATATTTTTGCTTTGTGGATACATTTTATTAATGAATACTGTCTGCATTGATTTTTACTTTTTAATAAAAGAGCATTTGAAAATAGATTGTGAATTTATTTCTGCTTGTACTACTTCTTATTTTTGATTAGCTGAAGCACACAATTGGACAGGGAAGTGTGCCCCCTTTATAATACCCTGCGCCCTGATCCCACTGGCCTGTGGCGTCACGTCACTTGCCGTGCCATACCATTCCGCCACTGCCGGACCAGGCAGTTGCTACGGACACATTGTTGCATTCTCACGGAAAACTCCAGTATTAATGTTGGCTCTCAATTACAGCCTAAATTCTAATTTCGCTCTCGGAATAAAATTATCAAAATGCATTTAGTAGGAACTTCTGTGGAATTAGGAAACGTTTAATTCAAGCATTTGTTTTTTTATATATATTCGCGAAGAACTGAAAGACTGCACTTTTGATGTGATTTGTCTTATTTTTCGTCGAAGAGAAAGAAGGGGGAAATCATTCTATTGTTCTATTAACAAGAGTTATCAATGTTTAGAAAAATGCCACTGGAATAACCGTTATTTTTTAAAATTGCGCACATTGCATGCAATTTGCGCGAAAACTACTAAAATTTTCAAAAAAGCACATAGCCGTGGCCATTTTCAAAAATAATTTAAGAAATCAAAATTTTGAAATTTTCGAGAAAATAGAGTTTACTGTGAAAAAGGATGCAGTTTTCACGGACGGACGGACGAACGAACGAGCATTACATACCTTTTCCTTATACTACTTGTATTAATCCGCGTATACGTACGTATACGAAAAAAAATAAAAAAACAAAATAAAGAATATTTTTAAAAAGCGCGAGTTTAGCAACATTTAAAAAACTAGAAAATTTCGTTCCTGAGTTATAGAAAACTTTGCATCGATAAATGAACTGTTGCTTTGATTTTTCTGCATTGCTAACAAAATAGTAACTCACACTCAGCTCTATTCCTACCACTATATGCAAAAGGATAACTCAATAAAACGTGTACATAATGAAGCTATATTTATGTTCAAAAGCAAAACCAGAGGTCATCTTAGCATTTGCTAAATGGACCAGGGAAACTGGACAAAAATTGTGATAGAGACAGGAATCATTGACCCAGAAGCTGAAGTGCATTAGGCTACTTCTGTAGAAACAGTAAAGCAGCTGAAAAGATTTTTCTTTGTACTTAATTTTGTGTACAGATTGTAATTGTTTAATATCATCAGGAAAATATACAATTCTCCACCGTTAAGTCGGATTTAACAAAAATTATGGATTCGTAAATAAATAGGCATGGCAATGGTAAGATTACAAGCTCAATGAAGAGCTTCTAGGGATTACACCTATGGCATTTTTTAATTATTTGAATAATTTTCTTTTGCAAACTAACAAACCCTTAAGAGGTTTAGTGAGTCTGGTGGTGCAGGGGTAGAATAATGTGTGGCATGCTACACTTAAGAACCTGAAGTTGAATCCCACTGGAGGGGAGGGGGAGGTAATTTTATTGAAAAGCAATTTACTGTTCAAAAGAAAGAGTAGGACATAAGTTATTGTAAACAAAAAAAAGGTGTTTGAAAACACTTTTGCACAGTATTATATTACAGAACGGTTGCAGATAATACCAGAAGGTACATGCTATCATTTCACCAATAGTTCTTTTTTTCTCAAATAACGTTCACTTAACAGCATGCCTTCGGTCCGATAGTCATTAGGACCTTTGAAATGTCCATGATAGCATAAACTCAACTATAATTTGCTGGTGTGGAACCATTGTTTGAATGCCAGCAGTCAGGTGGTCTAATGGATAAGTTCATTGCTTGTGAAACATCTATATCTGAGTTTGAATCCTAGCATGGTCAAATAATTTCTCTGTTCTTTACTTGAAAACATTTTTGCAAGTTCAAGTAGTATTTTCACATTTAATTGCCAGAGAAAATAAACATATGTCCTTTTTGGAATTGTAAATATTCTTCCAATAATAACAGTGCAATAATAATACAACAGTTTAAACACAGAACAAATTCCAAAACTGTATCTCAACATTGTAAAGATACGAGGAGGTAAATCACATTAAGATTCAAGGTGGCATAAAGTATATGTTCACATTGTGTTTGTGATGTTTAAAGGATCAAAAATTCTCTCGATCATCGCATAAAGTATACTTTTAACAGGTTGTAGTAATCATTTAAGAAAGAACTTCACTAATAAACTAGGTTTCTAAGATTTTAGAGTTGGAGGTCTTTCTATATTTCAATGACAGATGAAGATTAAGAGTAAACAAATGTGTAATCAAAACTTATTTCAAATAAACAAATTGCATTCTTTATTACGAAAATATCTGTAAATAATTTAAGAAATCCATGTTCAAATAGTCTTTAAAATTACTAAAACATAAAATATATAATTTTCAAATTATTTAATATTTCATTAAAGACTTTCAATAAAAATTTGCATTGGTGGCACACTGAGAATGAGCCTCCAGCAGCTCACAAGAAACATTTAAATTAATTGAATCGTATTAACAGGAATGTGTGTTCAATATTTAATAGAAATTATTACGAGTTAAATATTCACATGTTATCATCAAGTTTATTGTGACATTTTAAATGAAAGCACTCGTATTAAACTTCTGCATCCCAATGATTAAATTATCTGCAATTTGAAGTTGGTATCTGGACAGGATTCCAAATTTCTAGGGTAAATGAAAATATAATCTCTGAACAAACAGATTGGCACTTGCTCAATAAATATAAAAATTAATATATGAATAAAATGATTTATTAGATTAATCCCACCTTATAAATAAGTTTTTCAATTAACAATGTAAGTAGGATATGTAGTTTCTTGGTAAAATTAGCACAATTATAACAAAGAATTGAACTAATATGTATTTTACTTAACACTGGAGCACAAGAAAAGTGACACTTCACAAAAGTGTGATTTTGCAAATGTTTTTATTTTGAGTAGGGACATTTATTTTGTGTCCAATACAAAGTCTTTTACTTTATATATTACTGGCTCTCTTGTTAACTATTTTTACACTATATTTTTCACTCCCTTCACATAAAAATAATAATATCTGAATCATGTCACTTTTCTTGTGCACAGACGATGTGTCTTGTTATTACATCACCATACATATTTACTTTAAATAAACATACATAATTGACATTGTATTACATAAAACACAAGTATCCACTTTTCTCTCAGTTACAAAAAACAAGAAGCTCATGCAACTATTTCTGAGCAATAAATTCTACAGTAAATATTTGTACTGAACACATTACAAAATATTCAAGATTCAAAAAAGAAAAGAAAAAAACTAATAAGATATACATGTACTTTAAAACAACTTTAAAGCTTTGCTGATTTATTTTATTTATTTAAAACTGTTTTTTTATGCAAAACATTACTTGTATGGAGACGATTGCCCTCTTCAGTCTTACTAGAGAAAACTTCAGTAACAAAAGTTTGAATCAAATATTTTCAAGTTAATGATGGCTGTCATATTATACATCATATAAAAGGAGCTGAATATCAATGTCTGAACTGCGCAAGTACTTTAAAGATGCATTGTTACAGGAAAATTACAGTACAAGTAATGAACGTCCTGAAACTTTGTAAAACATTACATCTCCGAAATAAATTGTATTTTCTCAAAAATGGGGAAAAATAGCAACTTGAACATTATTTTTAAGATCAATAAATGATAAATCGAATCAGTTCTTTAACCCATATGTGGAAGTGATATTCCAAAAGTAATACTTACTAAACTTAGTTACCCCAAGTATTAATAGGGGCAAAATGTATTTCTTCATTACAGTACTTGTGAAACAACTTATTGATTTCATCACATCAGATTTCTTGAAAGTATTTTGAAAATCATCAATTCTCAATATTAAAACAGTTAGAATCAGTTTAAAAAGAAGAAAAACAAAGAAAAGCAAAATCCTGTTTTAAATGATTCAGCGGTTTAAATTTTGCCTCACTATTTTCAATAATTAATGAAAATACTTGATGCAAAAAAACAGTTCTTTACTGTACATACATTTTCATTACAGTTGTATTTAAATATGTGCAGTAATGTGTGTAACGATTTGCTTCCTTCAAGTATCTTGTGCAAGAAAAATGAGAAATAATGCAATCAATCAGGTCAGTCATACACATAGGAAAATAAAAGAAGATCAGAATTTAATGAACTACCTACCTCAATCAAGAAAGTGATAAATATTATTCATTTAGTTCAGCAGAGGATTCAGCTCATTATTAAAAGATACAATTAACAACTACTTTTACTTTTAGGCACTGACAATGTTAAAATTCAAATGAAAAAAATAAAAATAAGAAATTTGTTTCAAACCATCTACCATTTCTCATCTTTCATTACATACGAGTCCTTTTAAAAAACATAAAACAATGTCCAATGTCATAATCATTCCACTGGATCACACAAGCAGTGTTGTATTTAGGCGATAACAAATGCTAAATTTATTTGTATGACAAGGCTTTACAGAAAATTTGAGCAATAAATCACAATTAATTTCCCAGTTATTGTAATACAACAGAAATACAGCATTATATAATTTGTTAAAACAGGATGCAGTGGTTGATCAGAGATTTATGGTGGCCACTAGGTCTTGTATTAAAACATACTTACGGCTCATTATATAATTTCTAATGATAACAAGGTTACTTATTAGTTTTAAATATTGTTAGTGTGTCCAATATGTGGTTTTCTAAATCATCATTCTTCTATTTTTCTTTAGAATTGTTGGGTTCACTATGGTGGAGAATTTGAATGGTTGGTGGTTGTTTTTTTTCCCATGATTTGTGCCACATAGTAGTATTGAAAGCTATCCAGTGGTGTCAAGAGTGTTTTTATTTTATTATCTCAACCCATTTGCAAAAAATTGATGAACATTTTTGACTCTTATGTACGCGAGTACATGTGGAGAAGGAAAGTTCGTGATGTTGATACGATGAAAGAATTTCTGAGAGAATCATAAATGTTTCCCACCAGAATGATTAAGTAAGTTTACTTTTTTATCTCTGCTTTGTAGTTTTGTGTAAGTAATTATGCTAGTGGAAGTTTCGTGTAAGTAATTGTGCTAGAGTTCTTGTAAGTGGGCAAGTAGAAGTGCAAGTCAGTTCAATAAAAGACCCTTTAAAAGAAATTCTCTAAAAAGTGAGGAAGGTTTATAAATAGCGTGAGTGCTAAGAGTGAGAGCAAAGGCTCTCAATCTCAAGGAGAGCAACCAGGTTGCGAGAGCAGAAGCCCGAAGACCTCACTGAACGTAGCACTGTAGGTCATCACAGACCTCTTGGTGTCAAATGCGTTAGATAATACTGTTGGCTATAAAATTAAATTTCTAGCATGAACAATACAAACTGAAATAATCAGTTCATTGATTCAAATTAATCAATTCATTTGAATCACTGAATCAAAAGAAGAGTGGCCACCATAAACTTCCAATTTATGCAATCACAAACACAATAGAAAGATATTTATACCTTTATATAATGAAGAAAAAAATAGCAACTCACAATCACATACAATAAGAAAACCTGCCACATACAATGCTACACACAATATTAAGAAAATAATTAACATAATTCTGTGATAAGCTGGCCTAATGATACCCATAATTTTCATTTAAAACTATTTATTTTTATATTCACTAGATTCACTCTTGTTGGAGAGATGCAGCAAATAAATCTGTGGGTCGGAGGTATAAGACTCTATGTTCATTTTTGGCCAAAATAAGATTGGTATAATAATATGAGCTTTTTGCCCTCTAACCAGGGGTATACTACACTATGTCCTACATGTAATAATGGTGGAGTTATGGTGCTATAAAATAATACCAAGTCCACTTTCACTTAGAGGTATGCAAACCTTCAAACAGCTCTCCTGTAAAATTTAGTAAATGTGACATAGTGTCCTATACCTCCGACCCACAGAAATAATAAAGGAATTACAACAGTAATTAATTCTTAGATGTTTTGCAAAATTGGGAAACTTGAGTACACAATGGGTCGTGAACAAGGAGGAGAATTTTGGAGAGGAGATTTCAAATTATTAAAATATAAAGCTCACCTTGGAAACCCTCATCAGCATAACATTAAAGAATTGGTAAACGTGAAAGACGACTTTTGGAGCAATTCAAAGACACGTTCCTAATCCTAAGAAAAAGTCATCAACACATTTCTTAACTCTTTTGTTAGTCAAAATAAAATAAGATTTATGACATATCAGAAAAAAATATCCTAGATGGAGTGAATTAAACTATAGGAATGATCTGAAGTTGAGAGACAGATCTATTACAAGGGAAATATTTTCCACAAATTTTTGCAATTTACTCACTTGATTAATAATTAATCCAGGCTAATCCTAGCACATGTTCTGGAAAATACACCAATGTAAGATTGTTGTAATACAACGGGGTTTCTGAAGATGATCATTTAGGAAACACTGCTCTAGTAATGAACAAATTAAAGTTCAATACACCAATTCTTAATCTCATGAAAAGCAGAAGTATGGTTCTACAGATTACGAAGAAATTGGAAACATAATATTTTATCACTAATATAACATCTAATAAACTTTGGTAGCACAAGAGAATTGTAGGAAACTAACATTTTTTGGAGGAATGAGCTCATTTCTGAAAGCAATTTCAGTTGCTTTGGATTTATTGTGCATTTGAAAGGCAGTCCTCCAAAAATTAATATTATTCTCCAACCTTCAGAATATGTAATATAAAAATCAAGCAAAGTTTACGAATTTGAATTTGTAAAATATTTCTTTTCAATATTCTGAAAATAGCAGCATAATACTTGTATCTACTTAATTAGGTCAATAAACTCTTGCACATATAACAATAATAATTCAAGAGAAAATTACTTCGAATACTACGCTCTTCTTCATTAAAAGATAAAAAATATATAATTTGAGTTTTCATTACATTAATCCTTTCATTCAGTATAATGTAGCATACTTTCAAATCTGATGGCATTTAGTCAAAACATTATATCAAATCGGTTAATATCCTGCGAATTCTATTTTCTCTCTCTCTCTCTCTTTCTTTCTTTCTTTCTTTTCCTTCTTCTGTTACCTACTTACAGAAAGTGGGGATTCTAATTATGAAAGAAACTTCACTTAAAATATTTCTGATCATACAAATTCCAAAAATATCAAGCGCAGATGCTCCATGAAAGCTGCCCAAAAATTTCGAAATTTTCATGGCTCTCAATTACTTTGTACATTTGTTCCATTATTAGCAATACACACAACAAATATGCATCAACACCATTGCTGAAAACCCTGTACGTTCATAACAATGTTCAGGCACCTACAGTCACCACTTAAACTCAAATGCACCAAAATCATCAGTTACAAATTACATTTTAGGAAATTCTTTAAAATTAACTTCATTAGAATCACTACTCTCCACTACTCTGCCAGTTAAATTTTCTAAATTAAACTGAAAAGACTCAATAACTAATGTCTTGATAAAACAGCTATAAATAAGACCACCCAAACAGCATCCAGCACAATAAAACACCCAAACAATGAAATTTGACAATTCATTCTTTGGTTCGCATTTGGAGATCTTAATTTCTTTTTAACCCTAGCAAGCCTTGTGTGTCCAATAGACTCAATTCGATCTTCCTAAGGTCATCAAATGATAGGAAATTTACTTTCTGCCCAAGCATCAAAGTATTCTTCTAAATACATCCTCTACTTACTACACCAAAAATCTCTCTCATTTTGAATTTGTATATATTGAGAAAAACATAGTTTTGTGGCACAAAAGCCTGCAATAAGTCTAGCAGACTCTCTTGTTGTTTCATATATATCTCATTACTGACATGCTTTGTAATTGATGCATTTGCCTGACTAGAGTTTCGGGTTATTATTAGCAATTGTCTGATAGTGACTTCTACTTTTTTGATTGTTACTAGTGAGAACTGTGTGTACCATTCTCGCTCCTGACATATCTTTAATATCATTGCATAAAACACTCTCATTACTTCGTGTGTTGCTTGTATGTTGCATGCATGCACATTCTGTATGTGGTCTTTTGCAGTCTAGTTATTTACATGTAGTCAATAAACAGTTATCACAATTAAATACAGGGGGACTTTCAATCTCTTCTTGAACCAAGTATTTTCATTTTAGTTGTTATCCGCACGATTGATGGCTAATTGATGCTAAGATAACATGCCTTAATTTAGATATTAAAAATGAATTTTATGCAACATTTTCAGTAAGCAATAGTGATTACAAACCCCAAAACGATTCTAGCAAAGAGTACAGTGCTAGTGTCAGAAGTAATTATAGTGACATTGTTTATGAATGTGAAGACACTGTCATTACAACCAATGATAATGAACAATTTATTGGAAAGGACATGCACGAGTAGTCCAAAATAAAGAATCAAATAACATCATAAAGATTGCAACATCTGAGGTTGTGCTTCCACAAGGTACAATAAAAGATTCTACCAGGGACGTATTGTGGAATACAAAATATGGGTCTCCAATATTTCAAGCCACTTTGAGTAGAGAAGAAACAAAGAGCTCCTCCTTTTCCTTCGCTTTCACGACAAATCAAGAAGTGTGTTGCAGAAAGCAAATATACACTAATTCGTGCCACATGAGAAGCAGACTGCAAGATCTTAACTACACATTATCTTTCGGGGTGCAATAAACACTACTGATTAATTTGGGCCATTCCAAGAGTGATGGACTTTCCAGCAATTCATGGCTTCAAAGCCAGATACATATGGCTTGAAGATATTTTGGGCAGATTTTAATTCCATTCATTGAAAGGTTTGCCTATTTTAGGAAAGGTGTGCACACATAGGAGCCACAAAATAGAAACTTCAGTGGTACTCCACTTCACCTTATAATGCTAACCACAGAAACGAAACATACAAAACCTTTTTACATACTAAGGCCAGGGCAAACAATTATTGTAGAGTAAATGGATGTGGGTACTCTACAAAAAACAACAACAAAGCTTGCATTTGTTCGGTATTCCAACTATTTAATTGGTTCAACACCTCAATAATTTCAGGAAAAAATTCACTCTCATGCCATTTGTTACTGCACCCAATTAAGAAACTATGTTTTTCAGCAACAAAGATCATTCTAAGGATATTATAGAACAAAATCCAAAATGTTAGACAGAATGTTATATTAAAATGAAACAAGGGCATACTCAACAGTGTAGATCAAATAACACATGCCCCTGTAAGAGAAAAATAAACCTGTGGCCTTCTGTATTTTTTAAGAATCTGACTGATGTTTTTGGAGTTGCTGTGTATGTCATGTGGCTCATGTTGAATCCAGAATGTAAGAAGAAAGCAAACCAAAGACAAAGACTTTCCCTCTCACACTTGGCAGAACATCCAATAGATCCTCAAATAACAAGAAGATCCCTACTTGGATTGAACTGAAGCTCAAGAACTGCAATGGAATGTACAGTTCCTCAGTTTTCTAAGGTTCTCTGGATTACTCATCTATGCCAAAGAGAATGCAATAACAAGTAAAAATATAACCGAGTCCAGCAGACTCACCTTAGGCTTGCTTATTTCGCTGAAAAAACACTTGAGCCTTCTAGGGTTAAGAACTCAAAATTGTCAATGAATTGTTTTTTCCAGTGTGGTCTAGCCTTTATACAAAATTAGACCACTCCATCACTATCCCATTGTAAGAATAACCAATAATAAAAATTTCATTCAAAAACATTACTATAATCTGAAGTCTACGATAAGGATAACAAATAATACACAATCCTGACAATCCAATGTCAATAATTATCGAAAATTCTGATTAAAAGAACCTGAACTTAATTTACATAATCATTAACTAGTTAAACTTGTCAATATAATAACAATATAACCTGATGATACAATTCATTTGTAGGAGTAATTCTGAATTTTAAATTAATTTCTAAAGAAAACCGACATTACAGAAAGGAAGTTTAAAACTGAACATTGTCTAAAATAGTAAAACATTTTCTCATTGGAAACAATAATGAGGGAAACATGGAATGACTCAAAATGGAGTACTTATCCAGCTCTTAAGTTTTGGAATTCTCAAGAATTGGTTATTACCCAAATAAAATGGAAACTTTACACTTCTTACAATTGTTACAATTCATGTAATTTCAAAGAATGTGTTATTTAATGGCAATTTGATACAAGGACTACTCAGCTTCTAAATATGGTATGGTATTGAAATGTCCATGTACATTGTCCTGGAGTAAGAAAAAATAAATGATGAAGTACAGATGCAAGAGAATGACACCTGAGAATTGTGTATTTTACAGATCCTGCACTCTTATCACCTTCTGCACCCTTCTGAGAACTTGATATTTCACCCAAATGATCAGGAACTGAGTAAAAGAAATCAATTCTGAAAGCTTCCTTGGAGTAATCTTGAAATTACTTTTATTATTATTCAAGTTAATAATTTTCTTCACTCCTATTAAACATTGCAATGTGAACTGTAGAACAATAATTGCATAATTAATACCTTTTAACCAAAAGAACATATTATTGCTGTATTAAAAATGTACACAGTAGTTTAATCTATGTATTTTCTTTACAATAATAAAATTTAGAAGACAAATATATCTAAGCAGAATATTTGTAAAAGAACAGTGCTTTCTAGAAAAAACACATATTTCTGTTCTTTACAAACTATAAAATCTTCAAATTCATATTTTATCTCGTATGTAATTACAAAATTATAAAAAATATCCTCACTCTTCTGAAGTTACAGAATGTTACAGAAAATGAGTAACTGCATTAAATGAAGTTTTCATTCTGAATTTGATAAGCAAATATCTGAAAACAATAATCATTTTAATATCCATGATACACAATTACAAAAAAATAATGCTTACATCTGTTCAACAACTGCAAACATCCGATTGAATTGTGAGTTATTATCAAACTCTAAATCTCAAAATCACACTTTAAAATAGTTTTGTGTCCCTTGTGTGTTTGAGTGCTTCCATTCTCAGATTTGGAAGAGTAAAACTACCAATATTCTTGTAAGAGAGAGACCTAACTGGACCTTGCATTTCCAATTTCCAAAAATAGATACTAGTCTCATGCTTGAAAGTTTTTAAGTTTCAACTCAATCCACTTTATGATACGTAAATTAAAAAAGTACATTAAATGATTTCTTTTACTAAGTTTCACTTATCCAAAAGAGATTACATTACATGAAAATATCTGTAGCCAGAATAACTTAACACTCATGTTTTACTCCACATTATTAAATATTTTGGAACTTGAAACTTCTAACAAGCATACTGGAAAGAGGATATTTAACAGAAAAATAACTTGTTAGAAAAGTCAGACTCATTTGGAAGAGCACTTTCTTATACTATTTAATAGACGTATATGAAATACTTGAACATGGCAACAAGCTGGAATACAAGAATTGGCTACACAAATCACAGACTAAAGAAAGTACCTTTCCTCTTTCTATCCTATTATTACAATCATCTCAAGAATGCTGTATAAGTAATGAACTCCAAATGAGAAGTAATCAACAGTAAAACTTGTCTTTGGAGAAAACAGCATTAATTATGATTATGAAATCGGATGTGAAAACTAAATTACTTTCTTTTACAACAAATATTCATCATCATTTAAAATCGAAATTTATAATACTTATTATCATAATAATAAAAGAACACAATTATAAATCATCAAAGAAACTATAACAAAATTAATATCTTTTCTTTCAGGTGATTGTAACATCTACACCATTAACTGTAACTTCTTACATTAGACCATAACATACATAAACATGTCTAAATAAACTTCAGGTATTACTAATATTCCTGTAATAATAAAATTATATGATCTACAGCAGGAAGATCAAGTAAATATTGCAAAAATGTATTCATATGAACAAATCTTTAAAACAATATAGCAATCTTGTAACAATGAGATTGAGAAAATTAAATGGCAATTGTATAATTTTCTCATCACATGCTTATGTAAGAATACACTCGAATCCAACTTCTTCATTCAGTGCCTATCTCTTGTTGGTAGAGTAATTTAAAAGCCTAGAAAACAAATAAATATAATTAATGTAAATAGAATCAAAGAATAAACAAAATTAATGAGTCCAAGTATGTTTTTTCCTTTTTAAAATATTTTGTTACACGAATGCAGTTTATCACTGCAATGGTTTTAATGTAAATCAATCAAACTCACTGTGGTCTCTTTTTTTGTTATAAAGAAGTTTATTGGAGAAAAGTGTCAATAACTACTCTCAGGTGACAAAAGTCATGGAATACCTGCTAATATCACATCGGACATCCTTTTGCCCAGTGAAGTGCAACCACTAAATGTGGCACAAACTCAACAGGTTGTTGGAAGTCCCCTGCACAAATATTGAGCCCTGCTGCCTCTATTGCTATCCATAATTGCAAAAATGTTGCCAGTGCAGGATTTTGTGCATGAACTGTCCTCTTGATTTGGTCCCATAAATGTTCAATGGGATTCATGATGGACTATCTGGGTAGCCAAATTATTCACTCAAGTTACCTAGAATGTTCTTCTAACCAATTGCGAACAATTATGGCCTCTTGTTTGGTGCATTATTATCCATGAATGACTATAAATTGTCTCCAAGTAGCAGAACATAACCATTTCCAGTCAATGATTAGTTCAGTTGAACCAGAGGACCCGCTCCATTCCAAGTAAAAAAGAACCAATACCGTTGTGGAGCCACAACCATCTTGCACAGTGCCTTCCTGACAAATTCTCTTCATTGCTTTATGGGATCTATGTCTCAATCTAACACTACTATTTCCAGTTGTCTAGAGCCCAATCGGTAAAGTCACGAGCCCAGAGGAGGTGCTGCAGGCGATGTCATGCTGTTAGCAAAGGCACTGGAGTCGGTCGTCTGCTGCCATACCCTATTAAAACCAAATTTCATCACACTGTCTAACAGATATGTTCATCATACATCTCACATCGTTTTCTAAGGTTATTTTATGCAGTACTGCTTGTCAGTTGGCACTGACATCTCTACACAAACGCCGCTGCTTTCGGACATTTACTGAAAGTCGTAAGCCACTATGGTGAGTGGTTATGCCTAAAATTAGGTATTCTCACACTCTTGACACTGTGGATATCAGGATATTGACTTCCCTAAGGATTTCTGAAATGGAATGTCCCATGCATCTAGCTCAACTATCGTTTCCCGTTCAGATTCCATTAATTCCTGTTGTGCGACAAAAACATGTCAGAAACATTTTCACGTGAATCACTCGGGTACAAATGAAAGCTCTGCCAATGCAGTGCCCTTTTGTACACGATACTAGTGCCATCTATATATTTGCATATTGTTATCCTATGACTTTTGTCACCTCAGTGTAATAAACAATATGTTAAAACCGATCACATAGAAAATACCCATATATTGCCAAACCTTTACTTGCTTTTCAATGCAATTCTTGTAGTAAACTAAATTAAAATATTAGGAGATTGCAATCATTTCTTCAAAATGTAAAAGAAAGGAGGGGGGTACAGGAATTGCAAGAAAAGGTCTCAATGAATTCTGTAATACCAAGAAATGATAGTGATTTTCTTATATAAGTTTATGGCTCCAATTATTGAAGACAAAAGAGAAGAGTTTATTTCCTGCTAATACTGTTTATTCTTTTCCTTTTTTATACAGGCAATGGCATAGTATTTATTTATATTATTTGATGACACAAACAGAACAAAAATTGGAAATTAATTTAAATTTGGCATACACTAAAATTGCCGATAATTTTAGTGGGAAGTACTAATCATTTGATATATCATTTTCAGATTGTTTGGAATATTGCGTAAAAAATTTTAACATCAAGTTTTTTATAAACAGTATTGGCAAGAAATAAATTCTTTTCCTTTCAGTGACCTAAATAATTGGAATCCTTGAAGTTAATAATTTGTGATATTGCAAGACGAAATCAGAGACTTAGGTAGATGCCATTTGTTAACAAACTACTACTGCTGCTAATGCTGTTAGTTACTTGGCTCTCCCAGGGCTTAGGTAAAGTATTGTATGAAGAGGACACAAAACACTGTTTTGAGTTAATGGAATTGTTTTATGAACAATAAAAGATAACAATTAAATCAAAAATATAAAATTGTTGACAATAAAATACTTTATGAGATTTGTACACAAAGTTAAATGTTTACTTTAGAGAGCAATGTCCTCATTAATAATGAAGCAATAATAAAAAATGTAGAAGGGTAGGTCCAAAAGTTGTCAGCCTGACCTATTTGGTGGATGAATAGAAAAGTTTCAAATGTTGCACTTCGAAGGTGAAGGTTTGAGACACTAGCGTTCATGTTTTTGTTTTTCTGCACATGTTCCCATGGATAAAAGAGAGGACCAAACACAACCAGTATGCCCCCTGTCAAGTATGGAGTATCGGGCAGTGATCAAGATTTTTACTAAAGAAGGCTGTACGCCGTCTGATATCCACTTATGCCTGAACAATGTGCACAGAGACACTTCTCCTCTGTATATTACATTGAAACACTGGGCCAAACGTTTTAAAATTTTTCAGAGAATCTCTGGAAGATGATACACATTCTGGATGCCCGGTGACAGCGATCAAAGATAAAAACCTCACCAGTGTGGAAAACAAAGTTCTGGAAGACAGAAGACTGACGGCAAAAGAAATTGCTATGAGAATGGGCTTGTCTAAAACCACCACCCTTAGAACTATCCATGAACAAGGTCAGTGCATGTTGGATTCCCAAAATTTTCCTGTAGTGAGAAACCAGAATGAATGAACTGTGCTCAAGAGATTTTGAAGGTGTGGGAAGAGAAGAAACATTATTTTCTTAATTCAATTGTCACTGGTGATGAGAGCATGGTCCTGGACTTCGATCCTATGTAGAAAAGAGAACCAATGGAATGACGGCAGGTGGGGCAATCTCTGCCAAAGAAGGAGAAAGTGTGCCAATCAATGAAGATGATGATTGCAACTAGTTTTTGGGATAATAAAGGAATTTTATTGCTTGATTTCAAAGAAATAAATACTTTCGTACATGGAGAATACATGGCAATTTGATCATGAAAATCCAAAACGCCATAAAAATTAAAAGGCACAGTAAACTTTCAAGAGGCATGAGACTCCTGCATGACAATACACTTGTCCACACTTCCATGCATGTGAAAGCTATTATTAAACAATGCGGATTCTCCCAACTCCTCATCCACCATACAGTCTGAACTTGGCCCCGAGTGACTATTTTTTGTTTTCTAAATTGAAGTCTGACCTTCGTGGACGCAAGTTTTGCAACGATGAAGAGGTCCAAGCAGTTGTCATGAAGTTTTGATTATTTTGAGAGCAAAGATAAGAAATTCTGATGGAATAAATATGTTAATTCCATGTTTTGAAAATGTATTCCACGTTATGTAATAAACCTATTTCGTATATTTTCATGTTCCTTCCTACTTAGGCTGAAAACTTTTGGACCTACCTCTGTACGTTGCAAGAAATCAAAAATAAGAAATTAATGAAAGGCCATATTTCTCAAGGTAATGGCATGGAATAGAACTGAGTTCTTGTAGGCCAAAGAGCTGAATGATTTCTTAAATACCTGGTGAATAGCCACAATCCATGAAGATGAGACCCTCCGATGAGGCTCTGGGGCACTCAAAAGCTTCAACTTCCTGTTATTTAATTCATCATGAGCGTACACAATCTCAACACTACTTATTCCTGGAATTCAAGATGCACACAATAATAAAGCTTCACTTTTATCATTTACATGAGCAAGAATTCATAAACAATTTATTTTAGAATACCTTGCATATCATCCTCCAGGTCATCTATGCATAGAAAATGAAAGCATTATTTTGACATAAACATTACAGTTTTAAAAAATTATTCTTTGCTAAAATTGTATTTTTATGAAAGATGTTGCATGTATTCGTTATTGATTTTATTTTTTACTTTTTTACTACTATCTGTAAGTGCTCTCAAAGACTATTAATTTAGTTGAGTAGATGGTAAAATGAGCTATCTTCTTTTTGAAGCTAAAAAAAATTACATAGGAGTAATTTTTGAAAAAGCTAAAGAACACATCAAAATGGCATTTAATTCAATGAATTTAGCACTATCCGTACAAAAAATTAAAAAAAAAAAATGAAGCTCTTTCTGTAAAAAATTTGTTATTATTGTAGTTAATTATAATAATTTAATATTGCATATAAAAAACACAGAATTAAACAAAGAACAGATTGTGAAGGACAAATTTGAATTGAAGAAAGATCCCCATCTTCAATATTGTTCCTCGTGTAGGGAGATACCCCAAAAATTTAAAACTTTGGCAATTTTCAAAAATTTAGTAGTAAACATGAAAATCAAACCTATGCCATCTTCTTAAGTGTATTCCACTCTCTTCCTACAATAAGTTGAAAGAAAAAATTTGGAGCCATTTTTGAGAAAATTTTGAAAATGTCCAAGAGGCTTGAAGAAAAGTACCCCCAAAATTTAAAGAACTTTCTCAAAATCCCAGGCTTCAAGCCAGTGCAGATAGGCAAAATTTCTACAAGTAGTTTAGGAGGTAGTGTTGTTCACAGATGGGCTAACAGATGACAGCTGAACAAACATTAAAAAAAAAAAAAAAAATCGAAGGTTTTGCAGTATTAGGGTATCCCAAAACATCTTTCTGTTGCAATCTCAAAATCGATTTTTGGCAGGATTACATTCCTTTCTTTAACTATGAACTAGAATAAATATCCATATGTATATACTTCTGTATACGATAATGTGAAAATGCAGTATTTTGATTAGTCAAATTTGTCACAACTGTATTATTCAAATTTTATAGTATTTGCTTCCTACAACTTGATTTGCTGTGAGGGGAAGAGAAACAGTAGAGTTAATTTATTTTAATTCAGATTCTTAAAAAACAATGTTTTGACAATCTTATTTATTTATTTATTTATATTGGTTGTGGCTAATAATATTTCTTGACATCTTAAAATGAATCTTCCTTCAAGAATGTGTAAGAAAAATCATAAGAAGAGCTTGATTACATCTAGTGTGCAATATCAACATTGGGATACATCATATACAAGTCATTTTCACAAACAAACTTCAATTCCATTGGACACAAATTTTCAATTTTTCTCAGCACAATTTACTTGGAAGTGTAACGTTTAATTTCACAACGTGCTTTTAAAAATTCCACTTATCTTGTAAGCTTTATTTCTTCAAATTATCTCACAAACTATGTTACCTAAAATTACATAAAACATATTGACTTTGAAATGGTTGCGAGTCAATTGTTTTTTTATTATTTAATTAAACTTGCTTTTTTTGATCAATTGAGTTCCATCATGATCATGCAAGGCTGAAATATTTTGGACAGACAACAATTTAAGTGATTTCTTTCATTATTAACCAAGATATGATGCACTGAAGTAAAAAATATAAGTAGACATCAACATTTATACAATAAAAATTAAATATTTATTATTTTATTCAATTATAGTAGTTTAATAGGATTGTTTGTATAACAAAAAGATGCACTTTGAAAAGTTGACAGTTAAAGTAAAAAAAAATTGAATTTACATAATTTTGTAAAAAACATTTTCACGATATCTTGCTGCCTGAACACAAGCTGCCTGAACACAAGTGCCTGGTTGAATCAACATAGCCAATTGTAATTCCTGTTAATATATAATTTTTCGGATAAAAAAACCTTTGGAATAAAGAAAATTTGCCACCCAGTGACCAGTGCCCACAGTGCCCATGCCAAAATCCACCACTGGGTTCGATCCATAATGGAATTTGGAGTAGCTTGCTGGGATTCTCATACAGATCTGATTAAAGCATTAAATTGAGTCCAGAAAAATAGCAGCTAAATTCACAAACAGAAACAACAGGGAAAATGTCAAGTGGGAATCATTAGTTACACGAAGAAAGGCAGCACAAGCACGACTGTGTGTTCTCCTCAAGGCATACACAAAGCAACAGGTATGGAAAGCTATCAGTGAAAAACTTGAAACCCATGCTACTCAAGTAAGGGTGACCATTCACACAAAATAAAATACAGAAAACAGAGAGCAGATGTAGGAAAATTCAGCTATGTGAAAAGGACCATTGTCGACTGAAACAATTTACCTGCAGACATGCTGGCGACCTGTCCCAGAAGCATGTCAATATGCATTTAAAATTTCTTAATAGCAAAAGAGCAGAGTACAGTGAACACCAACAAAAGTGTGGGCAAAGTGTGATGAACCGTTAATGAGTAAATTACTGGTTACCAAAGAGAAATGCAGTGAAATGAAGTAAAGAGTAGACTACAGAGTAGAAATGGGCATATTTTATCATTTTCTTTATACTTGTCCATTTGTGTTTTCATTTTATTTCATTCTTGTTTGTTTATTTGTTTTTGTATTTGATTTTTTATTTTATTTTTTTATTATTATATTATATTTAATTAATTTTTTTAAATTGTGTGTATTGCTTGTTGTCACTTATTATTATTATTATTATTATTATTATCATCATTATTATCATTATTATTATTATTATTATTATGATCATCATCATCATCATCATCATCATCATCATTATCTGCCACTGAGCGTACACTCATTTGCAGTAGTAAATTAGTAGTAAAATAGTTACTTTACAGACTACCAAATATTTTCACTAAATTGAGAATATATTGTTCTTAACAACTTCTCATAATGATAGCGTTTTTACTTATGGTTGTAAAAATTTAAAAACCGTGCTTTGATTCAAGTTTCTTCAATACAACAATATGATATCAAGAATAAAAATACCTGAGTTTTCATCTCTTGATAAACCAACTGACTTTATTTGAGTAAGTTCAACTGGATCCAAGTTCTTGGTAGAAGTTCCATCAAATATTAAATATCTAGAGGCAATAGTTAAAAACATTTAACACATGTTCCTAAAACTTTTATTTGACAGAAACTATTAAAAAACACTGTCAACATTACCTGTGGTCAGACGACAGTCTGCAAATGACACTTTCAGAATTTTTATCAATTGAATGTATCAAAAAGGTAGCACCTATTAAAATATAAAAACATATACATTTAAATGCAAATAGTAATAAAAAAAAATCTTTAGGCTTTGCTCCTTCCAGAACCCAACTATAATAAAGTGATTTATTAAGAAATTAAAGGATATTGGTGGACAAAAAAGTGAAAATTTCAATTGGTCAATATTTCAACAACTATAGGATACTTGAGCAATCAATATTTGAGTCAATATTTTTCCACTGTCAGAGTTTACTAATAAAATAACACAACTAACATCAACAATACTCCACCACCAAGCACCATGTTGTTGTTTTCCACCATCATTACAAGAGTTAATAATGTCATTAATCTCTGATAAATTATAGTTGGTGGCCATTAAAATTAATTATGTACAAAGAAGTCTTATCCAAAAAATCAGGTTCTTGTTCCTGCATGCCAAAAGAACGATTTCAATTATTTTTTAGTCATGCTGATCTCTAATTATGTTCAAGGTAAAAAATATGCTTTGTAATGTACTGGTATTGGTTCATCAATGTAAACAAATAGCTAAATTTCAGGGAAGAAAAAAATTACAGAAAGTAAATGTAAAAATACAAACCATTTGTAAGGGTTTTTAACTGACGTTCAAAGAAGTCATTTTCTTTATTAGTTACAGCAGCACATTTCTCGCACACTCTCACAGGATCCACAAAACACATCCTTGGTAATCCAATTCTTGTATCACAACACGATCCACAATAAATGCGGCCACAGCGCCTGCAATGATGCTGCAAATATAATCATTATTAGCACATGAATAAATCATTCGTATTGAACCAGTAGCCTAATAAATTTAAATAAATAGTAATGCATGCAAAGTACTATATTTTATTGTTTACAATACTCTGCATTATTGGCAAATAGACAACTTTTTTTTTTTTTCCCTTCCAACTATAGCGCTAAAAACAAACAATTTTACAATGAAACAATTTTGCTTCTTTAGAGTCCCAAATTGCAGGGTTTCTTTCACCAGAAAAACTGAAAAAACATAGCACTAACTGTTCATGAAAACATTCAGGGGCGAAAATTTTTTGAATATCCCCTCCCAAAATTCATCCCAGGATCCACCCCTGAATATGTAGATTACATACAAAAGGCTATCAAAATTATAAAGTAATGATGATGGAGAATTTACGTTACAAGACAGTTCCACATTACAAATGCGAGAAATTCAGAGAAACAAATGAAACAGGAAGCTCAAAAAATATTATTTGATTATAACTAATTTTTTTGTTTTTTCACATTAAGACTGAATTATATAAATGTTTCTAGTCTCAACATATAACTCGTATCATAAAAACTGTTCTTTCTGAACTTTGAAGGTAGTACACATGAGTCTTCAATTAAAATTCTAAACTTTCTTTCAAATTTTAATATTAGCAATACTGTATCAACAGTTATTTTGGGAAAAGTCACTGTTTGAAGCACTGTGTTCTTCCCATTAAAGAGACAGTTGTGAACCACAAGAAATACATAAGTGTTTCCAATGTATAAAAAGATGTTAAATGTCAGAGGCAACATGGTGAAATAATTTCAGATCAAAAGTCTATATGTTAATGAACTTGGAACAAGGTGTTTGATTTAAAATTGAAGTTAATGAACTCCATCATGAATCTCACACCAAAGACAGACTTCTATTCATGCTTAAGTAATAGGACTGCATGGGCAAACGATCTTCAGTCTTGATTTGAATACACTGCTAACAAATAACTCTCACGCCTAGCGAAAGAGAGCTCAAGAAAACTTGAGCAGAAACTGAAGTTACAATTAATGGCCAGAAGCAAAGTAAGGGGCCATCTCAGCATTCACTCGAAGGATCAAGGGAAACTTGACGTAAACCTGATCGAGAGAAGTCATTGACCTTGACAGTCAATAACAATTCTTGTAACAGGTAGATATCAAAATATTACAGTATAATAATCGTTTTAGTAGCAAAGGAGTTTACATTTAATGATTGTTTTGTACTGCTTCAGTTTGAAAATAAAATGTACCTCATATTGTCATTTTACTACTGCTGCTATTACTACTATTACTACTACTACTAATATTAATAATAACAATATTCATTGAACTATTTATTGCAGTGTGCTAAAGCACACTCTTTCATAATTAGTCCTAGTACCTAACAATATTCTACTCACCTTTCTTCGAAGAAAGTCAAACTTTGTATTACAATCGGAGCAATGCTTAATCTGAAATGAATATCACAAGTAAATTATGTTGGGTACTATATCTAATACACTAATCATAAGCAAAATTATTGTACAAACATCTTTGTCCGGCGTCCACTGAGGTTCGTTTAGATGAAAAGGACTGCCTAAATTATCATCAGCTGTCACAATTCTTAAACCTGATTTGGACCGAATTAGTTTCTTTGTACATGAACTCTCCATTCTTACATTGTTTAGAAAATATTTGAAGTAAAGTTTCTCGCACGTACACAAATCGTGTTCTTATAATATACTTGACACACCGATGTTAACGGAGGTCGTGATTTCACAGGTCAAAAACATATTCTGGATATATTGTACTGATCGCATCAAAAGTTGCTTATTTAGAAATAGGGCACCTCAACAGCTATTTCATATTCCAGTGTAGTTCAAACGAAAACAAACTTGTTCCACACTATACTCTAGTTTTCTACAGGGAGAATTAGGCTTACTACAGCTTATACAACTCATTAAGCTGATAATAGCCATTACAATGACTTCCTTAGGGTCTACCCACGTTTCACTCCCTTCAGAACTAGAACCATCTGAACAGATCAGCCAGTGATCAGCGTTCATCAGACCAACCAGCTGATATGGCTGATATGTCATTTGTCCCCCACGGCTTTCTGGAGGCATCAGTCTATCACTTTAATGTTTTTTCAAATCGGAAATGATGCCATAACAGAGATTAATATCCATTATTTCTAAATAAGAGTAAACCAGGGCAAATTGTGAATTGGTGGTATTTTATAGCGTGAAATTGTACGGGACGCGTGAGCGTGACTGTGACGCGATGACATTCTGTCATCTGGTAGTTCGCTCTGAAAATTGGTTGAAAATTGGTCACGTCTATGGAACTCTAAGAACTAATGTGAGCATATGTATTTGCGGGTACAAAAATCTTCTGAGGGAAATGTTAGTGTGCAGTAAATGCTAGCTATGAACATGTTTTCATGTGTACGTGAACATATCTTATTTTTGTTTAATTTTACAGGCACCAGAATGACAACGCATTTTTCT
Organism: Gryllus bimaculatus; assembly: GCA_017312745.1. Taxonomy (NCBI): domain Eukaryota; kingdom Metazoa; phylum Arthropoda; class Insecta; order Orthoptera; family Gryllidae; genus Gryllus; species Gryllus bimaculatus. The sequence goes on from BOPP01000106.1 coordinate 2,967,726, forward strand.
TTAAATTAGTGGCGCCAGGATCATTTCGAAGAAGAAAATAATGGAGAGTAATGAGTGTTCAAACATGTGTTCGGAAGAGAGACTAAACCCACAACTTGCACAAACAGTGAGTGAAAGTGACACTGCAAGACGTAATACTTACCGAAAACGTCCTTCTTTACATAGCAAAGAAAAAGAGGAATACATTAACAAATTAGTGTGTTTATTATTTCTGAGAGGTACCGAGTTTAAAGATTTATATATTGGCTGCAATGTTGATGGAGCAGAATCATTTGGAGATATAATTGTTAAATTTGTGGATGAATGCGGTGATTGTAGGATTTTCTTGTTACATGTTGACATTCCCCCTAGCAATAAAGATGCCTTCAATTTTGTCGATTCTGACATGTGTAATATGAATTTCGTTTTCGAACAAACAAACATGATTATAGAAAATTTTAAATCTCAGAGTACTTTGCAAAACCTTGGTGCCTTAGAAAATTTTGAATTTATATTTTATACAAGTGCCTTTATTTCAGAATCAAACAATTTAATGTGTACAAATAATTACGTACATTCAGTGCTAAATACGGGAAACTCAGAATGTTTTACTTATTTATTTGGTAATAAAGCACATACTGAAAATGCTTCATGTTTCTCAGAGTTACATTTAACTAAAACTTTTTTAAAAGAATTGACTTTAATGCAGAATCCAAATGAAATAACTAAAAAGTTGGAGAAGTTTAAAGAAAATATAAATACCAAAGAACTGATAGAGAAATTGGAAGTACTGGCAAAAAAGCCCACTCAGGAAACTGTTATAGAACTTTATGATGAAGTAGAATGTATGCATTGCTCAGAAGTGGATGAGCAGGTTCTGCCAAAGATTAGAGTCTATACAGGTCAAGCTGATGTAGAGAGGATAAATTATCTTGTAAGAAATGAAATTTTTCATCTAAGCAGTATTAGCGAGTTTGGTATTCACATAATGTTTAATTACATATTGAATGAGATTGAAATATGGCAGAAATCTTGTAACCATTATTTAAAAAATAACTCTGATAAATGGCAAAAATTTATCAGCAAATTAGAAAGTTGCAACCAGATACAAAAACCTTATGTAGAAGATATATCAAATCATGGAATTAGATTCTTTGTTTTTTCTCTAAAGACTATTAAGAGTTGTATACTACAGTTTAGAGTATTAAATATTCTTGCAACCAGTCATGATATTTCTCTAACCTGCTTGAAAGTTCATCAGATACTGGAGAATGTTGCCACTAGGAAATATTTATGGATATCTTTTACTACTTTATTAGATTGGAAAGAGGAAGTGTTTCAAATGTGGTTCAGTGAATCATTCCAAATTCTTGTTATAGAAATCGTAACCAGTAATGATGATTTTAAAAACACTGTAAACGAGATTGCTCAAATACTACGAATGGATGCAAGAAAGTATGTGATTATTATCTCTACTGATACTAATAAGTTTACTTCATGTTTGAAGAATATTGTATTTCCAGATGATTATTGTGAACTGAAGGACAGTTTTAGATTTGCTGATTTAGATGATCAGTCACAAGAAAAAATTTTGGATAGTAAAGTCCAATTTCAAGGACACCCAATTTCTATTGGATCATTAATTGGCTCATCTAATGAATTGAAAGACAGTCTCAAAGCCTCTGTTGTATCTCGGCTAATACGAGATGGTGATGCAGTTGTAATAGGACCTCCTTTAAATGAGAGCAATTCTAGTTATGTTCCACGTACTTTGGAGTTATTGGTTGAACTCGATGTTGGTATTATCAAGTCAATTGCAGAGACAGAAGTATTTGTTGTTAGTGTCACAGCTGTATCTGAATTAAGAAAAATACTTGAAAATGAGTGTATTCAATCTTATTCTCTTGGAGATCAAGTGAATTGCGAAAGCAGGCTCTTTTGTTTGGAAAGCACAACATCAAATGATGAGTTTTTAAGAATTTGTGAACATTTTCCATTTAAAAATATCCATCACTTAATACATAAAAAAGGTTCTTTGTGGTGGAGAGAAAGTAAAGGACAAACAAAATACTTGAAAGATTATTTAATTTGTAGTGAGAATGCAAGGCATATTTGGGAAGTAATTGAAAGAAGTAAATCTAGCGTTTACCAACCACAATCTTTACTTGATTCAGTAGAACATCATATGGTTATCCTTGGAAAATCTGGTGTGGGTAAATCAAGTCTTTTGAGTGCTTTGCAGAAGAATACAAAAACAAAAGAACAACTGCATTGGCTAATTCATTTAAATTTCAATAATGACATTAAATTAATAGTCAATACCAAGAAGGAAGACTATGATTGTGAAATAATAATTCAAATTATGTATTCATTACTCAAAGTTGAACATCATGGATCTGAAGTAGAACATATTTTACTAAGACATGATTTTGAAAAAAGAGGAAATATCATTATTACTTGCGAAGGGCTGGATAGTGTTAATCCAATGTATATTAGTAAGGTTGTTGAATTTATACATGCACTTGATACAATGAAAATTAAAAATATATGGATCACATCAACATTTAGCATGAAGTCTGTTTTGGAAAAATCTTTTAAAATAGTTGTGTCAGAAATTCATCCATTATCATCTGAAGAACAAATATTCCTTCTTCATTCATTGTGGGAAAAAACATGTGCAAGAGATAATCAAAAACAGTTGCTTTATTCAGAAGAAAGGATAAAGAATTTCAGTGCTCGTCTTCAGGGTGTGTTTATTTCCAACAAAGCTTCGTACCTCTCTCTTCCTCTTATATGTCTCATGTCTGCTGAAATATTTGAAACACATTTAATAGAATATTTGTCATCTACTTCTGTGGACTGGCTTGAGAATATTGATATTGCTCAAATATATGAGAAATTTATAGACCAAAGAAGATTGCATTTTCATAAAAATAATGTACACACAAATATTATATGTGAAGTGCATGAAGAACAAGAGGAATTCTTTTTGAATAGGCATATGTTGTGTGCCTTGTTTTCCCTTCTTGATATTACAGAACTGGGTCTGCTAAACCTTCTAGATATTTTTGAAAATGTATCCAAACTTGTGGAAGACATTAAAAGATATGGAATTATTCAGAGTATTGTCAATAAAAAGCCAATTTTTTTGCATAGGACATTTGCTGAATATTTTTGTGCAATGTGGTTTTCAAAGAACATAGATAAAAGTAGAGAATTCTTGAAGCGTAAATTATTTGATTCCAATTTCAAATCAGTATTACAATTCTTTGATTATTTTTTAATAAAAGGACATGAACTACACTCTGCTGTTTTGAAAAATGAGGACCAAGCAATAAAAAGTTTGTTGGCATATGGAGTTGATAGTAGTTCAACAGACAAGGGTGGTAGAACGGCTTTGCACCTGGCAGTGGTGTACAGTCAGCCAAGAGTTTCAACATTTCCAATTAAAGGTTTAGAAGGTGATGCACACGATTACATTACAAAATTATTAGTTGACCATTCTATCAATACAAAAATGATTGACAATGTACTTCAGTGGAGGCCTATTCAATATGCTATTGAACTCAGAAAATGGGATGCAATGGATCTCTTACTCAAAGAGCAGGTAGATTTTAATGACCTTGACTGTTTAAAAGAAAAATCTAAAGATGAATCATTTGTTCAGGAGGGTTTACAAATTGGTAGTGAAAAGGGATATTTCAATTTAATTGAAGCCTTTACATGTTGTGGTATAAATATTTCTGAATATGTAATTGAAACTAAAGAAGGACAATTCAGCCTTCTTCACGTAGCAGCTAAATATGGTCAGCTAAAATTAGTACGTTATTTGTTAAGCAAAAGAATTAAAATATCGGTTAAAGATAACAAAGGTATTTCACCTTTGCATCTTGCAGCAAGTGAAGGAATGATAGAGGTGATAGTATATTTACTTCAAAGAGGAGCTGATTTACATTGTACTGATAGAAATGGTAACTCACCATTGAATTTTGCAATTTTTAAGAATGAGTTGAATACAATAATTTTATTGATTGAACAGTATCATTCAAACATTAATTTTCAAAATAAATTTGGAGATGCCCCTCTCCATCATGCAGTTAGAGTTGGAGATGTCACTGTTATTGAATATTTACTTATGAAAGGGGCGCAAATGGACATCGGTAATAGAGATGGCAATACTCCATTACACCTTGCTGTATGGATAGGAGGACTGTCTGCAGTAAAAGTGTTACTTGAATATGGAGCCAGTGTCCACATTTGCAACAAGTGTGGTGATACACCTTTAACTCAAAGTGCAGGTGGAGGAAACTTAGAAATTGTGAAGTTATTGGTGGCTAATGGTGCAGATGTGAAAAAGAGAAATGATAATGGTAACACAGCTCTACATTGGGCAGCTCGACAAAATAATGAAAGAGTGGTTGAATTTCTTCTAAGCAAAGGAGCTGATATAAATGCCCAAAATAAATATGGAAACACTGCTCTTCATAGAGCTGTGGAACATGGTTGCCTTGACACAACAAAATTTTTAATAAATGCTGGTTGTAACATTACAATACCAAATGCAGCAGGTTATACTGCAGTGAAGATGCGAAGTAGATCTAAGGAAGTTGCAGATTGTATTGCTTGTCTATGATACGCATGTTGTGGTGCACCTGCAATGGGACTTTCTTTTCAGTTTTGATGAATGAATTGTGTGAAATAATCTTCCTCAAAACAAATCTGGCTATATGAAAAACATGTCTGGCTATTAAAATTTGTTTTGAGAATGATTTAATCTGGAATTTCTCAGTATTTTTGTGACCTGCTCTAAGACTACTAGATTTTGTTTGTAAAATCAACCCATTTCTTGTCCATGATGCATTTAAATAAGTGCCTTATTGAAATAATATTTACAAAAATTGATATTTTTTCTTCATACTCTAGAATATAATATAGATTTCAATTGAAAATATTTTTTTGAAATTAATTTTTGCAAGTTATTAACTCCATAAAATCACTATTCAATAGGTTTCATTATTTGAAATGTCCATTAGGGATCATCTATAAATTACACAATGCTAGGGGTGGAGGGTTGAGGCATTATGCCACCTTACATGGTAGCAGATAGGTGTTAGTTCATTGTTACATAATGCTGCTGATAACTCTCTTTTTTTAATGTTTCAACATTATCTGAAATAGTTTTGTTTATTTAGTCAGATACTAAAACCTTAAAATATTAAGAAATTAAATTTTAAAAAATTTAAATAAATTAGAAAGTTATGATGTACTGATTATTACAATAAACAGAAATATTTTTCATCAATGATGTATGGTCAATTAAGTTGAAAATTTTCAAAACTCATTTGTATTCTAGAGTCCAGTTAATTTGTTGCAATAGACTCTTGCCCATTCATAATTGACTGCGTGTGCATAGCTTGTCAGAAATTTTCTTAACTATGCTTTCTTCCTTCTCTCAAACATTGTCCCCAATCTTATTGTTAGGTGCGGACCACTTTGCAAATTAATTGTGCTTCAATTCTCGTATATTTTAATACATACACAATAAAATTTATACCAATTGTTTTATTGCTATATAATTTGTTAATATGTGCATAAATGGGAGAGGTATCATATGCATTATGTAATTATTTAGTGAGGTTCATGCATCCATTACAGGAGAGAGAGGGTTACGTAATGTATGGATGGCCCCGTATGGAGTTGTGCCCAGTAATAAGTTTTGTCTTTGAATTGTAGAAAATGTTCAGTGAAGAGTTCTTGAACATGACAGGAACCCTTTAATAAGAACAATAAAAATATTTATTAGTTTTCCTTTTTATAAACTTAGTGCATGCACACAAAAAATTGCTTAAAAATAAATACTCCCTGGATCATTCCAGTTTTGACTTGCCCTTTACAAATAGTATATATAATTTGAAGTTTCATCAGGACATTTGTATTATAATTAATTAATTTTCAATCCCCAAAACTAGTCTATGGTTTCTCATAATTTTATAGATAGAAGATTGGTGGGTGGTACAAAGCTAATATTACAAAAACTGCAAAATCAAATCAAGATTTCTGGCAAAAATGAAGATTTTGAAATATTACTCTTTTCTATTTGGTAATTTAATTTTAAAACTGACCTTCATTGCTATGTTTCATTCTTGTAAAGTTATCATTTGATTTTATTAGCCTTATTGTTATAGTAGAATTATAGGTTGTGATTGTTTTTGTACTGCACTATTTCCATTGAAGTATTAAATTGTTAAATTATATTTATTATTACTAATACTATTGTATTTGACAGTTATTAATAAAAGATTCTAAAGAGAATCAGTGATACACAAGAAGAAAGTCACTTGACCATGCATAATGCACCTTCATTGTTTTGATAAATTTTAATGTGCAATATTGTAATGCCATATGGCCAGTAATGTAGTTAAGTCTTAATATAATCAATTTATTAAAAGTTATTTATACATTTTTACTGAAAATATAAACAAATTTTGAAATTCTTATTTTCTTTAAATCCTTAACATTTCTGATTTCCTCTGGGTTTAGTAGGAATAGTGGAAACAAACTGTTGAGAGGCGAGTCAATGAGACAGCATTCTCTGTATTGATTGGTGGGAATTTATGAATTTTATTGGCAACCTAAATGTGGTAAATGTTTGAACAATCAAGACCAAAGAGCAGGGCTTCTTCAGAGCAATTCGATGGTCAGGCCACATAACAAACAATCCCATGATTGATAGCCTGGCCATGATACTCTCTGGGCCAGACAAGGGTGCACATATTTAGAAGTGTTACCACTATGGGAGAGATGAGTATAACACTAGAAAGGAGGCGAATCTGATATACGAACAGTAGCAATGGATCATTTTGACAACAGATTAGGATGTATTGAAATTCGAATTTATGCTCAAAATAAAGCTTTATTTTGGTGTATATATTTTTCTTACCCATCTAACTAGCGTTACAACACATGCGTTCTCTCAATATTTTTAAGGACGCCGTTGTATAAACATGCAAAAAAGTTACCAACTAGCAACAATTATTTTCCGCACCGAAACTGCAACTCAAGACCTCCGAATTAACTAGCCGTCAGCCATTCTACTACGCTTCAGAAGCGCTGTAAGGTTCGAATTCGGGCCGACACTTGCTGTCCAAATAATATTTCTGTCTACTAGTGTAGGTTCCCAACCATGGATAATCTGATAAAATTTAAGTGGTCCCGAGCCAGAGCTAGGCTCACCATGAGAGAAAGTAAGGCTACGTCCTGGAGAGTTAATATTTCATCACTTGCCGTGCGCTCCCTAACATAGTGTGGTGAAAGGTGCGACAGAGCGGTGGAAGACTTCGTGCGCCGTCTGTTTCAGGGTTTCTGGTAAATGGAAATCTTACCTCAGCAGAATATTTGGTTGAAGAATTTCCAGCTCTGTACACTACTCCCCTGCTTTTCTGAACACCAAAAAATAATGGAGTACTGCAAATTAGTTTTCTCGAGTCGCGTGAAGGAAGATAACAATGCTTCTTTCCTGAATCCTGAAATGAATTTTCCCGTGTCCTCGCTTGCACGAAGAATTCTGCTCCAGGACCAAACCAGATACATAATCAAATGCTTAAACACCTACCGAAAATGCTCTTATTTTCTACACCGCATTTTCAACCTGATTTGGGTTGAACATTCCATACCAAGGATTTGGCGTAAGCCATTGTTATTCCAATACCTAAGGAGGAAAGAACAGAACACCCCTCAAGTTACCGTCCCATCTCGCCCACAAGCTGGGTGTGCAAGCTTTTAGAGCGAATGGTTAACACGCGTCTGGTCTGGCTCCTGGAACAAAGGAACCTATTTACACCTTATCAATGTGGTTTCAGGAAGCACAGGTCAACCATGGATCACTTAGTCTTCCTTGCCACATAGATCTCCATTTCTTACGTGATACATCTGGTAGCACGACATAGAGAAAGCGTGTGACACCACTGGACGCATGGCATTCTTGGGGACTTAGAAGACAGCTATCTTGGTTTCTATTATATTTTCTTTCGTCAAGATCTCTTTTTTTTGGGGGGAGGGAGAGATCACCTTCTTTCGTTCGTCAAATCCGCCACTTTCCTTGGCCTGACAAGCGACCAGAGTTTAACATGGCGCGGTAACGAGAATATGCGGACAGGGCAAGCATACGGAAATGTGAGGATTGACGTGAGTGGCGGAGAGATGGACAAAGCCAAAGACGTATACGAGATATCGGACTTGTCCAACTCCAAACACGCCGGGAATCGAACTGTGGCCGCGGAACCAAAACTATTCATTGCGGTTCTTTGTGGCGCCGCGCCAGCAATTCAACCACACTAACTTTCCGGCGACCGCGGACCTAGCTTCTTTTGTCTGCTAATAAATATGTTCGTACTACGTGCCATGCCATTTCAACACCAGGTACGCCCCTTTGAATTTCCTTAGCCTAGCAACCCTTATAAATAAACCCGTCCTGATTCGAGCTCATCTCAACTTTGTGTGGGATTGGGTCCGTGGAGCTCTTTGGGCAAATTGCGATCCTTGCCTCGATCGCAAGGGAGTCGCCACAGGTTTGGCCGTCGAAGATAGCGGTCACCGGGACAGCGGTTCCCGTGACTTTCTGACGAGAGTCGGTGGCAACGTTTGGTCCCGAACCTCGCCACGGTCACGAAGCGTACCGGACCTCAAGAAAATGAAATGTATGAAACATTTGGTTCCACGGATATGAGAAGTGCCAACGAATTTTGGACCTGTGCTATAGAGATGTCCAAACTAAGGTCACAGCGTTTGGCCAGAAAGTGTTGGGTGACAATTTTAGCTGTGAGCGTAAGCGATTCCTAGATAAGTACTAAATTATGCGATGTCCGAAGTGCGTGTGATTTATCACATGTTATTCACAATGATTTTTGCTTTCAGTTTATCTAGGATCTGGCTGGGAATTTCATCTACAAATTGCACTATTTTATCAACACACTATTAATAAAGCACTATTTTATCAACACACATCAAGTCGATAACTTTTCTTTTTCAAAACGTTTCGAAGTAAATATTATCATGACCTTTGCGATGACAATAAGGTGTTGATTTATAATAAAATGAAATGTATGAAACATTAGTTTCAATGTGCCCTTTTATCGGTTATGAAAAATGCCAACGACGGACAGACGGACAGGAATTCACGGACAGACTTGCATTTTCTTTGTAATTTGCAATACCATTTTTAAACAACAATCGCACTGAGCGGAAAGACCAAAAGGACAAACGGAACAAAGCCGTGGAAGCAAGACAAAGAGAGTAAAGGACGAGGCAGTAGGACAAAATGAGCCATGGGGGCAAAAGGAAAAGGAGGACAAATGGAACAATGGACGAAATGGGACAAAAAGGAGAAGGGCCAAGTGGGATATTTTTATCCAAAGATTTATGGACAATGGTAAAACAAACTAGAGTCCGCTAAAATTGATTAACGAGCGTTTTAATGGCCGTTGCTCTAAACGCGCTCTTAAAGCGTTGGATGGTCGTTCGACAAGGAGTTAAGGGCGTTTGACGACATAAATAAAATTTAAAAAAATCTGTTCAAAATCTATTCTGAAAATTTCAAGGTTATACAGAAAGGATACTTCTACTCGCACATAATGGCTATTATTCACTCGTAGAAATTACGACACTCGTTTTATACTCATTTTCTACTTCTTTCAGTTTAGCATAAAATGTTTGGCTGATTTTATAGGTAAAACTTTCTCACCTACAGCTGTTCTAATCACATTTTCCACCAAGACGGAGCTTTTAATTTTTATGCTTCACATTTCAAACATGTGGTTACCTTTGGTGATTTAGAATTATAACAGCATAGGTCCTGGACATATGCTGTTTCAATACTAAAAAAGATATGTGTCAGTCACCATTAATCAGCACTGAGTGCATTGGGACATGATATTTGCTCACAAAATGAATGTACATACCAGCTAAACAGTGATACAAAAAGTTTTTAAAAAGCCAAAAAGTAGACATGTGATGTTTCAATTCTAAACAATTCATTTACTTTCCTGGTTTCTGGGAACATTAATAAATTTTAAAAACCTTACAATGACTCTCCCCACCTCTCTGCCCCAGTCCACTACCGCAAACAACTTGGTAATCGTGAAAATACACTTCATTTTGGAGAAAAAATAACATCTTACTTCAATAAAGTGTACCCCAACAAATATGTTTTTAAACCATTATAGAAAGAGGAAAACCTGCAACGAAGAAAGATCTCGACATACTAAAAGAAAATCGATACATTTACATCTCTAAAGCCCACTTAGAATTAAAATTTCCTGCCCAAAATAATTTTTTTAATATTTCATTAAAGTGCATTCATAGAACAAGATTATTCCATGTTACATTGGAGTGAGCAGAACAGCTTGGCTGCACTTCATTCATTGTGTTGTTCCTCTTCCTGTAGGCATTTATTGTGAAGCACAGGTTACATGTGTTCTTGTTCCATTATGGGCTATTGTGGAGCTGGATTGAACCAATTTCCACTCCATAAAATCGGAAAGAATTCCTCCTGATTATCAATTAAAAAAAAAAAAAAAGAAATATTGCAGATGATTTGTGTCTATTACTTTATTATATTTATTGTCAGATACTTCATGAAAATAAATTTCCATAGGACTGTATTATTCTGCTTTTATTCACAATTAATAAATAAATGTAATCTGAATCAAAAAAATTCAAAAATTTTCTTTATACCTTTCTTCAAGTGCAATGAAACTAAAAGTGGAAATAATACTACAAACTCAAAATGAATTAAACAAAATTGCTTTACAGCACTTGGATTTCATGTCTCTTGCCATTCAGCCGCTTCTGTTTATTGCTTAGCATTCAAAAGAATCATAGGACTCAGGGATGACATGGTTAAAAAAAAAATTTCTGACCCAGTAGATGCACAAGGAATATTGCTGATAATAGGAACTTGATAGATAATAGAACTAGATAGAAAGCTGTTAAAACTCCTATGGATGATTTATAAGGAAAAAAATGTTTCAATTTATTTTGGGCTTAGGAACTGTATCCTTCAATTTACAACAATCAAAAATATAGAACAAAGTTTAAATTGTCATAAATTGATAGTTATGGCTTCTATGAAAATACTGAAACACAGAAGCTATTAGTTCTTATTGAAATATTATTTTGCAGCAATTTTTCAACTTATATTGCTCAACACATTGTTACTAATTTGTCCCAATAACATTCATTTGTGTGTTGGAGGTTTTTTGATGAATACTTAATTTTTAGAGGGCCTAAATGTTAGTGACCTTTTCTGCCAATTTGCTAGTCTATACATGGTCTGTATTGGTAACACAGATTATATGCCATTCTTTACAACATAAAAATAATTTATTATAAACTATTCTGCCTTCAACATCAGTTGAACAATTATATAAAAATACTGAGATCAAATTATGCTACTTTACATTTCTCTTCTTTCAAAACACACTGAATAGCCTTAACAAACACATCTTTCAAGCCAATGCCCAGAAATGATGAACATTCTACAAAACCTGAAGCATTCAAAATACATTTGAGATCTTTTCCTTGACTGCGAGAGATGCACTTGAAATTTTGATCACGTAAATCTGCTTTCAAAGCTGTAAAATTAAAAATGTCATGAAACATTATAATTGCAAAATGTAACAATCAAGAAATAAAGCAGATACTCACCTGCCAATAATATAGGAGTATCTTGACAATATTTTTGTATTTCTGGACACCAAAATGTTGAGACACGTTGAAAAGACTCCAAATCATTGACTGCATAACATACTATAATACATTCTGCCTAAAATTATATAATGAATATTTATTACAAAAAATTAAATTTATTTAAAAAAAAAAAAACATTAATCAATTCAACTTACTTTTCCATATATAAATTCCCTCATTTTATCATAACTTTCTAGGGCAATTGGTTCCCACAATATCAGATGGAAATCTTGACCATCAACTGTAATGTCTTCGAAGTATCTTTCTAAACTATTAGAAATAATAAGAAAACTACAAGTGATCTGATAACGCAATATTAAAGTATATGGCAACAAGCAAATTTTATGCAAAATAGGCATTGCTACCTTGGCCCTTCATAATTTTTCGAGTATTCATGAGTCACGAACGTTTTTAAAAGCGATGTTTTCCCAACGTAACTATCGCCAACTATAACGATGTTGATATCAGGAGGGCCTTTTGGAAAGCAGACAGTAGTGTTTACGTCCGGGCTCATCGTCATTTTTAGTTTTGAGAATGTTCATCGATCTTGACAGAAATATTTGTTAGATCGCTTTCCCAAAACACTACAGATAGTGTCACACTACAGATAGTATTGTAGTCGTACAACCACTTCGCCAAGTTTCTGTTATCCATTAATTGGCATGGGGAAGTGAGCTGTCAATTACAGTTTCGCCTCAAAACTAAAACACCTGTTGCACTGAGAGAGTGAGACAGAGATTAAGTGAGTGAGAAGTGGTGAGAAGTGAGTAATGTTCCAATTCTACCCAGGGGTGCTCTTGCACATCATATCCGACTTCAGCCAATGAGCTTCACACACCAGTTTGCGTCACAATATTTGCGGGAATTTTAAATGCAACGTTATGCAGTGCGATGCTGTATCATAACTCCCTTTCTCTCGACTAGAAATTTTGAAGAAATGGATGTCTGAAAAGATAAATGGAAACCATCCATAAGTAGCACAATCTGCAGCAAACATTTTCTCGGGGATTTCTGTCAGGTTAATATTAATGGTAGTATTAATTTGATGGTGATCGTTCTTTCTAACAGCATATGTGAAGTAAATTTACCTCAGCTGTATACATTTTCATAATTTCTTGTGTTTCTATGTGAGACTAGGGGTAAAAGTCATGTTACTGAAATAAGACGCAGTTCCTTCTGTGTTTGATTTTCCTGTTCATCTTGAAAAAAATATTTGAAGCGACCTTTAATGTGATTGGAACCTTCTTATGTTATTGTACGTAATTTGAGAACAAGTTTTATATTTATCATATAATATTTACTCCAATGAAAACTGTGTGAGAGTAAGAATTTGGCTTCAACAATGATGATATCAATTATTGATGAGCTTGTATGTATTACAGGACAAAGAAAGCGATTCTCATGATGGGGAAGCTGATTCTCAGTGCAAATCGCATAGCAAACCAAAATGTAAGGAGACATAGACTGGCCCTATTCTACAGTCGCCCGGAGCCACTGTGCCATCCGGAGGAAGAAAATTTAGCTTCTGCAAATGAGACTGAATTGCAGAAATAAGATTAATAACATCGTAAAATTAATCAAAGAACTGAGAAAGAAAGGACATTCAAATTATGACTTGAAAGTAGCCCTTGAGGAGCAGTTTAAGGGTTTTCTGTTTGAGTTTATCAAAATACAGTATCGAAATTCTAATTGTGATAAAAGGATAATATGGTACAGTGACTTGTGAAACAGTTTTCTCTTACTTTGCACTTTTATTCTCCTAAAGCATATATGTTTGATAATAATTTTCATTACCTCGTCCATTTAGACTAAGGATATGAATTTCTTCTGTAAATTATTAGGAAACAGGTTTTATTGGTGAAGATTTCAAATCTTTAAATGAAAACAGTCCCAAGATATCACATTTGAACAACAACAACAACAACAACAACAATAATAATAATAATAATAATAATAATAATAATAATAATAATAATAATGCCTTTTTCAATGGCGAGGCTCAGGCCTGCTCTTCCGCCTAACTGCTGAGTTTACATACATACAGTGAAGTAACATTTTAAGAGGGGAGGACAATCTGTACATTTCCGTCAGGGAATACAAAAATAGGGACCAGCCCGGCGTACGCCTTATGCGATTAAGTAAACCCAGAAAACGTCAATCAAGATGGCGGCTTAGAGCCGAACATTAATAGACCTATGTTATACATAGTAGTGAGAAAAATTCAGAGAAAGAGAAAAGAGAAGACGTACAGGGGAATGGGTTATAAAGGAAAAATTATTAAATTTGTGTGGGAGAGCGAAGAAGCGGAGAAAAGGATAAAGTACGCGAAAAAGTGAAAATATTCGAGGAACGTTACAGAAAGCTACGTGTGGTTAACATTAGCACGTTACATAAATATAAAATAATTTTAACACTAGAGAAGCACAATATACAATAACCTAATAACAACAGTAATTTTAAACACAATATTGACTGTATTAAGGAATAATATAAATAGTGCTGGGATCGTAAATCAATTTTGTTTATAGTAATATATTGAAATAAAGATTATGATGACGGTACTGTAATAGGACGGTCGCACGCGTCAGGTGGCGAAGCGTGTTTTAAAATATTATTGAATATGATGTTTCTGCGAAAGATGCCAAAAAACGTACATTTTTCGTTACCTGCAAGAGTGTTCGGAGCGTCGGGGACGCTGAGGCATGCAACCCTATTGTCTCGGCACAACCGACGCCTGGCCGCATCCGGTGACTCACAGAGAAATACGGATACCGCTGTTTCATAGCTCGGCAACGCAGCTGCTCCCTTCTTTTAGAACTTGGATGACGTTCGAGATTTGCAGCATTTAGCGGGACTCGGGCGTCCATCAATTGAGCGGAAGAAAAATGGAGCGGAGACATGAAGTAGGTGGTTCTTGCCGAGGTGCGGGCGAGGGCAAGTTCCTTCGCGTCACGAGGGGACACGATGCGCTGCCGCATCGTAACATCGCTAAACCACCTCTGTGGACACTGACTGAAAGAACGGCATGGGCCATGACTGTAAGTGCCCGAACGCGAACTCACAGTGTGCACACGTGTGCTTCCTGGTAACAGTGTTCGTAGGCGTTTCAATGAATGCATTAAGGACAAAAACTTTAGGATTTAGGACTTTTGAAGGAATGTGCTCTTATATTTGATGGTTTGTTGATGATAAAGCAGTTGATATGGAAAGATAGCAAGAAAAGATTATCAGTTTATGTTAACATGGGTGGCATAGCATCAATGAAAGTAGAACTGGCAGGGGAGGCCAGGCAAAAAATGTATGGATCATTTATAATTTCTGAGTTCACATTTATTATTTTAAACTTCAATAATTATTTCTATAATTGCTCAATTAACACTGTGATTAATTGTGTAGATATACACGAAACAAAATTGCTAAAAGAAATTGTAAGAGTGTATTCCATCCTTCGATTAAGAGCAGTATCAAGGAATGTCACAATAAATGAACATGGAAAGAAAAGCTCCGTAAGACAGAAAGACACTATCTCTCTCTCTCTCTCTCTCTCTCGTCGCCTTCCTCATGCAACTGATGGCAGCAGTTTTGAGCTAATAGGAAAGTTGCCAGCCCGTTCCATTTTTGTGAGAACTTCTCCAGTGACAAATTCTTGGAATTGGAAGAAATGTTAAGGTAGTAACTAATTATTTAAGTTAAATAATTCATAGAGTAATTCAAAGGCGCATTACGATTTTCGGCCCATTATTGTATAGGGTTACCATTCTGTAATGACCCCCCACTTCGCGGTCGTTGTCAGTGTTCGGCGCCAGGCGTATTTTGGCAGGCGAGTCGACCGACTTACCTGTCACGCCGATTTTCAACGATGTCGAAACTCTCGGTGGGAATAGCTCCCGGTGAGATGAGACTATCTTCGGGGTGCAGGTTCCCTGGATTAGTTTCCGTTAATTAGGAATCAAGTGTGCTCAACATGCTCTATTGAATGACGATAAAAATTCCTTCAAAGTGGATCCTGAAGGGAGCACACAGTTTATTCTTAATACCCTCTATCTACTATTATAATGGCTTTACAGTGCAATTTTCTGGATGTTCTGAATTTTTACGTACAAAAAAATTAAAATTATCATGCACTAGGTGCTTCTTCTTTCTTGAAGTTCTCTAGTTCATTCATTAATTGTCTAATCATTTACTGAATTTTGTACGACTCGATTCGTGATTACAAAACTGCTTGCTTCACTTACAATTTCTATTAATTTCGTGAGAAGACGGTCGCCCCTGGAGGAAGCTCGCGGTCGCGCCGTAAACGGGCCGGAACGCTCCTTTTTGTTGTGAGGGAGGCGGTCGGGCGGCTGTACAGAAGTCGATGACCCTGAAGGTTGGATGACGACGGGGTTGTGGTGCTCACAATGGAGTCCGGCAATCAGCAAGTAAGCCAGATTCTCTTTCTCTCGTACAGTGTAGTTACAGGTACGTGATGCAGGCGCATTCGCGCCACAATCACGGTGTTTTAGCAGACTTCGAAATGCCGAACCATTGACGTGGCGACTATTGTTTTCGATGATGGTGGAATTTGACTGTTGTCACCGACGAATGCTCGCTAATTTGCTGCCCTCAATGTAGTCGGCTCATCTCCCGTATGCAACTCTCGATATCGTTCGCCGGTCTCTGAAGTGTATCTCTCGGTAACTTCCGCCCTCCTGCTGATCTCCGCGGCGGGTTCCTACCTCGTGTACTCAATATCCCAAGCAAAGCCTCGTTCCCAAATAATTTTGCCCTATGATCCAATTAGAATTTTGCATTGCATGGGTGCGGAACTCGCGTCGGCGCCAACATCCGGAATGTGCTACCGATGGGTCACGTGGTCGAGCTTCTAGAAAACTCTAGAACTTCTTCTCTTTTTATTGGCTATCTACGGCTTTCTTTATTCGGTCCTCATCGCTGCTTCAGAACCGGGTCAAGGGAGCCATTGTTCGAAAGAACTCTCGCCGATTACAGTGACTTCTCTCACGCAGCGAGTACGTCTTCCGTCACTATTCCTGCGGAGGCCTGCGTCTGCTTGCGAGATGCGCGGATGCTGTTTCAATTGAAACCTTTTCTTCGCGTGATTTGTGCAGTGGGTTCCGAGCATTCACGCCAAATTAGTGCAAGTTTTCGCACGTAGTGCCGCGTTGTTCGCCGGCTGCGATGGGTCTGGGCGACAAATCCATGGCGCCTCCGGGAAGAGAGAGGGCGAGCTTGGCCATTTTGGGTATTGTCCGTAAAGGGCCTCCTCCCACTGCAACGCGTTGGCAGCAGAAAGGAACAATAAACGGCGCAGCTGGCCCGTCTGTCGGCCCTGGGCCTTTCTTCAAGAACGTTTGTTTATGACTCTTTAGGGAGGGCGCGTGTGAAGAAGAAAAGCCTTTTTTTTTAAAAAACAAAGATGCTTATTTCGTTTATTAAGATTATTAATCAGAAAAAATAGGACATTACGACTGACAAAAGCTTGACACGTAGCAATTCTTCCGTCATAGAAACAGAGAACACTTCATTTAAAATGTTTTAATAATCTATTTTTCCTAGAGACAAAATACTTACTACCGTCAAAATAAATACTTAAATCATTGTCATCTCTTTGAGCCTCACAAAAAAGGCATACTTTATTATTATTACTATCTTTTCCACTTTTATAGCAGAAGTATTTGGTGGATGATGAAGTTTCCCTCAAAAATTAAAACTTTGCTTTGAACCTTGCCACAAACGCTTTAATGTTTAAGTATATCATTAAAGTCGGGATATAAACTCCACAGAGTACAGATTATTAATTTCACGGGCCCGCAGAACAGTATTGAGAGTATTAACACTACGGTGCGTACGACCTATAACCAGCACCATCATCCAATAAGATGTACCAGCTGATGGCTGTATTGTTGCATTTCATGAAGAAAGGACGTATGTGAATATAGTTCATCTATGGATTTTGATGTTTGTTGGGCGAGATAATTGAAGTTGAAGGTCATTTATTTACACAAGAAGGAAATGTTATAATGTTGGGGACTCGAAAGATGCAAATATCTTCGTATGTTGTACGAGGTTGCATTTAAAAGTAGAACTCCCTTTCCAATAAAAAAAGAGGACATTTCGTCCTTTCTTGTAAAATCCACCCAGACAATTATTCTTAGTTAAAATGAGAACATGTCCAAGGAAAAGAGGATGTATGGCAACCCTATTATTGTAATAAAATTCCTTTCATAGTATTAAACTAGTTACCAGCCAAAATAATGTTTTGAAAGTGGGAAAAAAACAACACCTTTTCCCCCATCTCAATTACAAAGTAGTTAGTGTGTATGGATGGGCACGATTGATAAATGAACTTTTCTTTAAAAGTAAATAAATAGAAATTTCATGAACTACGCAGAGCATCCAGTCAGGCAAGCTTGCGACGTATCGGTGCTTAAATGTTTATGCTTATAAGGGACTAGTAATAATCATCATTGGGGAACCCATAACAAATGCGTCCAGTCAGGTAAACGCAACGCACTGTATAGGTGGGTCACGTAACATTAGCACCTATAATTTTCGAACACTTACAAGTTATTGCAATGCAGTTTTCACAGAACTACATGAGAGAATGGGAATAACTCCAATCGTTCAAAAATTAGATATGCTTAAGTTATATGACTCATCCTGCGTGGGGCCTATTGTCGAACTGGAAGACAAATTCCCACGTTGTTAATGGTACTAATATTGCTCTCAGATATTCTCGGTTTTATATAACTTTGATTTGAATTGTAAAGCAGTGTTTATTCCTATCACCTTCAGTAGGTCTAGATTGGTCGAAGATACTGTTATACATTTCAGTATTGGAGAGGGTAATAGCGACTTGGGTTGGTTTTTGACTCAATAGTGTCTTTTGAAGACAATATACAGCAAACTATTAATAGTGAATCAACGACTGGCACTTAAATGACCCATTTTTATAAGTCATTTTATTGCATTTTTTGTCAATTTCGACTAACAAGTCTTTACTGCAATAATCGCTGATTTCATAATTTTAATATTTTTACGGTAGTTGCTTCAAACAATATTTATGAGGTGCAACAAATGTTCATCACAGAATTCGAGAGTAGCATATTTGATTTCTTTGCTCTAATAATGTAATGTCAGTCATTGATAATACTATGTAATCTAAGGTTCCTGTGACGTTTATCGGCGCCATTGTCAGTTCGGCCGAATTGGCTATAATGGTAAATATTTTCTTTTAAAGAACGGTCAAAACCAAAGTTTGCAAACCTCAAGTTTGAGTTCACTTGAACAAAAGAAAGAAGCCCTGATTGCATCACAACATATCCAACAGCTTGAGTTGTTCATCTGCAGTGCTTTTGATCAATCTTTTCAGAACATTTTCCTTTGTTTTTAGGGCATTTTATTGAACATTTTTGTCAATGTTTTAGGTCATCAAAATCTGCCCCCTAGTTATTATGATAGCACTGTATCCAAAAACTATAAACCATGATCTCCTCACCTATAGCCACAATTTTTTTTGCTATTCACATAAATTAATTAGAAATTGCACAACAAAGATTTTCAGAATTGTGGCATGCACCATAGGACCCCTATATCGAAGAAAATTTTTGAAAATGTCACTGCCTTTGGGTGTTTCATCTCTCACATCATGTAGAATGTGAGTAATGTGGATAACTAGAATGTGAATACATTTTCAAGTTACATTGAAAATTGGTGAAAATAGGTTTATGGTAATTATGATATAATACATCCCCCAAAACAATGTTATACGTACAAGCACCCATCCATTCAAAGTCATTGACACTTATGGTACCAACTAAAGAATTCGTAACTTTTTCATTGAATTCACAACTCAAATTTAGCAAGATATCATACATGCATAAAGGGGGTTATAATCAGATCGGATAAACAAAATATATTAAATTGAAATTCTTTGAAGGCATTGTGAAAGTTTTATTAGCTGTTTCAACGAGTTTGTATATTTTTAAAATATTAATTTCAATAAATTTTTTAAATGTTGTCTTTCATCTAATTTTTTCAAATATTTTTTATTGAATGTTCGCGACAGCATCGCCACTGATGTACTTTGTATGGTGCTCTAAGTGTTGTTGTTTTTTGTTTTTTTTGTCTAATCCATTATATCAATCTACGAGCCCTTGAGAAAGTACTGACATAGTGCATTAAATTCAATACATTATTTGTAATATTTACGCACACAATGTATTGTGTAATTTCTTTTTTAAGTCTGTTAAAAAATAGTTTGTGAAATATTTTAATTTTTTTCTAGTAGTTACAACATACAGTAAAACATGGTTACAAATATTGCTGGAAAAAAGCTACAATACATTTTAGTTGCAAAATTGTTTGAAACATCTTGAAACTGAATTCTGCGAGTTAAAAACGTAATATTAAATTCATGTTCAACCCAAAGGTAAAATTGAAACTTAGTAAACAAAAAGCTGTAATGTAGCTATCCCCACAGTAACTCCAGCTGAGGTATTTCAGCAAATTCTTTGAGTTGTAGGAAATAATAACTTAAGTGTTCTGTAATGACAGTAGCAACTTTTCCTATTTCAAATAAATTTGGAAACAAATAAACCAACCTGTTTTGCAATATTTTATTGGCATCCAAGAGAGTGAATTCTATTTCAAAGACAAACAAAGAATTAACAATGAACATTGTGGGAAGATCAAATAAGTGCATTCAGAAAATTTCAGTGTTCTGAATATAAGCCACACTTGGCATATAAATCTCACTTCATGCTTCAAATTCTTTGAATTTCTTGAAATTGTTTTATGTGCATTTCTTATTGGCAAATTTAACTATTAACAATTTCAAGTGACTAAATTCAAGATATAATCATTCTGAATTATTTTTAAGTAAATATCTTGACATGTAATAATGTTTCAGTAACACCATGCACAATGGTGGAGTGCAATTAACAAGAACAGTGGCGGTACAGCAGTCAGCTACTTTTTTAAAAGTTCATGTTAGTGTACATTACTAGCAATTTATGAAAATGATCTACATATCAACTGGCATATTGTATTATCCACACTTTTCTTAGAAAATCACAAAATCTTACCAATGTAGCTTATATTCTGTACACACCCACACAAACACGCACACATACACACGCGCATACACACACATACACACTCTGCAAATAACAATAGGAATTTCAGGGCTCATAAAACAATTAAACCTGCACAATGCAGTCAAATATGTGAAAAAATATTGATTGCCAAATAAACTTATAGATTTATACAGACTCCTTTATGGTTATTTAAATCCCAATCATCCAATATACAACATAGCAACAAAAATCCTTTTAACTGCACACCAATGACTTCTCTCAGAAATAATATTTATATACAGGGAACATATCAAAAATACTAACAAATTATGCATTTCATCACAAAACTGATATGCAGTTCTATTAAGATTTCAAAGGGTTTCAAATCTACTTTTTGGAATGTGACATTATGGAAAAACAAAAAGTATTTCAACTAATAAAATATCACCCTGTTGGGATTACATTAAGCATCACCCTTAAAAAGTAAACCGGGCATCAAAATTGTAACACTCATTACATCTCAATCCATTGCAAGCTCAATTCAACACATTACCAGTTTCCATTTTTCACATCAGATCTTTTTCAAATAAGTCTCTTTTAAAAAAAATACATTCGAATTTAAATACACTCAATATCTTTCCATTAGTAAAGGTAGTTATCTCAACAAGTAACTTCACATGCATCCCCAATATCATTGACAACTACAAATATTTCCTCATTTGCAGATTCCATTGAAATTTTATTAGAAATCTTATTTGAATTTTTTTCAATATCTGCCAACTTGAGGAAAGTAGTATGAACTCAATGTGGGGGAAAGAAAACACTATTAGGCTTTAGATCACCTTTCGCACTTTCAAATACAACAATATATGTAAGCACACATTATAAGCGTCTTGCTTGCCTAGATTTTAGTTAAAAGCCAATACAGTACTTTTGCAAGAACATTCATGTTCAGGCAAAAAAAAGCTTTATGCACAGTACAAATAAGAGCAGGGGAACAATAAAATAGATGGTACATCAAAACGAAAAAAAAATCAATTTTTTGAAATTGTAACATTGCATCCAAAACTAGAATGATGTAATATTATGACACACATATGGTTGAGATTAGTAAAGTTGTTTTGCAAACTGCATGAGCTATATCATCAACTGTAAAATATGTAATTGCAGATTGATGTAGGCAACCTATCATCTGAAAGGAAAGCAACTGCAGTCACCAGATAATAAGATGGCATTTGTCTACAAGTACTATTATTCACTAAGAACACACTGTTAGCATTTGAAAGCACAATCCAATGCTTTCACTCCGAAATCCATTCACATGAAATAAGACACATTTCACAGCAAAAAAACAGCATTTAACCTACATAGTTAAGTACAGCTATAGTACTCCAATTACAATTACAAGCAGAAACTTTAGTCAAGTGACCAGAGCAGATAAGTGAAGAGGTGCTCACTTCAGTATTCTATTTTCTAAGAAATAACTGATAGAATGCAATATTCCCCTGCTCCCCATATTTCATTTAAAGAAACAAAACCGTAGAATTACCATTCAATAAAAACACACAATAAATAGGGCAAGAGACCAATGCAGTTTGTATGGATCATTCAACATTAAAATCTTCTCTAAGAGTGCCACAGAAGTGGCAAAGTAATTATGAGTTCATAATGGAACTCTACAACGGTTTTGGATGCTGCAGCAATTCATGATTTTTATGGTCACAATATTCATAATGTAGAAACACCTTTCAAATTATGAAGACTGCAACATTTGTTGACATGAAATATATACATAAACATCAAATATAAATACGACAATTACCATTTCATTAAATTTCTTCCAAGAGACTGACTGCTTAATGCAAAGAAAAATCCTGAGTACTCCTTCAGGATCATATCAAGATTTGAAATTCATTTATTCATACATTTTTGATAAGTTAATGAAATATTATTGTGTTTCATGTTCATCTTATACATTTATACTTGTTCATATTCTCATTCACCAAATACACACCTGAGCTCAATTGTGTACCTAGGGTTCCAAGCTTTGTTATTTGCGTAAAGGAGTCAAAAGTACGAATTAACTAAATATCTGTGGGGAAACATTACGGAAAGAAGCATGGACATAAGGAAAAATGTGGTTTAGTTCAACCCCAACTGATACACAAGCACCATTACATCAAAATAAAAGAAACAACAATAATGAAGTGAGTTCTTAAGGGTAGCTAACATCATTTCAAAAGTACTCACATTTATTGAAAAAGAAACACCACAAAAAAATGTGCATTAAAAACAAGCAATTCTTATGCAGCAAGATGACTTTTATAGGAGTATCATGTGATACTGTAGTGATTTATCTCGCAAAAAGAGCTGCCCCTTTCACCACATCTTTTTACTTTTTACAAAATCACTTTAAAATAAAACCATCTAGTGGTTCGTATATATAATATTTTGTGAGAACAAGCCTAAATTACTGAATTAATATTTACAACTTTCAAGCAACAACTCAAAACAAAGATTTATATCTACAATTTTAATGCAGATTCACATAACTCATCAGAAGGAATCAACATACTGACAACTCTATTGTTAGAAAGGAATTATTCCACGATTAACTCAGCTCTTCATTATATTCAATTTTTTCATTACTGAATGGTAATTCTAGTTGCACAGAGTTGTGGCTTTGACTTGGAGTCAAGCTGAAGCAAGCAGCACAGTGGGCAGTGAGTGGGCTAGGGCAGACTAACTCTTGGCAACATCCATGGGCGATGGTGAAGTAGTACTGGGCGGAGATGGAGCCACTTGATTGCCACCACTCAGCAGAGAATTGTTACTTGGAGTAACAAGAGCAACTGGAGGGATTGCTGGCTTGATAAAACGTTCCGATGCTCGACGGCCAGGCTGAAAAATATAAAGTAATGTAAATGTAAAGAACCAGAAGGGAAATAACAGTGGCGCCGAAAGGGGGTGACCATGCAAATTTTCGTATCACCTCAGACGAAAATTTTATTAAAAAAAAAAGCAGGGTACATATTTTTACCTTCTAAATTAAAATGGAGACAAGTAATGCTAGGTTTGTTAAAGGGGATGAGGGGTCTTGTGAAACAAACTAGTAACTCATGAATGCGTGGTTGACGAAATGCACCTGATCGCACCCACGATCAAATTAGTGATATAACATCTAATAAAATATTACGACACGACAGACACTAGATATTTTTACTACAGAAGAACAAGGAGTTCTAAAGGGGGCTAAACAGCCTCTTTTCCTTAAGCGAGTTCAATTTGAGTAGGATCGGTTCCAGGAAACACCAGAAAGAGGGTATATTCTGATATATCATTTCTATCCCTGGAGGACGAAGCAGGGCAAAGCAGCCACGCAGAGCCTGGTGGTTTGGAAAGATTCAATCGTGTCAATTACACAGAAATAAAACAAGACATGAAATGAGAAATGTTTTTTCTCAGAAGGGCATTTATCATGCCTGCACTTGTGCTTCTGTTCTAGGTCTTATACTCGAATCCCGACGTACATCCTATAAGCCAATGAAATTTGTTGTTTTGTTGCAACATAGAATAAGGATTTGGATTGGATTAGAGGAGTGGATGATAAAGTGTCACCGAAAAGGGAAGAGGACGAGCCAGGCTTCATGATAATCCGAGGTAGCGAGGAGCGTCACTTACGTACTTATCCCTAATCTATTTATCTCTGTGCAGTATTTGAACAAAACTCTGAGTGTGCGGTTCCGTCACTCTCAGCTAGACCACTTCCCGTGCACCAATCGAGACGTATGAAGTGTCATTCGACGCATCGGTGGAACATAATTTATGGGGAACATAATTTGTTTTCGGATCCGGTCAGAATATTCAAAGAAATTTCCAAAGACTTGTTTTTTTTGTGTTTTGGTGCAGTGATCTTGGTGAATGGCCCGATGAGATAAAATATATACACATTGTGAGAAAACCATTTCCAAACCATTATTTATCTACTTCAAAGTACGCCACTTCACGAAAAGTAATACTGCAAACACAAGTTTTCCAGCACACTAAGCCAACTGGCTTCCGGTAGAGGCATTAGGCACATTCAAGGACTTATTCATTATTATTTGGAAATAAGACAGCATAAATAATGCCTGTTAAAAGAAATCCCTATAAAATATTTGAAAATTTAAAATAAAAATTAAATAAGAAATTATTTCACAAGTTTTTGTTAATTAAAACAATAACCCAATACGTATTTTTGCGGTACTAAGTTACCCTCCTTTGAAACAGGATACTTAAAGAACATTTGGGTATTTCCATGCACCTTTCCACATATTACAATAGAATGTTTTACTTTATTTGAAATTTTATTTAAATATTATTTTTCTCTGTTCTTTCTAAAATAAGTAAAAATAAAAGTAAATATAATGTTTAAAGAACATTTGATGATACTAATAAATATGAAACATTGAAACTTACCACTATTGGTGGAGCAGGAGGCGAGGAAGACACAGGCAGGAATCCTCCACCCACAATAGGTGTGGGAGTTACCATGACTCCTGCTGGGCACAGAGGAATTGAACTATACGTAGTTTGCCCACAAGTGTAACACCTACTCATAGGCCCTGAAGACGGAGCTCCCGGTGCTGAGAAACTGTCGCGCGATGAAGAACCTACCAAATTTACACCTGGAAAAAAAGCATCAACATCACTATGTGCATCAGAATTATTTCACAAATTGATGACTTATTTTTTACTCACCAGGACTAAGAGGCCTTGAAGAACTTGGCGAAGGATTATATGGAACAGGACTAGACACTGTCCTCGACCGGACATTTCCACCAGACATTGCTATTTCATTATAGTGCCGCTCTTCTTCCATTTCCAAACTTTTCATACAACAAAACAAAATAGAACATAAATAAATAAGAAGCGTTAAACTCAAAAAGTATAAACTAAGAACAGCTGGATGATACAACTTTCCGACGTTTTTTAAAAATTATTCCATTATATTTTTACAGTACATCACTAAACCGAACACTAGCAATTCTAGCCACAGAAAAACGATGGTATTAGCTGGCTGTCATCAACTTATATCTTATGACAGAAATGAAGATTAAGATTCAAATCAGACACGTAATACTGAAGAGAAGAGGAGCCAAAATTGAATATTGTGAGACACAAGAGCTAAATGATCATGGATAAGAGTGAACCACTTTATCCTGAGATTATTAATTATTTCTCTTCTAGCTAATTGCTGTGGACGACCTGAAGTGAACTTTACTCAACCTGTGAACGAGAAAAGAGCAACTCAAGGAATCAAAGACTTTGAAAAAGCCAATGGCGCATAGAACTCGAAGCGGGAGGGAATGGCCAAAACTGACAAGACCTGATCTGAACTGTAGGGAAAAGAATTTGTGCCACCACAAAAGGGAGATTCAAGAATTCGAAGTAAAGAATGCCTAATGAAATCTTGAATTTGTATAGCAGCACTCACCTCAAGCGTCATTGGCAAAAAAAGAATTTGAGAATTAGCATGAAAATCAAAAAAAATATAGATTAGCAATGTTGGGGATAGAATTCATTAATTATTCACGTAGTTTGGAATAGATTGAGAATTGGAAACTTGATTTTTTTGTTATTTTAAGGGGCACTGTGTATGAAGTGATGACATTTTTATAATGTCTAAAATAAAAATAAAAAAGAACATTTTCAATTTTCTTTTTAAATTGTTGGAATGGTATTCAGACTTCCCAACGAAGGAACAAAAATAAATGTACTTTTTAATAAACCCTATAGGTAGAAGTATTCTCCCGCTATCACACACTAAAGAGATTGGAAAATTAATTATTAGGAGGCAGGGGCAGGGGGAGGGATATCCCCCCACCCAACATTTTTTCAGTAAATATTAATATTAACTTCTCGTGAAATTTAAGTAACAGGAGGTGCTAAAATAGCACATTTTGCCACATATTTTCACGCAAAATTGGGGATATGTATTCAAATTTCGAAAAATCGAACATGACGTTATTTCAAAATCTGTCAAGGAACAGATTTCAATAAGGGAAAAAATCTCTATCTCTGATAATTTAATTGTAGGAAATGTTTTGCAACATGAGCCCTGCGCCATTCTCTTAAGCACCCTTCATACTAACAAAAAAGTAATAAAAAACGATGGAGCCTTTTCTTCTGAAAATTTGAAAAATGTCCCAGGGGATTCATGTAAAGTACATCCCAAAATAGAAAAATCGATTTCAAATTCCAGGGGCCGTGACATCAGCCAGGTCGACTGAGGAATATCAATTTTGGAGAAAATCGGCGGGACGGTTTAACCGTTGTTCACAGACTGACTGACATTTAGGTGTCATTCGATTTTTCGGTTACAAGGACCCACAAAACACAGATTCTATGTACACCACGTGTCAGAGGATTTTTTATAAATTTAGCATCTGGATTTATCCACTTTTTCGTAACCAGGGCTGTAATTTACCAGCCCTGTAAAAAGAGTTTTCAGTCGAAAGTTCGAAGTTTTCGCTCAGCATTAAATAACTCCGTAAAAATATTTTCGGTTAACCATTAAAACGAATAAAATTATCGCAGCACGAACTGAGTTTAGCCTGCGTCATTCTACATAATTTCTAATATGACACGACCAAAACAGTTTGAATAAAAAACTTAATCTTAATACACCGATCACACTCCACACTCGACTCACAGCCGGGCATTTATATAGATCCCGAGGATGGTGAAATATAACTAGGGGGCGGGTTTTGATTATCTAAAACATGACCAAAAATAATCAATAAAATACTATGTCCCAGATGTAAATATCAAAATACCCAAAAAGCACAGAAAAATGTATTGAAACGCTATTTTTTAATCAAAACAAATTCAGATGCAGAACTCAAACAGTTGTATATGTTACTGATGTAATCACAGTGTCAGATCGAGACCCCCACGGATGACTATTAACCTATGGCGGGCAGCAAGTGACATTTCGCGCAATTACAGTTTGCCCGAAACAAAAAAGTTGGGCATGGATCGCTTACATCCGCCTGGAAACGTTGCGGTTAATCAGTAGACTACTAAAAGAAGAGAAAGAAAACATCTAAAAAGAATAATAAGAATAGAGAAAGAAATCTAACGAAAAGAAAAATATGAGGTTTGAGACATTTTGTGAAATCCGGGTTGAAGAATGTCGACAGGAACAGTAATTTTTGTGTAAGCGAATGATTCATTTGTAAATCGATAAATCGATTATATATATATATATATATTATACATATACATGACGAAAGCCAGTGACCAAGTTACTTCTTTCTTTCGTTCAAGTGATCTCAGCTTATAAACTTTTGGTTTGAACTGTTCCTTACCATGAAATCTGTCTTTAGTTATCCCGAAATTTGCCGAACTAACAATAGCACTGATAGGCGATTACCTCAGATTACATACAACAGCTGACATTACAATATCTGAGCGAAGAAAGCGAATAGGCATATTCAGAAATACTGTGTAGAACGTTTGTTGCATCTCGCAAATATTATTTGATTGGATTATATATATTAAAGAATGTACCATTAAAATCGACAAAATCAACAGAAAATGCTTTAAAAATGACGGAAAAAGGTAAAAGAGACTTATAAGTCCAAGTCGACGAAAAATATGTAAAACAAGCCATATGAAAATAAGTCATTTCCTTTTGTCACAACAAAATTAATGTCTATACTAAATACGTCGTTCTAAAGTGAAAAGAAGAAAATGCCATTTCATTAAACTCCGCTCCTAGTACTAACTAATTTATACGGTGGTTCGTGTTGCAGGAGAGATATAGTTCAACACAAATCATACAACACACTTCTCACCTGCTTTCGGATTCAGATAGATGACGGCATAAAGCTTCTCGCCTTTCCACTTCTAATTGAAGTTTCCTTTGCAGTCGCAGATTTTCTTCGCGGATATTCTTCTCCTCGTTTACATATCGTTGCATTTTTTCTGTATCTAAAACAATCCACAAAAAAACAGACATATGACCAAAAGCCACAAATAGACAATATTTTTATTTTCGATATTTTATTTATTCTTATACGCGTTGTAACCCCAATACGAGAAAATTGATGCATAATAGTTTTCAATATTGAAAGAAATAATTACAAGCTTGAACTCAAATACCGAAACTACAAAATACAAGAAATACTCAAAATACCAAAAACGCATAAAACAAGTGATTACATAATAGTCAAGAATAAAAACTAGATTGTCACAATTTGTTAACAGAAAAGTACAAGACACAAATAAGACATAAAACTAATAAAAATAAAACCATAAGACACAAGACAGTTATTAGTTTTATTACATTATAATTAATACAACGCTGTAAAAACGCGAATATCACAATTTTCACTGTAAAAGTATTAAAAAGATACTAACCATACAGGTATTACTTAAATTTAAACAAAATAGTTTGGACTTGAAAGCTGAGTGAATTCAGATACGTAAGTTAATAACCAAATATTTCTTTTAAATAAACTAGTTATATTGCCACATATTTCCTCGGTGTATAAGGTACACCAACAAAGTTATAACTAGTACTACAAAAAGATATATTAAGTTTCACTGAAATCTGCAATAACATCTGAGCATGCTAGCATTTGATCAATGTCCAAAATTGTTTTAACAATATGTTGTAGTTAAAAGTAAATTGTTTTTACCATTTGTTGTAAACAAAAGTTGTTTATCTTTTTTATTGAGTTATTTTTAAAAATCGTTTACATAATACGGTTGGATGGTTGGTTGTTAGTGATATCGGGCCCGTCAACTTCAGAAGTGATTAGTCCCGTACAGGACCTAGCTTCTCATCAAAACCGGGGACAAAGCACGAGGGTGCTACTCTAGGAGGCGCTAGTGTCGCCAGGTACAGATGCAGGTTAGGCTCGCCAACTTCCCCATATAAAAACTGGCTAATTTGTGAGAAATAGGAAAAGTGCCTCGTGGATGTTCAATTCCTCTTCAAATATAATATAAGAAACCTCTGAAGAAAGCGTAAACATCGGCGCTATCTTTTATAACATTATAGGTCTGCTTGCGTCACGTGAATTCACCCAGCAGCTACAAACATTTTAAGTATCGTTGGCAGCAGTTTGTGTTTTAGTTCCTGTAAGATGGTACTGTAGCAGAGCGCGCCACCGTAATGATTTCCACCAAGTTATATGGGAGTTGCAAGGTCCCGAGTCCCGTATGTGTAGTGCATGTTTCCCTCGGAAGGTGGCGATGATCTTCCCTAGCTGGATGGCGAGATCCGGCGCCGACCTACCGTCGTGTTGCGGGGTTCCCCTTAATTATCTCCCACCAGCCGGGACAAGCTCTACGCGTCCGACCGGCCTCCCGGCATGTGTGGTAGTGTCGTGCATGTTGTGTGTGTCTAAGGGATAAAGTTAGGAAGAGGAAGCAAGGATCGCGCGCGGTCCGAGGCCCGTTTGTTAGGGTACTGCTACGACGTTCGCCTTGTGTTGATAGGAGAAACCGCCGAAAACTACAGATCAGAGCAACCGGCATCTACAATTCTCCTCCAGATAGCGACTGAGTTCGATCTAGCTGACCAGCTAGTGTCACAAATCTTGCCACTGTTGGGACTCGAACCTAGGACCTCCCGATCAGAGGCACTGCAGTAACATCAGTTGATGCACCGAACCACCTGTCCCGGTTTTCCATAATGCAAATGAATGTTTTAATTCTGATGATTAAGGTTTATTAAGTGTTAAGGTTCAATAAGCAGAATGGCACATTTAAACACTAAAAAATAAACAAAAAAATTTATAATCAATTTTTGTATTAGCCAAGTTAGCTTTAAAGATCAAGATGACCATATTTTCGTTCACAAAAGTACATGTAAAGTTGTAAATTTGTTTTAAAGTATATGTAATATTGAAAATTATACATTAGGTCATTTTAAGTTTATTAATAATAAAGTATAATTTATTATTTTAAATCAATGTAGATTTTATTATAAAATAGCTTCAAGATAATATGATTACTACTTGGTACAACACATCCTCAATGTGGAAATGAAGTCTCTTTATGTGTAAGTTTACAATTGTTTAAAAAATACTTCAAGTGAAATCTAAACATTGAAATTATTACGTAAGTTTGGTATCACAGTGATCTAGCATGGTCCCCAAAGGGTGATATGAATAATTTCAAAGCAATAACTTCAAACAGTATGAATAAAGAACGCGAGTAATTGTTTTGAAGCAAATTGCGTTTGAACGTTTCTGTAAATGCCTTATTTTGAGCTTTCACAGAAAATTGCCAAGTTTTCGAGAAATTTTATATGACATTATTTAAAGCACATACTCATAAACATAATTATGTGAACTATGGCAATGCACTGGGTATAGAAGGTTTTAGGCATGCTACAAAGTCTGCTGAGGGAACATGAATGCAAAAATACGATTTCCGAATCGTTTTCGTGGTTTGGTCGGCTAGCTCATTGCCTGCAATCCCATATGACCCGGAACCCAAATACTAGGTCATAGTGGCTAGAAAATAGACGATGAAACATGTATACTTGTCAAGTGATCCGAGGGAGAACAAGTTAAAAGTCACTCGAGTGCACTTCGGGAATTGCTGCATATAACTACTCGTCTTAGCGCACCTGCTTCTATATATTTCAGGGCTTGCAGTACAGCGAACTTCCCAGCAGAGAATACGCTCCAGTACGGATAATTTTGAACGAACGCGTGGCCGTTCTAAGTAGATCGCACCTGTCAGTCATTTGTTGCAGAGCGGTCAGTGTATAAGAAAGTATGATCCGGGTAAGATACTCGCAACTCATTGAAGCATTTTAGATGTTATGGAAGTAGTTGATGTTTTGGGGAAGTTGGTGCAGCTGAAGCCTATTAGATGTCGGAGAAGTTTCCAAGGAGGGACCAGATTTTTGGGAGGCTTCATAATGGCAGGAAGTTTTAAGTTAAGCTCCTGCAACAAAGTGTGAAAGCGGATACCAGGCGGTTTTGGTAAAGATGGTCTCAGTAAGAAAGATGTATGGTGGCCTGGTAACAAGAATGCTCGCCGAGATGGAAACACACACTTTCGCAACGATCAAGATCTCCCGTCTTCGGCTAAAGGACGGTTCTCCAGCTTCAGCCAAGAGACACTCGATGCGGCTCGAGCGATAGGCGCCGGTGCTGATGAGGATACGTGAATAGTATTTAGAGGTCGTGACGTTGAAAGTGACGCTGAGCCGTATCCAATGTGCCGTAGTCCAAAACACATCGAGTATGTGTCCCATACAACTGTGAGAGACATACGATAGGCACGCCATGAGGTACACCTAAGGTAGCGAAGTTGGTTTAATTGTGATACACATCGACTCTGTAGGTTGCGGATATATTTTCGCTATGTCAGGCTTTTGTCGAACTTCAGACCGAGAAAGGGCGCTGCATCAACTAACGGGAGTTGTTGGTCTCCAGATACAGAACTGGGTAAGATGTGTTGTCTTTGAATCACGTTCATGCTCTTATATGAACATAAAATGGTAATATCGCCAACAAAACGATATTATTTTACAGTATCTCGTACGACGGGCGCTGTGTTGTTGATTGCAATAGCAAATAGAGTGCTTTTCAGCATTGACCCTTGGGGAAATCCATTTTCCAAAGGGTGATTGGAAAATAATTTTTGCCAACGATGACTCTAAAAGATTTTGAAGAGAGAAAGTTCACAAGGAGCAAAAGGAGCCGTCCTCAGAGCAAAAGGAGCCGTCCTCAGGAGTGCAGAGCATAAGGTATGCCGTGCCTCCAGGTCATGTCACAGGCCTTCTCAAAGTCAAAGAAGGCTGCTACAAGGTGTAATAAAAACGAAATGGATATCTGCAAAGCAAGAGTGACAAAGTGATCCAGTAGTCCGAGGAGAAGCCATACTGAACTGGAAAGAACTTACCAGAACTTGTCATTGTAAAAAAAGTTGTTTTGTGAGTGCTCGTGTATCTGGTAAGTTCTTTCCTGTCATAATTTCTTAATTTTAATACTGTCCTGTAAATAATTTTAAATTTGTACCATACAATTTCAAAATTTATTTTACAGCCTGATGATGGGGACAACAATGCTTGAAACTGTTGCACGATGATTGAATAAATTAAGGTTACAAGAATTTGTCTGTCAAAAAATAAGGACCCCAACCCTTCACAAAAATATGATAAAAGTTTTTAATTGCAAGGAACCTATTAATCCTTGCCAACGCTCGTTTCCGCCCACGGACCGCGGTGGCGCAGTTATCGTTCCACCCGGGTACAGGACGTCCTGGTCGGCCCGTCGTTCTTGGTATGGCAAAGTCGGTATGATTAGAAACCGAATGAGTTGTAAAAATGTTTAAAAGTTGCAAATTCGAAAATCACATACGTACATTCCCGGTTTATTTGTCCACTTTCTTGTTACCAAGGCCACGCAGTAAGGGATTTTCTGCCGAAAATTCGCAGATTTCCGGCGCACGATTACAAATCTTTCTCTTCTTAGGAAGCGAGTGCGAGATAGTAAAAAGCGGCGCTTCATTTCTTTCTTCTATGATTTTACCAAACAGTAATATATAAAATACTTATTTCGTTTTGAATTCGAGGTCCAGCATGGGGACCCCAGACCTGGTACTGGTTTCTATGGAATTTCGCCACTGCGTGAGGGCCAAACTCCCACTGCCACGTACTACAGATCATTCCTGCTGCCCACTCTGCGTTTTCCACTGCGGAGGAAACTGCCAGGGGTTCTCAACAATGCAATACTCCTCCATGAAAATGAAACAAGCCACACTGCGACCTTTGTCCAGAACCTTTGTGCGGCGGTGGGGGTGGAAGATCCTCCTCACTCCCCTGATCTCGGTCCGCGCGACTTCGATCTCATTCCAAAAATGACAGGGAGGGCGTTCTAACAGCGCATCTGTGGTTGGGCAAAGGTGGCGCGCACAAACGCATCTCACACAGCTGATCGAATTCGGCGCCAACCTCATAGGTGGCAAAGGTGTGTGGACGCCTTGGTTGATTATTTTGAAATTATTGTTAGCTCCAGGAATAAGAATATTACCTGTAGTTTCGTTGGGTGCGTATGAAATACGATTAAGCAACGATTTCTATTTACGCATCTTTCGATGTCCCTTACCTATAGCCACTTGTACCCGGATCCCAATTTAGTGCCCGCACTGCAAAGAACATTCCAGCGACTTTCAATCGTATATCCTGATTTTGGTTTCCTATAGATTTAATGACTGATAAACGGGTCTCGGATTGTGATGACCTCAAAATTATTTGAAAATGACCTATAAAATAACTAAAAAGTAAGAGGAAAATGACAGATTTAAAAGTAAACGGAATTTGACCTATTTTGTAAAAATAAAATAAAAAAAAAATAAAAAAAGGAGGGGGGGAAATACATATCAAACATTTGTAAAAAATGTTTATTCAATAAATTTTACAATTTTAAATAAAATATATTTACATAAAATTATATTTAATATAAAGTCTTTATTTTAAGAGAAAATGTAATCCTTAGCTCTGATTATCAGTTATGAAAGGTCGACGAAGTTACCGAAAATCCGTGTAATTTTGAGTTTGAAAAACTCCACTGGGTTTACTGCAGTAGTGAATGTTGTCATTAACCAGGCGCGGATCCACGGGGAAGGAAATAAGGGAAATTTCTCCCGTTAAAAGTATTCAGTAACTATTAATTTTACCTTGTTACGAAACGTTCATCCAAAAATATTTTCATTTTTGCGCCATTTTTCAAAAATATGTAATACGACACATTTCACCAAAAGATCTTGAATTTCTCCTCCCACAATTTGTCTCTGGATCCGCACATGCATGAACTGATGATACAATAAAAACTTGTTTTAGTGTATCATTGTAAATTCATGAAACATTCACTTACAAAAAACACGAAAAGAAACATAATTCGTAAAAATGACTCAATAATTATGCATTTTTATCACCTATATGTCACAATAAACATTTATTTAAAACAGTCATGCACAAGTTAGCTACGACTAGAGTGCACCAACAAAAAGATGAAACGTCATCAGTAGGGGGCGGATTTTGATGACCTAAAACATTGCCAAAAATGATCTAAAAGCAAAGAAAAATTACTTAATTTTTTTATCAAAACCACATCAGATGAACAACTCAAGCTGTTGGATATTGTTGAGGCTGCGAAATATTCGTAAGATACGTTGAGACAGCAATTAGCAGGAATTGCAACGGGACATCGACTTTTCTATCGAAAATTTTCATCAGACAAGAGTGTTCTGGAAAAGAAACGACACACAATTGACAAAGATTGTTACTTTGGAGAAAGAATGAACGAGTATTGAAGAGATTGCCATGTTCCCTCTGTCCAGACGAAATCAAACGTTTCGTTACGATTTCCGTCGTTTGTCATGTTGGATTGCACGCCGAACCTTGAATGCATCCAACACATTTTTACTGAGCTTTCTGCACGTCGCTTCTGATGACAATGCGAGCTCGTGGCGAATACAGTGGAAATTGCTGTATTCCAACAATTTCGACAGTCCACCACATGTTTTCGCACGAGGAGCTGCCCAGGAGCTGATGCGATCTTTCTGTGACGCTCCGAACAGGAAGCAGTTGACAATCTACGTCAAGGAACTTTGTTCGAAAGAAGGGAGTATTTAGCCAACTGGGAGGCGCCAAGTTTGAAATGTATGACCTTTTCCTCTCAAATGCCTTCAAAGAGCAGCAAAACTGCACTGTTCGAAACGTGGAACCAAATTTGAATTAATTTGGCTGTCAATGTGCCAACAGATATGTTACTGATGGAATCGAGGCTTCTTTCATTTCTTACAGTGAACGCAGCTTGCAAACTTTTGGTTTTGATTGTTCTTTAGAAGAAAATATCTGCCTTTATCGTAAATCGACCGAACTGACAATGGCGCCGATAGGTGACACATGATCCTTCCATTACACAATACTCACAACGACTGGCATTACAAAACAAGAACGAAGAAATCGAATAGGCTACTCAGGGATCCTGCGGTGAACATTTGTAGCCCCTCGGAAATTGAAGCAAATACCATTAAAATATTAAAATCGATTAAAACAGCGAAAAATGCATTAAAAAGGGAAAAAATAACTTATTAGTGATTTTAAAGATTAGAGGGTCATTAATTTGTCATAACATAAAACGAATTTCAATAGTAAACGGCATCGTCCTCAAATGATAAGAAAAAAATACATTTCATTAAATTCCCCTCCCTAGTGATCCGAGCCCTACTGATAAAAAAATGGTTGTTATTACTTCTGAAATGACCCTCGTACGTGTACGAGAATGTACAAAGAACTGTTGATTTTTTAAAAATGATGTCAAAAATAAGCTCTCAAAATTAAGAAATGCAATATTAACAAATTAAAGGTAAATAATTTCTTGAAAGCACTACAAAAGACTAGGAAGAGGTATAGCCCAGAGAACTCCAGATAAAGAAATTTTAGTAGTCGGGGAAACAAAGCACCATATGAAAAAAAACATAAATTCGTTATTTCTTTGTGGAAAACTTAATTATAAACATTATGGAAACTACTTACGTTCCTGCTGAGCAATAGCTAACTGGTTACGAAGGCGAGCTACTTCACTTCTCAATGTTTGGATATGAGTACTCAAATTTGCAGCAGTGTCCCCATTGCTAATTTCTCTTGGAGAAGCAGGGTCGGACACAGGTTGATCCAATTTAATTTGGAGCATTCTGCGAGACAAAACATTTCAAATTACCATTATTTTAAAGTAGATGATACATAACAAAATTGACATTATGAAAACAAATTCAACACATTCAACAGCAGAGAAACAATTCTATTCTTTCGCTCTTTACCATTACAAATGTTTTCAGAAGATAAAATACACTACTAAATTCACTAGTAGGCCACAATAGAATATAATTTCTCGTACATATTATAATATTGTTATTATATATTATTATTATTATTATTATTATTATTATTATTGTTATAGCGTATCGATCTTTACTGAGCACGCTACACGTTCTATTCCGAGGCCCAGTCGTATTCTATCCTGAATAAATAAACGTGTGTCATTATGGCAATCAGCTTTTCGGCTGTATCCCGTGGTATGACAAGGTTGTTTTTCTATTTATTAATTATGATGTAATAGCGGATACTGCGGGATGAAGATACTGCGGGATGAAGGGACAATCGTGAATACGACCACCATGTCTGCGCAGAACTCGAACCTGCAGCCTCCTCATCGCACACAACAGCTGCCGCAACCATCTGCGCCACGGGGCCGGTTCATTATTACTATTATTATTTTTGTCTTTTCCAATTTAAACTCATTTATAACCAAAAAAAATTATATCACATACATTAGACCCACCCTAGATGTAAAATGTAATATGTAAATGGTCTATATTACCAAAAAGTCATTGAACACCTAGAAAGGGTGCAACGAAACGTCACAAACATTCACAGATTCGAACTGCAATACGAAGACGAATATCAAGAAAGGTTACTTCTCACTTTAGAACAGAAGAATCAGGGCTGATATCATAGCAATACAAAATCATGAAAGGGATCTACAAACACCACAAATTACCACCCCGTTTGCAAGACCCATGGATACCAGGCTCACTATACCAGTCTCTTATATAATTATGTAATCGTGAGCCAGAAACTCTTCAAACACAATTTTGTCAGAAAAAACCTTATTGCCGGGCCCTGGTAACGAAAAAGTGGATAAATACTTGTTGCTAAATATAGAAAATAAATTCCTCTAACTCGTGGTGTAGGCAGAATACATTTTCTTGGTTCTTGATACCGAAAAATCGTTTGACGTCCGACTAGTCAACGCTAGTGCCTAAAGCGTGTAGTCGATTTTCTTCAAAATTGATATTCCTCAATCGATCTTGTGGCTTTGGGAGTTTCAAATGAATATTTTGATTTTTGGGGTATTTTATATGAAGCCTAAAAACCATTTTCAAAATTCTCAAAAACGCACCCAATTTTGTTTGAATAGTGCCAAGGACGTTTAAGAGTGGTGCCGATCTCATTTTCATTGACTTCCCAAATTTTCAAAAATTGCAAAAATTAATCAATTAAAAAAATTAAAACTACACAATTGAAGATAGAAGTTTTTGTCTCAAATAATGTATGTTACACACAATTAGCTCTTAAAAACCTCCCATGTACACGTTTTGAGAAAATAAGTAGTATTGGCGAAATTTGCGCTTGAAATTACCGCAATTTATCAAAACTTCTCCAAATGTTTTGTTTAAATTTTCTTCCCTTTTGTAATAAAGGACGGAAACAATGTGGTGCTAGTCGCATTGTCATATATTGCTGTTTTTCGAAAATTGCAAAAAAAAGAAGAAATAATAATAATAATAATTAAACTACAAAATTGTAGATATTTTCGTCCCGGACAAATACTGTTGGACAAAATTAGCACTTTAAAAAATTGTCATGAACGCTTTTTGGAAAAAGTAGTTTTGCCGTAATTTGCGCTTGAAGTTTACAAAAAAATTCTCAAAATATTTTTATATACACAATAGGAGGAAGTATGTGCGTTGGCAGCAACACTAGTTTGAAAATATAATCTGTTAAGATTTTGTCGGTGAATCTGGAGTACTGCTAGAGACGAAGACACTTCATACCATAACAAATAACTTTCCTATTCACTGTTTTACAGGAACATTACACTGCTTATACTTCTAATTCAAGATGGCACACACTGCACATACAAATGGCATGCTTACCAAAGAATACAAAGCCACGGAAATGGCAGATACTACCAATCCATGGGAGTAAAGTTCTATTTATTCCTAACACTTCTTCTTAAATAAAACATTGTTATATATACATTTCAGTTTATGAAGCCCAACTGCTTAAAACACTGATCTGATATTTATGTTTCCAAGCACTTCAAGTGTGTCGGTTTTGGCAGAGCCTCGGCGAGAACATCTGCGGGCATATCACCAGAGGACAAGTGCTCCTTTCCCTATTTCCCCGGACTCCAAAGTTTACGAACAAAATAATGTTGAATGTTTATGTGTTTGGACCGACCATGGAATACTAGGTTGGTGGCAAATTTCTGAGTTCTCATGTTGTCGTCGCAGTTTCTTATGTCCGTCGATCCTCTCACGTCCATTTCCTCCAAGAATCGCTGAAGACAACCACCACCTTAGCGGCTTTTCCCTGAGCCATGTACTCTAACTCGGTCGAAAATGCGACAGTTCTTTGTTTTCTGGACTCCCAGAACAAGGCACCTCCATTCCAGGTAAATATGTAGCCGGTGCATGAACGCCTATCATCGAGATTTCCTCCCCTATCTGCATCTGCGTGTCCAGTGAGGTACCGAAGTACCCTTTTGGCTGCTGCCCAGTGACTCGTCCCATAGCAATCATTGTATTGGCTTAGGACACTGGCAGCATGGGATTCCGATCGGGTGGATACATCAGAGCGCCCACCTCACGATATGGCGGTTCGTCACCGACTGACTGCTTCCATTTTTCAGACTTGGTTAGTTTGTTATCTTCATCCAGTGGCGTAGTTACAGGGTTGCAGTCCAACATGAAAAAACGTCGAAGTATAGACTTCATGTACGTAGTCTGAGTGATAGAGATTCCATCTTTTTCTCTAATGAAGTGCATGCCTTGGCAATACTTTAAATAGCCCAGTTCTTTCAATCAAATCTCCGGCTCAGGTTTTCTCTGCAACTACAGATATTCTCCAAATATCGAGACATGACAAGGATATCGTCGACATACTCTACAATTATGAGTTGATGACCACTCTGCTTCTTCAAAAACTAACACAGGGATCCGAGTCAGTTGGTGATGCGCCCAAGTTGCGAAGTTCTTCGTCCAATCGTACTTGTCACACTCGTCCTGCCTGACGCAGCCCGTAGAGCGCTTTATTCATGTAACAAACCTTGTTACCCTAGGACAACTTCTCGCGCATATCTTCAGCCTCCTTCTTGGTGTCGCTGTTCTGCTCCCTCCGGGTGATCATTTCCAACATATCCACGGTATATTCTGGTACTTCCAGGACGTCGTTGAGGTACGCTGTTGATATGTCGAATTGCTGGATGTGCATATTTTACCGTACTAGAAGAGCTACAGCCAATCGAATTGATTTATTACGCGCGGCAGGCGCGAAAGTCTCCCGGAAATCCGTACCAGGATCAGGTTGAGATAAACCTCGCACCACGATTCTTGCTTTCCTCTTCTCAAGCTTACCATCGACCCCATACTTGTTGCGTAACACAACTCTGCTTCCGACGACCTCGCGATTCTCTGGCCGATCTACAACGATCCAGGTGCCGTTTTTCAAGATGGATGCCATCTCGTTCGCCATAGCTTCCATCCACTCAGCAGATTCGGCACTAGAAATGGCTTGCCTTGAGGAATTTCTGGCAAGAATGCGTATCATCCGTGCGTTTGATCCTGCTGGCCAGTAACCTTATTGTAATGTTTCCTAGGTCTGCCACCTAGGGCTGTCCTGTCTTCACTTCCCGCGCTCTTATTGGTCCTCGACTGGAGGTCGCACGTTGGACTTCTGCCGGTAAATCTTCGAGTTCGGTGCCTGACTCTTCCTCCGGCAAACTCTCTTCTGACTTCTGACCCCGTTCGGAGTCAGATTCATCGCTTTCTTCGTTCGTCGTGGAGTGCGGCGAGTCCTCCGAAGCTCCTTGCCTGTCATGATAAAGTCCGATTGGAGTCGAATCGACGTCAGTTTGCGAACGAGAACACGTCTCCGTTTTTACATACTCCAACTTCTCACAACCATCAACATCTGGACTGTTGAAGTTCTCCC
The DNA here is from genome assembly GCA_017312745.1 of Gryllus bimaculatus. NCBI lineage: Eukaryota > Metazoa > Arthropoda > Insecta > Orthoptera > Gryllidae > Gryllus > Gryllus bimaculatus. The sequence goes on from BOPP01000106.1 coordinate 3,008,325, forward strand.
CTGTGATGCAAAACGGTAACTCCACAAACTTTACATCCCGAATGACTTCTACTCGTCTCTCGCATGTGATCCACTCAGTACCCCTTGGCCTCTTCAGAATACCCAAGGAATGTACCTTCTCTCGATCGCGTTGCAAATTTGTGCTTTTTGTGGAGCGATCGAGGCAGTAAACCTTACAGCCGAATTCATGAAGCTCTTACGTCAGGTGGAACACCGAATCAAATTTCATACGGAGTCTTCCCACTTAGGCTGTTGCTTGGACTGCGGTTTCTGCTGTAGTTTGCCGTACAATCAGCCTCTGCCCAAAACGATGGAGGCGACTTGGACTGTGCAAGTGAACAACAAGCCGTTTCTTCCAGGGACCGATTCTTGCGCTTTGCAACTCCATTTTCCTCCGGATTGTGAGGTGCAGTAATTTGAGGCGCAGCAATGCAGCAATAATTACCTCCTCAATATCCTCATTTACTTCTCGGATTACTTTCATTTCAAGACATTTTCACAAAGAAAATACTTTCTCATGATTCCACTATTTAATTTCAATAGACAATATTCATTAGATTTAAATTGCATTCCTTAGAAATTATTTAAAACTTCTACTTCACATGTTTTAGTTAAATCCATAAGGATATTAAAATATATTACACTAGTGGTGCTACCGAATGGTACAGACTTTCTCGAGGTAGTTTTCTATTTTCTTTAGTCTGAGCTATCTATTTGGACTTGCCAGCTGCCATTTGCAATCTGCCCCAAGTAATTTTTTGACGGTTTCTTTATTTTTCGGTTTCCTAATGGTAGAACTGAAATATTACTTTAAGGATCTTAAAGAATAGTAATACCTTGTTCTAAATAGCAATTTTCATTGAAAAATTTAGAACATCTTTTAAGAAAATGGTGTTTAATCGTTACAGTAAATGTGAAATTTGAAGCTCTCTTGCACAGAATATTTTCGAGTTTTCGAAAAACTTTATTGGATGTCATTTGAAGCACTGTCCATCACAAACGCAATAATGTTTACAAATCGCTGGAAATTAGCATATGAACAGATTGAGATTTTTTTTTTAAATGACATTCTTGTAATTTTCGAAAATGCAAAAGAATATGCCAAAATGAATTTTATGATGTATTAAAAAGTGCAACTAGCACTATCTTTGGTAAAGTTTGAAGAAAAAAAATTGGAGCCTTTTTTGAGAAAATTGTGTTTGAGCATTTCTGAAATTGCAGAATGTTGTGCTCATTTTCACAGAAAACTGTTTTTTTTGACAGAAAAACTGTTGTTTTTTCACAGAAAACAATTTTTTTGACATTAAGGGCTCACAAAATGTTTATTCCTAATTTACTACTGTAGGAGTAAGAATTATCCACTTTCTTATATAAGGGACCATGAATAAAAGTTTTTCTATTACAAAAAAAAAAAAAAAAAAAAAAAAAAAAAAAAAAAAAAAAAAAAAAAAAACTTCTTTTGCAATAGCACAACAATACTTTCAATTATTAAGCAAGTATGTGGAAGGCGAGGTATTAAAAAAGCATGTTTGATTGTTTTTTATTTTTAAGGGAGTCCATTTTTGTCCATACTTTCAAAGCCCAAAAGTATATTCAATACAAATTGATGTGACAAAAGTTTGTAGAGAGCATTGACATTCGTTTTTAAAAAACAAAATCATTTTTCATTACAATGGTGGGGATAAGTAAATTTTTTTATCTTTTAGTATGTAATCAACTTTAAGTAATATTGCATTGACCAACTAATATTGCATATTCATGGATTTACACTACCTCAAAGATAAAAGATTTATTACAAATTAAGAAATGATTCTCACCTTTTTTCTGCTTCCAATTTGTCCATGCGTTTCCACAATTTATTCACCAAAGCTTCCTGTTCTTGTTCTAAAGTGTTCTCTAATTCTACTTTTTCACGTCGAAGTTGTTCCAGGTTGCTTTGTTTGGCCAGAGTCTCTGCTTCCAATTTTTCTATCTTTCTCATTAATTTGTTTACTAAACATTCCTGTTCCTGTTCTAAAGTTTGCTCTAAGCGGCATTTCTCCTGACGAAGCTAACAAAAAAAATGAAAAACATTAACTATTGTTAACTACTTTTAACATTTGCAAAGAGAATACAAAGAATGGTTTAAGAAGAACATGAAAGCGTGGAAGTACAGATTATTATAAGGAAAAACAGAGTAATCTTCATAATGAAAACAGCTATGAAATTTTTGAAAATTCAGAGTTCAATAAAAATCAGCCTCGACAATATTAATAAGCACACTTTGCAAAACACATCAAAAAAATAAAATAAAATAAAATAAAAAAAATACATAAATAAATAATAAAAATAATTAAAAACAAAATTTGGGGCGATTTGTAAAAAAATTACTTTTATTTCATGTCAAGTTACATGAACACAATTTGTACTCTGAAAAAATTGTATATATTTTTATTAAAGACATTTTTGAATAATAAAAATAACAAAAACAATATTTAATAATAATTATTATTACTATTACGAAAAATATGTCTTTAATATTCCAGTTGTAGAGAAACTCTGAAAAAATGTTTATACTTTTCCAATGAAAATCAGATGTGTCATTTTTATATGCATACTCTGTTTCAGGAAAAGCTTAAAGAAAAAAAAATGTGGGCTAATTTTGAAAAAAATTTGGAAAGGTCATTTGTGTTTCATAAGAAATGCCCTCAAAATCAAATTCCAAATCAAGGGGCCAAGATATCAGCCAGAATGATAAGAGCTATTATTGAATTGAAAATCACTGTTCAATAAGGGTCAATTTTCTTATATGCCGATATGTTTTCCTAAAAGTTTTGGGGTTGAGAAATTAAATTATGAAATTAGAATTTGCTGATAAACAAGAATACCTTTTAATTATTCAAAAAAGTTGTCTAGTTTAACCTTATAAAAAAAAAATGGAAATGTCCTGGAGTCCCAGACTGATAATGTGCTTTTTAACATTGTTTAGGATGTTAAGATTGCAGCATGTCTATCCATCTATGAACTACACTAGTGCTAAAAGTCTTTGAAGGATTTTTTCCAAGATTAATATTCCCTGATCAATCTGATTTGAGCCGAAGCCGAGGGAATTTGAAAATAATTCTTATATTTTAGAGGTACTCTACATAAAGCCCCAAGGACATTTCAAAGTTTTCACATATTTGGCTACACATTTTTTTGCTAGCATAGGATAAAGTTAGATGATCCTGTTCCGATTTTTCCAGTTATCTCTGAATTTTTGAAAATGGTAAAAGTTAAAAATTGTTTGGACCAATTCATATGACTATAATATTGAAGAGAAATGTTTCTTATAATTAAATTTGCTGAACACAATTAGTTCTTAAACTTAGTAAATTATTTAATTAAGCTTATTAATTATTAAAGCTTATTATTATGTAAATTAATTAATAAAGCTTGTAAGGAGTTCTTGGTAAACAGGAACATAACCCCCTTCTGTCCAAATTACCTACTCAAAAATTACTAAAGAATATATAATTTTTTGAAACACATTGTGCTCAAATTAGTAAAATACAATCAGCATAAGTGGGAAATTTGTGAAGAATTTGAAAGGAGTTTCTCAGGAGGTAGGTACGCAAAACAGAGACAACAAATATGGACATTTTCTGGGTGAATGGGATACCCACAATATAAATTCACATTACAAAAGTAACATTCGGCCTTAACATGAATGAAAAATGGAAGAAAAAAATTAACAAAAAGATAAAATGTTTGCCAATGATGACATCTAGCTACCTCCACTTCACACCAAACTAGGTCTTAAAATAATAAATAAACAAATAAATTATTTTTTAAAATCACAAATCCATTTGTAAATAGGTTTATGTTTTGGGTTTTGTTATGTTAAATACACTTTATAATTAGGGGACGGAATGACCTAAAAATTGCCTTAAACGACCAATAAAATGGTCTTATATGCTTTAAAAATGCCCTAAAAACAAAGAAACATGACAAAAATGTGATCAAAACCACTTCAGATGAATGCCTCAAGCTGATGAGTATGTTACTGATGTAATCGAGGCTTCTTCCTATTGTTTAAGTGAATGCAGCTTGCAAACTTTTGGTTTGGACTGTTCTTTAAAACAAAACTCTGCCTTTATTTATTGCAAAATCGGCCAAACTGAGAATGGCACCGATAAGCATCACAGGAACATTACATTGATTACATTGTACTCACAATGGCTGACATTACAATATATGAGCCAAGAAATTAAATATGCAGTCTCAAGACTTCTGTGGTGCACATTTGCTGCTCCTCATAAATATTGTTTGAAGCAAGCACCATTAAAATGATATTAAAATTGATGAAATCAGCAAAATATGCATTAAAAATGAAGCAAAAATGATTTATTAATAGAAATCGACAAAAAATTTAAAAATATAATTTATAAAAATGGGTTATTACATTTTGTCTTTATATAAAATGAATTTCTATAGTAAACGTCATTGTTCTAAAGTGAAAAGAAGAAAAAAATGCCATTTCATTACAATCCGCCCTCTATTTATAACACAGTAAATCATTTGTTTGCATCACTATATTGTATTAAAACACCATTTTCTGTTCCTTAAAAATATTTACACAACACCAGATTTTATCCAAAAATTTAATGATCTTAAATGTATATAAATCTGTAACTCTGTATATAAATCCTTCATGGTAAATTTTCTGGGTTTGACAGCATTGAATGTCAAGTAATGTGACTGACAATAAAGAAACTAAAACAAGATTGTTTAAACAGTTGTTCAGAAGTCATAAATTATCAAAATTTTCTACAAGGATTTGGTTGCATGAATTATCAGTTTTCTGATGTTTGGTTCTCCAGTTGAAAATTTCAACCAAACGTCTTGTTCCAAATTGAGTTTGAAGTGGAAGTGTGAACATTTGAAAGTGGTAGTTATTTTTTAAATGTTCTGTTTCTCAAATGCCCAAGAAAACTTTCTCACAAAGAATTCAACTATCTTCACAAAAAAAAAAAAAAAAAAAAAAAAAAAAAAAAAAAAAAAAAAAAGTTTCATTCACCCATAAAAGGCTCTTACGAGCATACCTTCAATAACTTTAGTAGGAATAAATACAGTACAAATCAAAGCAACAACCCAAAACTTTTAAAAACACTTCAATGGTTTCAAAATTGAAACTACTTTATCAGTGAATATATGGTTGGTACCATAACCAAATGAAATGGTCTTAAAATGATCTACATGATTTTGAGCAAATTGTTAAACTTGTTCACATTGTGAGAAGTGACTCAATATAAACAGATGGCAGATTAAAATTTTTTTTTAAGTACTATTCAAAAATGAGATTTTCTCTTTGGTCTGTAAAATGCCACAAACTAATAACGAATGATTTCTTTTTATCCCTTCAAAATTATGGCTAAGAATTTCTATAGAAACTGAACAGCTCTTTTAATCCCACAAGTTGGTAATTTAGAGTCCACATCGAAATAGGAGATCTTAGGATTTTAGATAGTTTTGGATGGGTCCACTACTGCTTTCTGTCACCATGCCTCAAAATTCTGAAGAAAGGTATGGTCCTAGTAAATTTAAGAGTTTCTCACAAATTTGGAGAAAGTCAACTTCTTCAGATACATTTCTTGTACAATTAATATGAGAACATATTTTATTCAGGAGTACTCTTAAGTAATTCATCAGTAATGTCTAGAATAAAAGCTAAAATATACTTTTTTACAATATTAATAAAAGTTTAATTGAAAATAATGTTTTTTTGTGATCAATGCAGTTAGAAAGGTGAGTTCTTCTTTAATATATTAATGCCAACATTCTGTTATAGGAAAAAAACAACAAAAAAACCTATTTTAATTTTTTTGGTGTTGGGTGTGAAAGGGATTTCCAAAAACCTCGAATTATTATTATTATTATTATTATTATTATTATTATTATTATTATTATTATTATATATCATTTATTTCTGTAGTACGATTTATTTAGTCATTCACACAACATATCAGCTGATGCAGTGATGTCACTGTGGGACATTCAAGATCCCGATTGGAAGAAATCGTGAACAGCTGATTTACTGCAAGTGCACAGTTATATAAATCCTAGTATAAATTATTTAAAAAAGTACAGAAAAATTATTTGGAACAGTTTCAAAATCAAAACATACATTATGTTATTAAAAACTGAAATACTTTATACATAGAAACCAGAAGCTGTTTGAAATGGCACTGGTATTAATACATACAGCAGTTGCACAAGCAATAACAAAAGATGTAAGGTTCAACAGAATTGCAAATAATCAGGAAATGGGGTAAATTGAAGTGGTGGGATGGAAAAATAGCTTGTGGAATGAAGGTCTGTAAGATTTTATCCAACAAGATTTTTTAACTTCAGAAACATCACACAAAACTGTGGCATAAAAAAATACTTTTTTTTAAGTATGCAAAAAAGAACAAAGTGCACATATTTAGCAGTTTTATTAAACTATATGACTCCAATAACTAACTGTATAAGTGGATTTAGAGCATTTTTTTTTGTGCAGTAATAGTTTGGATTCTTCCCCCTCACCCCCCTTCAATGTTAATATAACATTATTACACTCTCTTTAAAAAACACTATAGTAAAATATTTATCTAACAACACATCTGAAATGTAAACCACAAATTTATCTAATCATTCAATAACAACCTAGTAAAAAAGAATACCAATCACTTTTCTAACAGAAACTAAATTTTTTTTCTGAGAAATATGAATGAAAATATTCAGTGAAAACATTCTAAATGAATTTTAAATTACAATCCAAAGAAAAAATGCTAATAAATGCTTAGGAATAGTCTTATTTGCGTGAAATAACTATATTGTATCAGCTTCATAATGTTAGAAATAACATTCAATACAATACATAAAGTTACAGAACTACAATTTGGGGGAAAAAAAAACTTTTACTCATGTACATATATAATAATTTTATTTCTATTATGATTTTCATATGTTCAATGAAAGTTCAGCTTTTCAGCTTTCTCTGAAGTTCTAACAATCCTTTACTTTTTAACATTACTTCTATTTCAATAGAAGGAAAGTTCAATCTTCTGGAATTGAAGTATTTGTTTATTATTTGACAAGTGTCTCCGTACAATTTCTCTTTTTTAGAAATGCTAGAGGAAAATCACCCGTTGTATTGAGAGATCTAGTATTAGGAGTACACATTAATAATTATGCCAATTTCTGAAAACTTTTGAACAGATTATCAGTTAATATCCTGGGAAAAAATACAATGGGCCCATGTATTTCAAAGATTTATCTGCATAACAAACTTCTCATTCTATTTACCTGGTTCAATTTCCTTGATAAATCATTTGTTAAACACTCCTCTTCTTGTTCATAATGATGAGCCAAAGTCTCCTTTTCTTTCTTCAATGCCTGGATTTTTTTGAGCAAAGTGTTACTAATAAATTCTTCTTCTTGTTCAGCCTTTGCTTGCTGAAACAATGAGAGAGCATTCCCATGTGATTGACATACCTACTCCACATTTTCTCTCCTTCAAGTAGCAGATCTAGGTCTTCACTCTCTTACTCCCCTCTTTATCTCAAGATACCAATTAGAATAATATTTCAAGAAAATACGTCAGGTGTCACGAAATAACTTACTATTATCACAGATGCTTGACGTAACCCTCTGTTCTCCTCTTGTAATGCTTTTACACGCAACTTGTACGTTTCAAGTTCTACTTTCAATACTCTATTCTGCTGCTGCAGTGATTCTATTCTTTTTTGTAATTGTTCTCGAGTAACAGGCGAGGGAGGCATCATTATTGGGCCCCCATCAATGGAGCTTGAATCGCTCTCACTCGCACTATCCGCCATATTTTCTTATTCCCAACGTGGGATTTGATTCTGAAAGCACGAAATATTCACATGTACACTACTCTATCTTAATGGGCATCAACATTTTTTTCTTCCGGAAACAGAACCTAATATTCATTGTCCTACCTCTTCTAATGGATGATGACAATTTTATTCCCACTATTCAAGTATACTTGTCGGCTTTTAACACACGGAAATTTTGACGTTCGTCAACTATCAGTATGTTTTAGTCCATGCCTTCGCCCGCCTTCGGCGATTCTGTCGACATCTACACGTCATTCGTGGGACCTACTTTTTAGCGGAGAATATGACAATCGTCACGTGAATCCACATTATTCCTATTCATAATTTATAAATGGGACCTAAGCAAACTTCCGCAAAAAGATTAATGAATTACTAAAACATAGTACACCACTCTGATCTTTCTAAGATGTCGGACAACATGGAGACGCCAATAAGTTCAAACGAAACCATGATTAGTCAAGCATTACGCCCTACGAAATATGTAATATTTGCTAAAGTGTTTGTACTTTCTCGTCCTTACTTCGTAAGAAAAAGTAAATTAATCGTGGGCCGGAAAACAGCGAATTTTCAACAGAAAAACTCTTCTTCCGGGCCTTGTAACGAAAATGTAGATACATTTTGTTCTCACTTATAGAAAATTACTTTCTCGAACATGTGTAGTCAGAATCCAAGTTTTGTGAATACATACCGAATTCCAAATTCGACTGACGCAAAACATCTGTCTGTGGTCTACTCAAGCTCTTAACCTGTTCAGCTGATTTTCTCCAAAATTGATATACCCCGATCGATTTGTATGAACTTGTCGCCCTTTGAGTTTAAAATTAATATTGTAATTATGGAGGGTACTTTTTACAAGGCTTCAATATGTTCAATTTTTTTGTGGAAAAATGACTCCAAATATTTTTAATAAAATTGGTTCTCGGAACGCGTTTATGACACCTACGAAAATAGTGGAGGTTTAATTTTCGTTAAAATTCCTGATTTGTCAAAAATTTTCAAAGTTCATTTTTTTCTGCGCCTTTTTGTGGAAGATATAACTGATTTATATTAGAGGTCTATATATAGATATAGATACACATTATAGGTAGATGCAAGATAGATTTTTTCCCTTAATGAAATTTGTTCTTTAAAAACAGATTTTGAATTATAGTCGTGTACAATTTTTCGAAAATATAAGTAGTTTTCGCGTAATTTTTTGTGAACTATAGGGAATTTTAATTTTTTAAAGGTTTTTCCCCCCTAGAAAACGCTTCTAGATTCCTTCTTTACATTTCTCCATGTATCTGTTAAAAACAGTAAAAAAAATATGGTGATAGTCTTATTTTTGGCGAACTCTCTATATCGGTGGCGTAGCTTGAGTTGAGGCAGGTTGACCCGAGGAAAACTAATGGTGTAACACCTCTAAATTATATGTAAAAATACGTTACTGAATAGTTGATACACTATTTAAGAAAATGCGAGTAAATGTACACATAATATTTATTTATAATATGTTAAAAAGCTGTATGTAATTCAATTGAATAATTAAAATGTAATTTTTAAATAAATAACCATATAATTCCAACTATAAAATTGTCTAATTAGTGTCATCCCTAAAATAGTTTCAGCCGGAGCAGACCGCCCACCTGACCCCACCACCCAACCACGCAACTGATCTCTATTTTCGAAAATTGTACAATTTTAACATTTAAAAACTACAAAATTGAAGAAAGAGATTTTTGCTTCACACAAAATCTGTTCTGAAAATCACATCTTTAAAGAAGTCATGTACATTTTTACTTTCTCGCTACCACCACCTTGGTAGAGTCAAAGGTATGTAATGCTGCGCGAAAAACGGCAGAAAAACTCTTATTACAGCGCCTTGAAAGAAAGAAAGAAAGAAAGAAAGAAAGAAAGAAAGAAAGAAAGAAGAAGAAAGAAAGAAAGCCTTAAGAAAATGGTGTAGGTCTCAATTTCGTTAAAAATCCTACTTTTTCGAAGTCCTACTTTTTTGAAAAACATCAGAATTTTGTAGGTGAGCTCCTACCCAATTACAATTGGTGCGGATAAACCCTAAATCGTTCCGAAATAGTAGTTTATGCATTAGTTTTTAATATAAGCTTTATTGCACTAATAATCTGTTTTGAAAACGGCGACGCTAAGGAACGAGTTTTTAAATTTTAACGAATGTAATAAAGCAGCATCAAACGAGCTTCATACGTTATTTTTTGTATCAAAACATTAAAATCTATAAGAGAAATCAAACATTAATTTGCGAAATAACGTTATTGTGACGTCTCGGGTACTGACGACTGTGCCAGAAAACGGTGGTCCGGCTGTTTACCTTTACCTCCCCACGATTCTTCGCTGCAATTGGCTGAATGTGTGATGACGCAATCATTCGTGCCGTAAAATCTAATACATTATTTGTTGTGTAAAATGCCCGATTAGAAACGATTTCTTGCTATAGAAATAGTCGTTTATAAAGTCTGTTTGACATGATCATTTATCGACGGTACAGAAAAGGGACGGGCCAGATTGGATGTAATTTGTACGAACAAATAACGCACTCTTCACTTTTCGGTATAGATTTCATTCAGTTTGACTACCGCACTCCTAGCGTCACATTTGGGAATTTTCTTTGGTTTATATAATATCGTAGGCTTTCACGGCCGGAGTCAATAGAAAGTAGATTTTCCGGGCTGGTAGGCCGTGGTCCAGTTGGCATTGTTGGGCCAAACGTTTCGTCCACGTCTGCGGTGGACATCTTCAGTGGCGGCAGGCTCGCGGGCGCAGTGTTCTGGGCGGCGGCTGGCAGGCGACTCTTTCTTTGGTTTGTTATGCTTCTGGTGCGATTTGTTCCTTTTGAACACTTTCGAGCGCGTTCCTATGAGTTGAATTGCAATGTGAAGGGATTATGTAGTGAGAAATGAATTATGTACTAAGTTCTAATGTCATTGCGTTCGGTACTCAGTCCTAATCAACAAGGTAGAATTACTATATAAAGTGTCTATCCCTACAGTTTCAGCGCTCTTCGTGGAGGCTCACCAAACTAGTGGCCGCCAAAACATACAAATGACGGTGTAACCAATGCCACCTAGAATACAGAAGTTCTCCAGCTAACACTGGTGTACAAAAATAATAGTTATGCAAATAATGTATAATGTTAAGCTTTATTGCATCAATATATGCTTTGAAAACGAGCGACGTTACGAGCGAGTTTTTAAATTTGTACGAATACAGTAAAGCAACATTACAAACGAGATGCATATTCTCTTTTTATAACATCATTATAAATTTATGAGATAATCAAACTTTATTTTGCGAAACAACTTTCTTGTGACGCCTCGGGTATTTAATAACTGCGCGATAAAACGGTGGTCAGCTGTTCCGTTTACTGCTAGCTCCCCACAACTCTTTCGCTGCGATTGGCTGAATGTGTGATAACGCAATCATTCATGTCGGAAATGCTAATACGCGATCTATGCCGTAAAATGCCCTTTTATGAAACACTTCTTGCTACAGAAAAGGTCATTTATAATGCTGGTATGCAAAAAAAGACTTTTCATCATGCAAAAAGAATGTCGTCTTGAAAGGGTGGCTTAAAGTCCGCCTGCGTGCGGTGCGACAAACAATTTTTCTAAAAAGTATTAGAAAAATACACTCTGTGAAAAGTTATTAACGGCGAACATACTTCATCTACGTAGTTGTAGGATGGCGTCGAAAAGTTACACTTGTTGGTATTTCAGGTTCAGAAAATCGCACAAGCACCATTTTCATGTGTGTATGATGAGCAATTTATGAGTTGACGCGGCGGTGCACCAGGGCCCTATAACTCCCATATAACCTGGTGGAGACCATTATAGTAGCGCGCTCTAGAACATCACCTTGCACAAATTAAAATACGAACTGCTACCAACGTTATTCAAAACGTGCGTGGGCTCTCGGGACGCAAACATTAGCGCTTGATAAAAAAGATCGCGCTACCTTTTCTTTCATGCGTGTTATGAACCATTATTATGAATAAATTAATTTTGAAGATAAACACATAGTATTTAACTTCTTTTGTAATTCATTTTAGAAATCGTTCATAATCAAAGTGTATCTTTTTATATTATTTGACCTTTAATCGCTTTTCTATACCTTTAATTGGTATCGGCGGTCTGTGATACCGCTCACGCTTAATTCCTATAATACAATGTATTATTTAACTACATTGAACTTAACTGCTTGTCTACAAATTGATATTTGTTTTATCAAGGTTTATGGTGATGCAAAACTTTTTGTTCGAGTTCCGATGATGGGAGGATATTTAACAAGGAGTCACAACGCACACATTGGGTAAACGGAGAAAGGCTCGTCGAAAGCGAATGAGGCAATGGGGCGAAGCGAGAACAAGTAAAGAGGAAAATCACGATTTGAATTGAACTGATGCCTTATTTTACGTGGCGAGACTCAGGCCATGAGGCCTGTTCTTCCGTCTGACCACGTTAATTTCGCTCCGCCTCCTTCACCAACAGTTGAGAAAGGAAGCATTTCTTGGGCGAGAAACAGGATATTTGAGTTTAGCTCAGAGGCGTCATTTAGGATCTTTTACATGCAAGTAAATCTACTAACAAGGAACAGCCGGCTTTACTTGCCCTCCGAAGGCAAGCGTACGAAGGAATTTTTCGCCCTTAAAACTCCACGGCTTCGATCGGGTTTGAACCCGCCAACTTGGGTACAGCAATCCGATACGCTAATCGTTACACCATCGCCGCACGCCGAACGACGGTTTGGGTGACACAATATTAAAAGACGGCCAATTGTGGTGGATATTCAATTTATATTACTATAGTGCCTCTGGACGGGTTCTAGGGTTCGAGATCTGACAGTGACTGGATTTTTGACACTAACTAGACAGCTAGGTCGAATTTACGAAGTTGGAACAGGTCTTTTATACAGGTCACCTATGTACTTCTACCAGGTCGCCTGTAAAGTGATATTGCAAAAATATTCTCTATAATTACTGATTATCTCGTTGCTTTGGTATCACTAGGTGAAAAATACTTACGAAATTGGTATCGGTGGTATCTATACGGCACTACACCAAAAAGTTACAGAATTCTTGAACGAAACCGCCGTTGAAGCGCTTATTTTGTGCAAATATAGACCCACACTAACAAGAAAGATACTGAGCCGCTGGCTATATAAACAACAATCAGAGATTGCTACATAAGTGTTAACTTGCTGGTGTGGTAAGTCACACCGACACCAATTGAAGGTTAAGTTACTAATAGTACTTGTGTGTGCTTTACACTTTTATGAAGGCGGCCCGGGTAAAAATGTTGTGGACGAGCCCGCACTCATTTCATTACGCTTCTGATGTATACCTTTAAGAAATAAACCAAACAGTTCGAAATTATATGGTTATCTTAATAAACCCGATCCTACAAATGGGGCTCAGCCGGGAGCGTGCGAATGAAAAAAGAAGCGTCGTGTTGCGAAATGGAGGGTAGAGGTCTTGTGTAGTTCCAATCAAAACAATGTAGGTGAATTGTGAAGTTGGTCAATTCGTAAAAGTGAACAGTGATACTAATAAGTTGAAACAGGTTTCATCAAGATGACCAGTAGCGAGGAGAGGAAGAATCGAAGAACACAAAAGAAAGATGAAGCAGTTGATGGAGGCTGTAGGAGCATTCGACATAGGTCTATCAAATAGGTGTGTGTGTGTGTGTGTGAAAAAGATGCTGATAGAACGCTACAAGATGCAGATGTGATACAGGAAAAGGCGGCGCAAATCGAACGCGCGAAGTTAAAATCCAGGACGATGAGGAATGGTCGTCTAAAGAGGACAACGTTGATAACAGATATCGGCCTCGAACGAAAAACAAAGAGATACAGAAGGAAGACAGCGAGTTGAGCTACTCGAGCGATCGGCAGTAACTGTGATTGGCAACTTAGATAGGGAAACGAAATCGTGGAGCATATGAACAAGACAGTCGGAACAAAATGCCCGACATTACTATCGCGAACAGCGTCGCAGTCGTCGACGGGAGTACAACCTCGGTGACGACGAACGAAGACAGATGCCGCACAGCGTGTTCACCATAAGAGATGCTGAAGGGAGTCTATTGCTTCTCCGGGGATGACGGAAAGTTGCCAAATAATGGATCCGCGAGTTTGAGGACGTCTGCAAGCTCCTGCAATGAAATGATACACAAAAAGTGATCTATGCGAAGAGTATGTTGGAGAGTCCGCAAAGGAATTTATGTCATCGCAAAAGACATTGAAATGCCTTCAGTAATGCATTGTATCAGGAGTTCGCCATCAGAATCAACTCTGCAGTGATCCATAACCAGTTGTGTCAACACAGACAGGTAGCCAACGAAACAGGGCAACAAAATGTATACTCAGTGATCGAGATAGCGCACCAGGGGAAAATTGAAGAAGAAACTTTGATTGTGTGATTACATCATAGAGGAAAAACAAACTGCCAGCCATAAACGGTGTTTTAATTGTGGATCTAAAGATCATGAGAGATCCGGGTGTCCGTACGAGGAACTGAAATGCTTCAAATGCAACAGATTCGAGTATACTTCTGGCAGATGCTCAGAGAAAGGGGAGGTAAGTTCTATCCAGTCGAGCGACAACAAATATCGTTCTCTTTCTATCTTTATAAATGGAGAGGAGTATCGTGTACTGATGGACACAAAGTGATATCAACCTGAAGCGGTGAGACGTATACAAGAAATTATTAGATCCATTTCAAGATGACACGATTATTTAAGGGGTTGGGAAACGCCACAGTGAAACCCAAGGGGATGTCAGATTGGAAGGTCGACATTGGTCGTTTCGGCGAAAATCATGAATGCGGAATTCAACTTGACTGACTGCGGAATTCAACTGACGCTCCTGAACCTTCTAAAAGTCGCACACACACACACACACACACGCATGTATAACAAATCAGAGGAGATCACCGGAGCACAGGCGAGCTGAATAACCTATCGAAACAGCGCTATCTGTTAGTTGCTACCTGCAGCGCGACGGCGGCGAACTTCTAGATCATGAAAGACGCGGAAGGGTTCGTCGTGTCGTCGCGCTACCTATTAAATAGCGGAGCAGCTGAATGTTCGCCCTTCTTCCTGTACGAGACGCCGAGGTGAGAGGTCCACTGCGGTAGTAATTAGAGCAGCCTTTTGATGAGAGACGTCGAAGAGTTCGGACGTGCCTGGAGAGGTACGGTGCGAAGTAATTGATCATGAAAAGAATACTGAGGTAGCGGAAGATTCTGCCTTCTGAACTGTGATTAACTAGGAGAAGTTTAATTTCATATACTGTGGAAAGTAGTGGAGTAGCTAGTACGAGGCGGAAAAGTGGCCGCGAAAGCAAGAACTATGATCTTTGCGAGCCGTCAGTAGAACTGTGCAGTTAGCTAAACTAGTGAGAAGTGTTGTAAAGAACGCCAGAACACTGATAAGCCGTTAGCAAACACGCGTAAGGACTTTTGAAATACGCGTGGCGTGTCGCATAGGAAGAGCGGCGAAGAAAGAAGAAGAGTCGAGGATTCTGGTGCCGAGCTTGGCCAAGAGGCAAGACAAACATAAACCCATATGCCATGCCCCTTTGTCTTCCTCACCTTGAGCATGATACTAGGTGAAGGTAGAATAAGTGATGGTCAGATAGATGTTGGTGATTCTGTAACTATACCAGCATGCCACACACAAGACACAATGCCCCAAGCCCCTGCATCAGCCACCAGGCCTCCAAGAAAATAAGGATGATGGTTGAAAGGTGATACATGGGGGTTGGGAAAGCAGTTACAATACATCCATGCCCAAGACAAGATCAAACTGACATTCTTTGTTTTGAGACTGCTTAAGCATGCCCACCTTAATGATCTCCCATCCAAGTCATATTTCTCAGAAAACACTGTTTAATATTTACATACAAGTGTGCATTAACAACTCTTGGTTCTAGTATTTCAGAGGTAATTTAAAAAAAGAAAATTTGAATTGCTTTATCAATTTCACTAGTGTTTAAAAATTACATGTGTATTAAATAATTTTTCAACAGCAGAATTATTTCAGATGAACTGTACAGAAATAATTTCAGCATTTACATTTCACAAAGTATAATTCAAAGTCAGACCAATGACATTTATTTCACAATCCATAACAGATGCATTATTTAATAGGGCAATTCTTCAAGGTTTTAGATAATATTTTTCCTGAATTGGTGAAAAGAGAATTATTTTGCCACACAGCTTCACAACTTGAATTTGTCTTCAAATCAACCTGTAACAGAAGTGTGCCATCAATTTATGTTTAAATAAAATATTTTAAAAAAGGAATACAACATACAAAAAAATTTGAAAGTTTGTCTGTTGTGAAATTTTCTAAATTGTAGTATCTTAAGATTATAGACAACCAAAACAGGATATGTCTATTAAAAATCATTTAAACAGTGAAACAGCGTATTATATTTGTGTGATCTAATGTATTTAATTCATCAGGTACTTAACAATCTTTTCCTAAAATCCACATTGAAATCCAAATGAAATAAGTATCTGGAGGAATGTAGATCTAAGTCAATTTGATAAAATCAATCTGGATGGTTAATAAATATTTAGTTCAATCATGTAGTAATGTTAAGTCTGGTTCAAATACCGCAGAGTGTATAGGTAGCATCTACCATTGAGTGCCATGGTCTCTTCTGTATCAATTTGAGATAAAGGGTGGATCACGGAGAAGACGTGTGGAAAGTGTCAGTGAGCGATGTGAAGGGATCACATCTTGTTACAATTAATGAAGTATCCCCAAATTTACTGTTTTACTCATTTTGAAATTCATTATAAAAGACATAGGTATACAAAAAGATTCCCTAAATAAATTACCTGCAGTTTCTCCCACACTTTCTTTTTGGGATTTAATGTATCATCTGGTGTTCCTGTTTCATAACCTTCAACCATCACCCGATCACCAGGCACTGCATCCTTTGGAGGAAGCAATGGCTCAACCGCTTTTGGCTCATCTCTAAAAATACAATAAACCAGTTTAAGCATGTGAAAGGATTCAATTATTCCTGAGACCAAGTTATAAGTGAGGTTTATTATAACAAAGTTAATTTTATTATACTAGCAACTAACATTCTGATTAAACCTTGCAGAAAAATTATCGGCATAAATGAAATACTCTAATGACAAGTTTTCTTTATAAAAGACAAATTTAGTTTGTCATTTTAATAATATATTATAGACAAAAAAGAACTTACTGTGAAGCACATAACACCATTCCTGAAGATTCTATGCCTCTCATTTTTGCAGGTTTAAGGTTGCAAAGCACAACAACCATTCGATTTTGCATTTCCTCCAAAGGAATATAATTCACTAAACCACTTACTACAGTTCGTGGCTCATTTTCTCCTGAGAGGAACACAACAAAATCATCAGCCATACTCTCACAGATTGTAATTAAATCATTTAATGTAATTTTTTAGTAATTGCATTAACGCCAAGAAGAAACTAATACTACTACTAGTTTTTTCCAAATATTGTACTTGACCTTTTTTAAGATGTTTACTTTTTGAAGTTTTTGAAACTACAGTGTGTTTACTAAACATTGAACCATCACCAAGTTTTTGACCATTTAAGAGTTGCTTAGGCAATCTGAGGTGATCTGAAGATGAAGTTTAATTAAAAAATTTGGACCCATTTTTGAGGAAATTTTGAATATGATGTTTAGCCTTCTTCTCAAGTACCACCAAAATTCAAAATATCCATTTAAAACTAGAAGGGCCTCGAGTTTGTTTTGATCAATTACGAAATATCAATTTTTAAGAAAATCGTCTGAATAGTTGAGGCACTAGTGTTGATCACAGACAGACAAATAGAGACAGACTGACTAACAAATAGAACATGGATGGACTGGTCCTCTGTTGAGGCGAATAACCATCCATCGGATGGACTTATTTATTTGGTATTTAAGTTTACTTGATCGGTATTTTTACATTATATAGGAACAAAATTTAACCACTTTTCCATTACTAGGGCCTGATAATCAGAGCTTTTTTGTGAAAAAATTGGTGTTTTCCCATACACAATCACAGTACTTTCTGTTCTTAAGCAGTAACGTAAGAAAATAAAATCAACAATTCTATAAAATACAGGGAATCTGTATAAAGTATACGAGACAATTACAAGTTGCTTATGAGTAAGTTTACAAACCAAGATCAATTTTCTCGACATAGAGAGCATCTGCATCAGGATGCTGAGATACTTCAACAATCTTCCCAACTCGGATATCAAGGCGATGAGGAGCTACTTCATCTACTACTGTCTCTGCAATGAGATGGAGAAAAAATTATCTTGTGTATTAAAATTTTGGGAAGATGATAACTGATTCAACTGATTTTAAATCAAATTATTTTTTTAAAATAACAGTTAAAATAAAAAATTAACCTTTCAACAAAATTTCCCTTAAATGCCAATTTACCCTTTTACTGCCTGTCATCAGTTTCATTAAGTAAGTACATAAATTAATTACTTACTATAAACATTTTTGAATGAATACTTATTATTTCACTTACTGAACATTTGGAAAACAGAACAGTTTTGGAGAACTATAACTCATAACATAATAAAACCATATACACAATGTTTAAGAAAAATGCACAAATACAGAAGGTAGGTGGAGAGGGTCAAGGAAAACAGCTATCATCAATAAACCGTGGGACTAAAGGCAGAACTTCAGGCTGAAAGGCAGAACTTCAAGCTGTAAAAATTTGTGTAGAAGTTTGAAGCTGAAATCTTTCAAGTACATTAATACCCCTCTTCCTCTAAAATGTGATGCTCTTTCGCAACTCCCCATCTGCCTTCCCATTGAAACAGTGACTTTTCCTAAGACTTGAGTGGGTGTTGGTTTGGTTTGCTTGGCCTGTGCTGACAGTGCCCTGCTTCCCTTGACATTTCATTTGAAACATTCAGTATTCAAGTTCGCAAAATCCTCCACTGGAAAGTAAACGTTTCGCCTGAGTTGTAAATTTACTAAATTAACTAACAATGAAAAAAGCATTGAAAAAATGTTTTATTGAAAATCTATTTTTAAAAACAGCTAAAAGGGTCTTTTTAAAAAACTTTACAAAATTGTTTTTATTTGCCTTTAATAATGACAAAAAATGTAATACATTGTATTATGGTTTGCTAGCATGGTTCACTTCATTTAATCAATTAATATTCCCTTAAAGAAACGATTAATAAATATTGTTTTTCTTACAATTAACTGAAACAGTTTTATACCAACACTACTTACTATTCTGTGGAGGATAAGCCATTTGAGCAAGTTTTTTCAATTCGGGTTGCTCAAAGGCTTTGCGAATAGGATCCAGCAAACGATTGAGATAAAATTCAACACCATTTTTTAAGTCTCCAGGATGAATTTCTTCTTTACCAAATGCTGTTTCTAAGCTCAAATAGGAGGTAAATGAAATGTTTCCACCATGTGCTTCGGCTCTTGGTACTACAAAATCTAGGAGTAAAACAAACACCATTTCATTTCAGATTTTTGCATCCATCTGCCTTATTTTTTTGATCTAAAAACTCATTAAAAAAATTTCTATTTACTACACTGGATGTCTGATTGTCAAGTTGTCTAAGTCTGATTGTGTAAGTTTTATTACACAAATAAAGAAATTCTGTTATGAAGCAACTTAAATTCATGATCAATTTGTATTCTATGACTGATTAAAAAAGAACATTCAGTTTCTAATTAGCAATTTGATTCTGAGAAGATTAAAGTTTTAATCTCACATCCCTAACCATAAAGTGAAGAACAAATGTTTTCATGGAACAGCATAATTTTTTACACCAGCAATACGATGTGTAATAATCAATACAGAATGTCAGTAAGATTATCTCAATTTTGATAAAAATGTATTAAGACTACAGCCAAGACTTTCTTATTGTATATGTACTTCCTACATACTGACCTTCTTTGCCCTGGAAAAGTGGAAATAAAACATGTTTCACAAATGCAAGGACACCATTATCCTTCACATTTCCTGGTTCACAAAAGGCTTTCTTGAGTTTCTTTTTCACTGTTGATGCTGAGTCCAAAAGATCTATTTTACTATCTTCTTCAGAAGAGGACATCTTACCACCTGCTAATCCAGGTACTAAAAATGATAACAAAAATAGAACTTGCTTGTCATTATAGAGGGATGATATCAATCAAAACCCTTTTCAAAATTGCAGATTTAAACAGTGATTTATTAAAAGAAGTGAAGACAGCTTTTGTCAACTTATTACCAAATTGAATCTTTTGCACTATAACAATATATTTTTAAATTTTTTCATTGAAAAACTAAAAATTTTGGATTATTATTGCGATCATTATTGAAGACAAGGCAAGCCAACACAAACAAATTTGCTAATGAAAATCAGGTTCTTTAAATGTCATAAATTGTATTATAAAAAATTTACATTTTTTAAAATTTAACATGTGTAAAAGAAAGTGTTTTATATTTTTCCACTTGTTTTGCTTTTTAAATGTATTTATTACAAAATTAATTTACCATAATATTTTGTAATAATAAATAATTTGTATAATAAAACATTTTGTACTTGCCTTAAAATAAACAAACAATAATATTTCAAACAATTCATTTTAATAATAATGAAGTCATATTTATTAAATAAACAGGATGCAACAAAACTGACAGAATAAAAAAAAACTAAAAATTTGATTTTTGTCTTTTTTCAACAACCCCAATGCCATGATATTGAGCATGTGTCAATGCCAACTAAGAGGGGTCTATGCAGACCCTTCCAATGTGCAACTTTCTTCACAATTAGACTTGTGTTTAAGAAATAACAAAAGGGACATCATATTTTGACCCATTATTATAAAATCATCACATGAAATTCATTACATTTGTGACCACATTCAATGCACTGCATCTTTTTCAACAGGCTCAATATTCCTAGATTAAATTTTTAACCACTTCTTTTCAATATTTTCATTATTCACAAGCCCTAATGCACCACTCCACTATATTCAGCATCGGAAATATGTGTGTTTCATGTCAAACTCGAAAGCAAGATTCGATCTAAACAATCAAAGGTAACAACAGAAGCAAAATAAATCCACAAAGTGCTCTAACAACAATGCAGTCTGAATTTTCAACACGTTTCTTTAAAATCACAGTTTTATTAATTTTATTTGTATTGTATATTAAAATCAGAATTTAGGTGGTGATGTGGGCTGCACCTAACAATAAGACTGAGAACAAGTTTGGATAATGGAAGAATGTGTTAGCGAGAATATTTCTGATATCAAGGCTTGAACAAGATGTCACAGATGATTCATGAGCCCCAAGTCTACTGCGCCAATTTAATTGGATTCTAGAATGAACAAGTACTATACATCAGTCTGAATATTTGCTTCAAAATATAACTGATTCAATCAATAACATTTTATAATGTTTATTTCACAGGCAATCACCCAATTAATACATACAAGTACAGAAGTTACAATGATACAACCATGAATCACTTAAAAGTCAGTTAGCAGATAATTTACAAGCAGCTTTACAATATTTTGAGAGATAAATGGGATTTCATTGTCTACTATAACTTTATTAGCATGCTTACCCATCCTTCACATAGGGGTGTTATACCAATTGTTTGTGCAAGCAGTTGGTACTGAGAAGGTATAATGGTTTCCTTTCAATTGGCGCATAGGTGCTTTTCAAGATACCTTTGAATGTAACTCGGCACAATTCATTGCATTGTTGCATAGTTTGAAGAGGAATGTAAGATCAAGAACTTGTCTGTATGACTCAAGAGAGTCATATTAACTGTTTGTTAATTTCAATATAATCATGGTTTAAGAACGGAGATGGCAGAGTTTCCAAGCTAGGAAATTTAGGTACTTATGTTGAACTATTTCTAATTTATTTTTATATGACATATATGATTGAGACCATGTTTGAGATGCATTCAACAAAAAAAGGCCTCATTAAAGCAGAATAAAAAAAAATTCAGTGACTAAGTTTTTAAATTCCACTGTCATCCTCCTCATAAAGCTGATAATTTTGTTGGCTTTATTGACAATTTGGTCAACATATATATTAAATTTCATTTTGGGGTCAAAAGTTACTCCAAGGTCTTTAATCTGGTCGACTGATTATATTAGATGCCCATCTATGCTGTAAAAATATATTATGGGAGACTTCAAGTATGAGAACCTCAACTTTACATTTACAAACATCAAAATACAAGCAGAGACAAGGATGTACTAACAAAACTAAAAATTCACAATATGACAGCTAAACCTATACCAACTGAGACATGGAAAATGAAACAAACAAAAAATAGAAGCAGCACTTATGAGATTTTTGAGTCACCTTGTAGGAGTTACAAGAATGGACAGACAGAATCAAAGACATTAGAAAGAAACTAAAAACTAAAGATTTAGTAGAAGAAATATCAAACTCTCAAAGAAAATGGCAAGATCACCATAAAAGAATGAACAAGAAGGGATGACCAAAGCATTTTGAATGTCAACATTAACAAGCTGATTTGTGAATTACCCACATTCAGACATACCTTGTAATGTTTAAAAACTACATCTATAAAGCATTTACCTGATCAATGTGCTAAATCATATGTTAAAAAATACTTTACTGGCAAAAATCATATTTAAATTAAAAATATCTTACTGAAATAAAAGATTGTGGACACACATTCTTTTTTTCTATTTTTTATGGCAAACAATTTTTGCCTCCCCCACTCATATTCTGAACAATCTTAATTTGTCAAAAAGATTTGCTTATTTTCATGCAAAAGAATATTAGTAATAAATCAAACTGGCACAGCAATTTTTTCCATGTTTCTTACCCATTGGATTCATTAGATGAATTCGTTTAGCATACCCTAATTGAGGAAGGTATTTTTCAGCAAAAGTAAATATTTTTCGTTGATCAACACCACCAAATTGTGCATCGACATGCAAGTATTCTTCATCCAAAGCTTGCAATCCTGCAAATATTCAGTTTTAAATTTGATGCCTTAATACTTGGCAACTTACTAAAGAACTACATGATAATTTATTTTTTTTCTTCAATAAATAAATAAATATAAATAAGACTTGTGGTACAAATTCATTTAATCAATATAACAAAACTTACCAGGGTATAACAAGCCAGATAAGAGAGGATGATCAACCTGTTTCACAACTTCCGCACCTGCCTTCTTAGCATCATGCTCTGTTACAAGAGAACTTAACTTGTACACATCCAGCGTGTATTCTCTAAAAAGTGCACAAATTATTAAGTTGAAGATCAATCATGCTTTCAATTATATTTTTAAAAATGTAAGTTTAGGCAGATGTCAACATAATTTGAGAGAAATTAATATTCAAGATTATATACTAAGAAAAATTCTGGGCATCTTATTAATATCTATAATCGTACTTTGAAAGTTGATAATCAGATCCTTTCACAAATTTTAATTTCTCAAGAGGGACCCCAATGGACCTTAACATTTCCTTAATAATATGTTCATAATATTTGGCTCGTAATGCCAGCAATTCCCATGGTGCTTTCATATTGTCTAAATAAGCATGTAAATCAGCAAATAAAATGGTAACCTAAAATATAAAACAAAAAGGAAATGACAGTAGAGGTATTTAACAATAAATGCACAAAAAAATATCTTAAATTTGTACTTACTTCACAACCAGCTTTTAAAAAATCTGCAATCTTAGACATAGGTACAAAATATGCTACATGTGGTCGACCGGTTGTAGCAGTTCCCCAATAGATTCGAACATCACGTTCTTTTAGAACACCCTTCAATTTATCTTCTCCAAGAGTTTCTTGAAGATTGCGTTGTATCAATTCTAACTTTTCAGATGCACTAATATTGCTACTACCCATTGTTAACACCTGTAAAATAAATAAAAGATACAATGTTTTTTACTACTTCCACACAATTTACACTTTCCTAACATCCACTACTATTCTATGTACACTGTTCTACTATTCTAATACCTTTGACAGCCTATCAATTAGATTCATTTTTATAAGATGACTAGCAGGTAGAGGAAAATTATTTATTTCTTCATCAGTAAAACTTGATATATGTAAAAACCATCTCTGTAAATGGGGCCAATTCTGCCTCCGAGATCTAAAACTTGGATGTTTAGAAAGTAAGAAGAAGATGGTGGCATCAATTTTTGTGGGAATATATCCTTCTAAATAACTAAAATTCGAAAGATGAGCATTGAGCTCTCCAAGCAACACATTGTCTGTCATTCCAAACGAAGACACCAACTACAACCACACCTGGGACAACCACAGGACAAGCTAAGTTTTTCTACACGTTAAAGAATTTACTCACTACTCAAATATACAGGAGAGAAAGCAATGTTTTATGAGCTTTAACAAGCAATCTACATTTCTGGTTAGGTTATTCATGGGAATTTAACAGTTAATGACAAGATAATGACAGAAGTGATGAATTGAACATATGTTGAATGAAAAGATAGAATCCGAAACTTCGAATGTTATGTAAAGAGATTACCTTATTTTCGAACTTTATAATGAAACTGTATCAATCTTCTTTTCAAAATATTCTGCTCGTAGATCACGTCTAAAACTAAACCACGACACCATACGGCACACGTGTAGGGCACTTACATTCCCATAGAAGTATAGTGACTTCTGACGTTTGCCCTAGTGGACACGATTATCCAATGGGGAGCTTTGTTATGACTCAATTTGATACTGAAGATCCCAAGTGGATAACTGTGTCCAGCTGATCAATTGGGAGTATTGTTTGTGTTTGTAGTTTATTTTTGATATTTAAGTTCCCTACAGGATAATCATGTCCCATTAAATTGAAAATCAGGAGTCACTATAATTAAACAGGAGAGTAAAAGGAAAGCCACACACACTCACACACACACACACTCACACACAAAAACTAAACGTATGGCTTTTTGTTTCACTTGTACTACTACGTTTTAACGTACGGGCGGGTTCATGAAAGTCAACTTCTCGACAAGGGGGTCCTTCATATAATACGTAACCCGGAAGGGTGGGAGGGGGTTTGAGGCAGCGTTACCCTGAGTTACATAGAGGCGGGGGGAATTCGATTAGTGTTACGTAACAGTGAAATTTTCTGTAACATTTTTTTTACATTCGTTGAAATACTTCTCTTTTTTAGTATTATACCAAAACATTAAAATATTACCTAATTAATTTGTTTTAAAACATAAGTTAAAGTTATTCGAAGTTGTTACAATAAAGGGAAATATTTGTTCATCAATTTTGAATTAAATCTGTAAGATTACGAAGAAAATATTCAAAACTGATCTGTAATATTTTGTAGAATGCAATTAAATTGGGATTGTAGACTCCTGCGCATGCGCCATATCAACGGCGGCGTGTGCACGGCTTACGTTCAGAATTTTCTCACCTGTGCGTCCTTCCTTTACTCAAAATTTGCCTACACTCTTATTGTTAGGTGCAGTCAGCATTGACAAATAATTCCAAATTCGATTATCGTAAATTTTAATACACACCCCATAAAATGAATACAATTTTTACTGAACTTTAATTTATTTTCACCTCTTGCATTTACAAGGGGAAGGGGGTGGCAAGCGTTACGTAATTATTTAGAGGATTCAATTGAGCGTTACGGGTACGTTACGGTGGAGAGGGGATATTCAAGCCATTCCAAATTTGCGTTACGTAATTTATGGACAGCCCCTTACAGAATTCTCATCAAAGACAAGTTTTAAAACAAGAGATTTAGAAAATACCAACAAAGAATTTCTACAGCCTTCAACTTTCTCTCTGACCTACTGATTTCATTCTAAATTTGTTGGTAACGTGTTTCATTTATGTGAAATGACAGTACAAATATCAAGAATATTGTTTACAATAATAGTTACTATGTTCATTTATAGAAAACTTTTTATGACGCGAGGAAGACGTCTTCTTTCCTACCCAACACTTGATCACTGACACATTCTAACATTCTTTATTTAATATTTACTTATATCAGGCACGGATCCTTGGGGAGGACCATGAGGGAAATCCCTCCCCCCTAACATTTTCAGAATCTATTAATTTTAACTCGTCACTAAACTTTCAAGCAAAAATATTTTAGGATTATCATTAAAACCAATAAAATCGTATAGCAGCATGAGCTACGACATTTTTACAAAATCTGTAATAAAACTTTGTCATTGCTTCAAATTTGGCGCCTTGTTTCTAATAGGTCCCTTTTGATGCTCTTTGAATGCGTTTCTGAGGGAAGGATCGTACATTTCAATCTTGGCGCTCTGAAGATTATAAATTCTCGGCACAGTGAGGTCACTGTCCTGAGGAAGCTTGCGACATGTCAGGCGAAACGTCGGCACCCCAGCCAACGACGCGGCGTCTCCCGGATAGCCGAGAATTTATGGATTCGAGCCTCGGAAGCTTACGTATATATGCTCTGAAGATTTCTAATTCTACTCAAAAAAGCCGCGCGAATTTCTTCCCGGTTGACCAAATACTCACTTCTTTCGAACAAACTTCCTTGACGTAGATTGTCAACTGCCTCCTGTTAGTTCGGAGCGTTACTGAAAGATCGCATCAGCTCCTGGGCAGCTCCTCGTGCGAACCATGTGTGACATCAGAATTCTGAGAATCTGAGAAGTAAAAACGACGAAAATCGTAAAGAAATGTTTGATTTCGTCTGGATAGGGGTAACTGTGACAATCTCTTCAATACTCGATAATTCTTTCTCCAAGTAACAATCTTCCTCAATTGTGTGTCGTCTCTTTTCCAGAACACGTTTGTTTGATAAAAAACTACTGATATAAGAGGCGATGCTTCGTTGCAGCTTTACTAATTGCTCTCCCAACTTATCCTACGAGTATTTCGCAGCTTCAACAATCGACCATAACATTTTGAATTTTCCCTCCCAAAATTCGTCTCTGTACCCGCCCTTGCTCATATTATTAATACTAATACAATTTATTAATGTTATTCTGCATTGTATGTTGCATTAGAGAGTAAAAATTATGAATTATAATTATTTGCAACTTTATGCTTTCATTGTTCTAGTATCCAATGGTGTGTTTTTTGTCCAAAAACACGAGAAGACATCAGAGTGTAATGACGGAATACAGTGCAGAGAACAGAAGATAGAAAGCTATGATAAATGAAAAGCTATGAAAAAGGAAACTGCGCACGTAGAAAAAGAAACAATGAAAATTATTGACATACTGAAGTACTTACAAAGCCCTACGTACAAGACAACCACCCAGTAAATATCTACATGGGAATATGAGACAAGCACATATAAACAATAGTGATTCTCAAAGTCACCAGACTAACAAAAACAAATGGAAAATGGATTCCGTGCGAATTATTCTCTTGTCAAGAAATGGAAAGGGCGATAACATCGAAAAACCGAAAAGCGGCAGGAAAAGGAGATCCCAAGAGGCTGGAGTCATACCTCGGGATAGCACTAGAGCCGACAATATACTCGTGCAAGATCTTAACAAAAGTGCTAGTCCAAAGACTGCAAAAATGCACGGAGAAAATATTTCCGGATAAGCAATTTGCTTACTGGGAAGCCAGGTCCATGCATTTTGCCATAGTCAATTTAATGAGGAAAATTCATCGACATCTAAAAGCACAACAGATACATGTTTTTGTCGACCTAAGCAAGGGATATATATAAGGGATATATATATATATATATATATATATATATATATATATATATATATATTCTAACGTTAGCTACCGCTGTTGCCGGCGTCAGATTGAACGCCCTAATCAAGCTTTGAAATCTCAAGGAGGTACGATCTTTTGGGGTATGAGAAAGATTTACATCCAGACACAGAATCAGGAAAAAACAGTGCGTGTAATCTTCCGAATATTACTCATATATCAACACTGAACAAAGAATAAACAAAAAAAAAACAAATATAGAACAACTCACAAATATTCGACACGAAATCAAATATTATTCACACCCTTTGAAAAATTGAAATTGTTTACTCACTCTGGTTCGAGTATTTCTACCTAATTCTCTACTTTTTACAGCAAAATACCCGTGTACGGTAACTATTCTTTGGCCAGTACCGTTTAAACAACAAAATATTAACTTACTTGGCGGATAAGTGCAACAAACTATATCCCTATTTCTACAAAGAATCTTAGATTTTTTAAACTGAACACATTATTAAATGGCCTATTAAATACAATTATTTACAGTTAGTTATCGTCGTCAAGGTTACACAAAAGAGGAATAAATATTAACACAGCTTTTCTCGTAGCATTTAACACTAGAATGAACTGTATTACCGGCTACAAGGTTCTTTCAAGTGCTTTACCGTTATCTAGATCGTACGTGAATATACAAATTTACAATCACATCCTTTCTGCTGCGGCACTATCGTTCAAGTCTCCATCGGCTCTCAATCCCTTTACAAAATGTTTGTTACCTTTGTCGGGCGCACAATGCGCAGCTTGCAAAGCGTTCGACGCGCTGCTGTGTGACCTTGCCTCAATTCCGGCCGCGGCGTTGCCTCGCTCCCTCGCAGACCAGCCGTCCGCGATGTCACTCGAAACGCCATCTTCTCTCTCCTGCGACCAGATCCTTGTCCAATCTTCTTTCGTCTTGCCTCTTGAATACCCCTGGCACCAGAATCCTTGCCTCTTCTTCTTTCTTCGCCGCTCTTCCTATGCGGCACGCCACGCTTAATTCAACTTACGCGTATTTGCTAACGGCGTATCGGTTTTCTGGCGTTCTTCTCAACACTTCTTACTAGTTTAGCTAACTGCACATTTCTACTGACGCCTCGCAACAGCTTATAGTTCTTACTTTCGCGGCCATTATTCCGCCTCGTACTAGATACTCCACTACTTTCTACAGTCTTTATGAAATTATACTTCACCTAGTTAATCACAGTTCAAAGGCAGAATCTTCCGCTACCCCAATATTCTTTTCATGATCAATTACTTCGCACCGTACCTCTCTAGGCACGTCCGAACTCTTCGACGTCTCTCATCAAAAGGCTGCTCTAATTACTACCGCAGTGGACCTCT
>BOPP01000106.1:3037402-3061224 GCA_017312745.1 Gryllus bimaculatus
GAGAGAGAGAGAGAGAGAGAGAGAGAGATTTCAGTGTTTAATTAATATAACTCTTAGTTATTCAAAAGTATAGCGAAGAAATATTACGTCATTGTTAATAGGCGACAAATGACGCATAAGCTATATACCTGCGGTGCGACAAGAGCACATCAAGAAAGAAATATAATAAAACAAATGAACCGGTGAGGCCAAATAGAAAGTGTAAACAAAGAATTTCGAACAGAATGATCTCCGACTTAGTGAGGATCGATGGCTGCCAAGGCATTGTGATCGGGAGAGAGAAAACGGACATGTATTCCACGGGTAACGGGAAAATAGCGAATTTATGTAAATGAGTTTTTTCGAAATAAGTCTGTAATATGCATGGGATAAATAGATCGCGAATAAGAATAGAAATTATATTAGTTGAAATTCAGTGTGGACATAAGAAGAGTAGATGGGTTTGGATCAGTCGCTGACGTCATCAGTTAAGATAAATTTTATATTTTAATATTTGATTATATAAGATCCTCATGATAAATAACAATGTCATCTATTTTACGATAATGAGAAAAGGCACATAAAGTGAGTTCTGTAGTTATAAAATTTATTAAAACTTAAAGCAACAATAATATACATTATTTTTAATTTATTTATATTATTAATTCTGTGTAAATGTCATTTAGTACTTCTTTAATATAATTCTTTAATAACTTGATTTTTTCATCAAGTTATGTTGTTTTTTTCTTTTAAACACAGTATAAATCATTTTCTCTGTTTAAATGAATACTGTAAGCTTCCTTTCAAGTCATTTAACACCCATGGAAAATAGTTTTCTTGAAGGTTACGAACTGATTAACAGTATGTTTCCAAATGATTCACGGTGATATTCCATTGAAGTATGAATAATTGGTATTCACAAGCAATCTTCAAAATACGCAATATATTGCGAAAAATGGAGCAAATTTACTGGTTCTTCTCTGCATCACTCCTTTTCATCACATTCTTGGTCAAATAAATCATGGGTTAGTTTATATCTATCTAATTATATTGACCTTTTTGGCCAGTTTCTTCGATGTGTGGATGTAAACCAGCTTCCAATTCGTCACCCATATCGTTGTCTTTTGGAATTGCATAAAGGCTGGGCAACTGTGGTTTGTAAGTATCCAGTAGATCTCTAAACATTTCTGGGTAGCCTGGTGAATAATATCTGAAAATGGAAACTTTCAATAAATAGCTTTTATGAACAAAATATTTGTGAATAATTGATATATCATGGATGTGTACCTCACGATGTCTTCTGGGAAACAGCAATTAATAATCGTGATGTATTCGGCCAGCTTTGACCCTGGCTGGGGCTGGATTTCTTGGAGCTTTTTGAGGCTCCCTGATGCCACAAATTGGCGACGAGCTTTTAAATCATGAGGCAAAATCTGTTTTTAATGGAAAAATAAGCATAAAATTATACACACAAATTGCATTATAGTTGATTAATAAGAGTACAAATTTACATTCCATATAACTCTTAACAATTTTTACCCAAAATTTTATCACTTAAGTCTTTTGCTCTCAAAAATTGGGGGTCATATTTCATACTCATTTTCGTCCTGCAGTCAGAACGTACGCTCACTTGGTGTGCGCATTAAATATCCAGTTTCCAAGTATTTAAACCAGAATTTATTATGCCTATCTTGACTGTTTTAATAAGAAACATTTCTATGAATTGTTAATTATTCTTTACAATCGACGATTAATTATTCTATACAATCGGATCCGGTTATAGTGAACTTCTGGGGACTAACGTTTTTGGTTAATTATATCCGAGATTCACTATATCCTAGGATGTCAAAATTAAATAGAATTTCTCCTCAATGATTGATTTTATTAATACAGATCAATCAAAATACATTAACAGCACGAACTAAAAAAAATTAAATATCATTTGACCGTAAACAATATTTTAAATTACGTGGTGTGTACATTTTTCGTTAGTAATTTCTCTAGATCCTTCTGCAGAGTTCGTGCTCTCGCCATACTTGATTCTGCATTGTTCGCTCTCTCTTATGGATCCACATTGTATGCTCACTGACCGTCCCACTCTTCGTCATAATAACACACGAGATCCTTTCCGTAGGGCAACGGCGCAAGCGGCTAATAAAACCGACCGCTTTTCCGCGCGACGCGGTGCGTATCGCGTGCCTTCGGAGTTGTGGCAGTCGCGCGCTTTCTGTCCCCTACTTAGAACACCACACGCTTTGTTAAGTGGAATCTCATCAAGTTTGAAATTGAACCACGTAGTCGCGCGTCGCCGCCGCCAAATGTAGCACACGCAGGACACAGCATTTGTTTCCGCAGTGAAATTGAATGGTACAAGGTCATCTAAGTCTCTATATCATGATATCACACAATAATATATAATTATTTTCGTACTATTTTATGCTGTTGAGGATTCATTTTAATATCACTTCATCATCATTATCGTTTTAATAATTTAAAAGAGCAAAAGGATTAACTCATGGAACTGATAATATTTTAAAAATATTTTAGAATGTGATGTAGGATTTCAGCTTGCAAAACTGAATTGAAAACACAGCTTTTGATGTATATTAACAAAAATGCTTCTTATTTGTTATAGTTAAACTAGAGGCATACCTTACTAAATTGCCGGAGAACATATTTTAAAATAACAGGAGGTACATCAAAGAGAAGAGGTTCCAAAGCTTCAACCTCAGTACACATTTGAAGGGTGACTTTCAAAGCATCTTTACATTTCACTCGTAGATCATTAGTGTTGGCTTTGTCCTTGTATAACTGAAGTAGATCAGATACACGTTTCCCAAATTATTAATTCCATACTGTTATTTCAGTGTTACCTATCAAGTATTTCTCAGATCAACATTAGTTTTTAATGATTCGACTAGTGGTTTAACCATTGAAGTTCAAGAATTTGCCAAACGTTTGTTTTTTATTAAAAATTATAAAGAAGCAATGTAACGTGATAATCATTATTCTTCAACTGTTTGTGTATTATGAAGTACTACATTTTAACGCACTTATTTCTATCAATATTTGAAAAAAGTGGTGCTTCACAATGGCACAGACTTTGTCGCACCAGTTAGTTTTGTAGTACGCTTTTCGATATTGGCCTACCCAATTCCCAGCTGCTACCTATCGGCACCTCAAAAACATGTTTTCACATTTTATCAATTTTCCCATAATAGTAGAATTGAAATATGAGTTTCAGAATATTACAGAAGAGTAAAATATGTTCGATAGACAACTTTTCAGTGCAAATTTTAGAGCCATTCTGCAAACAATGCTGCTTGAGCGTTTCTAAAATTGTGCAAATTTTAGTTCATTTTCGCAGAAAATGTTTGAGTTTTCAAGAAACTTCATTAAAAAAGATTTGAAGCACTTACGTTTGACTCTAATATGACTCTAATATGAAAGTTCACAACAGAAGAGATTTTAAAAATTTACATTTGTTTTTTGAAAATTTTTGACAAATCGAAAGAAGAAGTGAAAATTGATATTATGTTATTCAATGCATTTGATACTATCCATTCCAAAATGTTAAAGAAAAATGTAGAACTGTTTTTGCAATATCCTGTTTTTAAACTTGCCATTCTTTAACGGAAAATTGCGTGAAAACTACCCACATTTTAAACAAGTTTTTAATAACTTCACTTAAAGATTTTTGATGATTTCATTTTAGAAATTTTGATGAGCAGATTCTATTCAGAAGAAACATTTCTATCATTAATAATATAGTTGGATGAAGTCGCCAAACAAATATTAAACTTTTACAATTTTTATAAACATACTTTTCTCTACTCGTCAAAAGAAATATTCAAAAAAATTGGAGATATTTTTGAGAAAAAATTGAAGTCCTTCATGTAAAGTACTCCTCACTATGAAAACATTCGTTTCAAAATCAAGAGGCATCAAAACAGATCGATTGAGAAATATTTTAAATGAGCTCATGTATAAGTTTCTCAAAGTATGAGTAATATTCGCGTTATTTTGCGTAAAATAAAGGTACTTTTAAAAACAAGATTTTCTCAAAAACTGTTCTAATTTTTTTCGTTAACCCCTATGTACGGGTAGTACTAAATACGAATAACAAGTCATCAACGCTATTGTAAATTCTTTTGATTTAAAAAAACATAAACACATGGAAGTTTTTTGATATTCCAAGTGTTGTTAATATTTATATGGGTCATTTTTATACAAACTTCCATATATGAGCACAAGTGTTTCAAATTATTTCTTATTGAGTTTCAGGGAAACTCAAATATTTTCTATGTTGAATGAATTTAATTGAAAATTTGCGCATAAAATATGGTTACCAGACGTACTCTTTTGGAAGGTATCCTCATTTGTACTCTTCTTTTTCAACAGTAAACTCTATTGTATTTTCACAATTTTTATAAAGCATTTGAACTTCGATATAATAAAACTTCTTGAAAATTATTATATTAATTTTTCAAGTAAATATTTCACTCTGTCAAAAGTTTTCTTCCGCTTCACATTTTATTCAGTTTTAATAAATATTTTCTGAGCCATGATTCGTATCTGTGAAATAAAAATAATAAAATCATATTTTGAAAAGGTTTTGTCATTGAAAATTTACTTCGAATTCTCAAAGAAGTCTATCATAAAATCTACCATAAATGCTTATAAAACTTTGTGTTAGCTGTCGTGAAAACATAGAAGTAAAGAACGAAAATACATTATTGGAAATGCATACAAATCATAGAAAGTCAAATCACACTTTTGTTTTTGCTGACAAGCGATGAAATGTACTATTTTTATATTAAATATAAGGTATGTTCTCTTTACCTATCTGGGTGGATTGGTAATAATAAAAGAGGACCATACTTTACTCTTCTGTAATATTATTAAAGTCATATTTTAGTTCTACTATTATAGGACCAAAAAAGAAAGAAAAATGTGAAACAATGTCTTTTGGGTACCGATAGGTAGTAGCTAGGAAGAGCACAGACCAATAAGGAAAAGGTGGTCTGGACTAAAGATATTTGAAAACAAACTAGAGAGAAAATCTATGTTAAATTGAAGCACCATCAGTTCTAGGAAGGAAACTGATAATGACATACAAAGGTACAATGATAAACTGCAAAATGTTTACGCGTATACATAATAAGAAATGCCTTGCAAACAAATTGACAATAGTTAAGATGACTTTCAACTCAACAATTACGCTAAACAATTACAGGTCAATTCATAGTGTTCATAAACAGGGCTAGGATTTATAAGCAATAACAGGTACTTAAATGCTATGTTCCTACAAGTACGGGCTACTCCCATAATTGGTTCATGATATCGAAATGCAGTTTTTGCTCAAAAATGCGGAATTATGGGGCAAGTAATATGCCGTTTAGTAATTGTCTGTAGTTATGCCTCTATTCTCCACTGCCACCCCTCTCAACCTCCCCGTAATTGTTCCACCGCCGCGAAATCCGAAGGGTACTGTAGCATGGGCTACTAAAAGGAAATACTCGTATTGTTGGTTCAATTTCACGCAAGAAACTATAATGTAATGCTCAAATTACAATTAAAACGTTAACAAACGATACATCATTGTATTCCCCTGTTTATGATATATCTTTACGGGTGTGTTTCCGGCACAGGAGACCCAGCAACCCGCCGAGCAGCTGACAACAGCGCGTTGCTCTCGACCAGCAACACCTCTGCCAGCACAGCAGAAGCCGCAGTCGCTCGGTTACGCCAGGCTGCACGACCCGGAACGACCGCCCCCTAGAAGCAGCGACGCGAGCAGCAACACCAGCAGCAGGAGGCTGTGACCAAGCGCCGTTTCCAGGAGCTCAGGCCGGGGAGCATCAGAGCTAGTAGATTAATTATCGCGTAACTAATTAGCAATTAAATAGTTCTAAATAGTTTCGTGGTAATCGAGCGCGATAGTGGTCGGGGAGATTGCGGTATTCGGCGAGCCCGATTTCTACAGAGGGCAACACACAGAAAAATTGATCTGAACACAGAAAAATCTGAGCAAAATTCAGTTGTTTCAGTGTTTCGTTGCCCAAGAAATACCTCCTTTCTCCGCTAGTTGGTGAAAGGAGCGTAGCGAAATTTGCGTTGTCAGACGGAAGAGCGAGCCTGATGGCCCGAGTCTCGCCACGTTAAATAAGGCATTAATTCGATTCAATTCAATTAACACACAGGAGGACGGCAGCGACGTCCTACTCCCTCGCCGACGGCTCGACTCAGCAAATTCATTTACGCATTGTCTTGCACGCTGTAGGCACTGGAAAACGGTTATTCTCTTTGGCTCTTGGTTGAATGTATTTCAACTGCCTAAACGTTACTCTCCAGGATGTCGAGATTTGTAGCTTCGTTCACGGTTCATTCTCTAGATATAGTGGAAAATAAAATTATTGTACTGAAAAGTTGTGTCACTTCTTTAATTTAGTACATAACAATATGGAATATAAAATGTTGAAATATGCAAAGATAAGTGTTTTCCTTAAATATATGAAAATGTGGTTCGATGGATTATCAAAAGTTTCGAATCACTTCAAAAGCCAAATTCGTAAGTTGATGACATGTTTGGAGATAACTAAAGAACAAATAATATGTAATTACATACAAATCCTAGCCCAGTTCATAACTAATACGAGAGAAAATTAGGCACACACGACAAGTGGGTCAAATCAAACCATATAAATATCAATATAAACATGTAACAAACATAAAGTGTTTCTTGTATATACCTCGAGAAGTCTTGTGAAGACCTTGGCTTCAGCTAACGCATGAGAATGTTCCGGAGAATGGCGACCAATTTGACCTACTG
Organism: Gryllus bimaculatus; assembly: GCA_017312745.1. NCBI lineage: Eukaryota > Metazoa > Arthropoda > Insecta > Orthoptera > Gryllidae > Gryllus > Gryllus bimaculatus. The sequence goes on from BOPP01000106.1 coordinate 3,044,214, forward strand.
CCCATGCAGCTGGAGCTAGTACATGTTGTTGTTCATCTGTATGAAGGATAACTGACAAGTATTCCACTCCCTGCAAGAATTTGTAAGTATTTATTTTTCTCATTGAATCACACTAATTTTAGTCATGATATAAAATTTTTGATAATCAGAAAATCTGAAAAAAACTAATAAACCGCTTGATAATTTCATAATTTTTCAGAAAATTATTGACTTATCAATAATTGTATTACTTAGTCTTGCATTTTCATGGATGAACTTAAGATATATAAAAAGGCCCGATTGTAGTCAAAATGCATTGTATCGAGTTAACTCGTTAGAAATGACGGAACGAAATCAAACTTGGATATTAATAATTCATTATAATGAATAATAGAACACAATTCAATTTCTTTAATCCATTGGAGTACATTGTTCCAACAATGAAACAGGTTTTTTATCTTAAATATTCTTTCGTAAATTTTGTGTATTCAATAGACGGAGACTCCTAAATGAAACTATAAGCAAGATTTTCCGTTCCTGAATGCAAAATGTTGATTTAGCCTATATCGCTGAAGCATTGTACGCTCCTGGCCATGGTGTATTCATGGCTTCCGTAGGTTCGAATCTTCGACAAAAACCAGGCTTAACTGCTGTATGCCTCTAGTTAAGTCCGAGGGAGAGGCTGCTGTAAAGCAAATGGTGGTTGGTTCGCACAGAAGTTTATCTACTTTTTTATATCAGAGCCCCACAACGCGGGTTTTCTGTCAAAAGATCGCCGAAATTTGCGGCAGCATGACAACACTTTCTCTTTTCTATGTACGTGGTAAGACGAGAAAGTAAAAAATGGAATTGCAAAGAAATAATATTGACAATAGAGATTTCTTCATAATAAAATCTGTTCTAAACATTAGATGTTTAAATAAGGTCATTAAGGTCAAGAAGGCCATTTTTTGTTTGAAGTAAATGCAACTTTTAAAAAATTCACAAAAAGGCTCCAAATATTTTTCTTAATTTTTGTCGACCAGTAAATAGGACGCTTATCAAACTTTCGTAGGTCCCATTTTCACTGAACTCCGTACACTCCTTTTTTTCGAAAATTGCAGAAAAGTAACTTTGCGAAATTAGAAAAGTGATGATTGAGACTTTTACCTAACGAAATCTGTTTTTTATAAATTCGGTCTTCATACGTCATATATTTTAAAAAAGGGTAGTTTTGAATCGAAGAATTCTGTCTGCGAATTTCTTAATTCAATTTTACTGCTCTTCTTTTTTTGCAGTATTTCACGAGATTTCAGTTCGCAAACGACAACGCTGTTTGAAATTCTCAGAATTTCTTCTCGTTGTTGAGTGATTTTTCTGGCTGGTGAAACGCAGTTTAAATTGGCGAATTTGTATTGATGTATTACCTTTAAAGGAATTAGTTTTCACACTTGATGCGCTACGATTTATAATGCGTTTTACAAGTGATGACTGAGATGTGTTAACATGGATAGAAATTGCTGTAGTACATATTACATAAAATATATGTATACAAAACAGTACGTACTGTTGTATCATATCTATTTTGGCTTAGATACCAACAATTCCGTTGCATCTTTTGAAAGACCTAAATTTCTCAATGAGCGTTTCATGAGGATCATTTAGAGAAAAAAATATAAAATCCCTCTTTGACGTAAAAAAAAATAGGCAGATTTTTTCGGCAAATTTTGTATTTAAACCATCTTTATTTAATAATATCAAGTCAACTAGACGTTGGTTTTGGTACTAGAAATAGTGACGTTGCAATATACTCATAGTTTGGGATGGACATTTTTTATTTTGTTTGTTCTGCCAGTCGCACCCACTGTAACGGGCTCTACAGCACACGGCACGGCCGCTACCTACCCGTGAATTGAGCTGCCTGCCAAGCAGTGGGTTGGGGAGGAGTTCCTCCTGCAGAATGCCAGCTATTGTCAGCTATTGGAATTAAACGGAACATTCGGCGCCCACGCGCAAGAATCATGGGTCAAGACTTAGGAAGAGGAACGTTGTAATATCTTACTCCCTTGGAAAACCTGTAAGCTCGCGGAAACCCGGGGGATAGGGCAAAGATAGAGACGCGTCGCTTCACAAGACTATTTTTCCCTTTTCCAATTTCAAGGCGATCGACAGTACGATAGCTAATATTATAATTTGCATTTTGATTTTCACTTGCCTGGAGAAAGAGGCTTTTTGCGTCTGATTGGTTAGTGATTCCGGGCGCGTTATCTACTAAATTCATTGGTCCTGCAAGCGTAATGAATTTAGTCCCGTAAGTATTTCCATTGTGGTGATGACCTTTCACCACTGGCTGGCAAGATCTGACGCCGAAGCGGGGCACGGCCCCAGCCAGGACAAGCTCTAAGTTCCCCACTGGCCTCCAGACATGTGTGGCAGTGTGGTGAATGTTAGTCTGTGTGTACGTAAGGTGTGAGGATATGACAAGAGGAAAGAAAGATCGCGCGCGGTCCGTGGCCCGTTAGTTAGGGTACTGTCCTAGCGTTAGTTTGTTTTTTTATTCTCGCATTATAAACGACCTTTTATGGTACAAGAAATAGCTTATAAGATGGTATTTTATGACACAATGACGCACTTGCCGATTATTACACGAATGATTGCGTTCTCACACATTCAGCCAATCGCACCGAGAGAATCGTGGGAGGTAGTGGTAAACCGAACAGCCGATAACAGATGTTTCGTATAGACGTCAAATACCTGTGACGTCATAATTAAGATCTTTCAAAAATCAATTTTGATTCTCTTGTAAATCGAAAATATATATAAATTTGAAAACTCGCTCCTAACGTCGCTTTTTTCCAAACTTTGTACTATGCAATAAAGCTTAATATTATAAACTAGTTGCATAATACACTTTAACTCTTGCAGAAGACTAAACCAGGCAGGATAACATCGCACAATATTATTGGCCTCAATGTTGGAGGTGAAATAAAGAATCAAATTTAAGGACAATAATTGCTTTGGCCTGAAACAATAATAGCATATTCGTTCCATTGCAAGTAAAATACATTAGGTCAATTTTTTTTTCAGTTTTGACTTGTTTGGTTTTTCTGCTATGCGTTATACTGAACTTTAGACTGAATATATCCACTATGCCGTCATTGATTTAGTGGATATATCCAGTCTAAAGTTCAATATACCACAGAGCAGAGAAACCAATTTATTCAAAACTGAAAAAAATGATTTAAAGTGATTCACTTGTGATGTTAATTTGTTGATTTTCCGGTAAACTTCAGCACATCCCAATTAGTTCAAGTCAACCGAATTAGTCAATAAATCCTATAGTATTTTGACGTAGGCTAGTTATACTGACCTAATGTAGTACTTTTTTATGAGAAACTTTATCCTATATACTTTTTAATAGGGCACAAATAAGAAACATTTCAATTCTAATCTTATTAAGCAATAATTATATATTGAACTTTACCTTTGATTCTATTACTGCCATTGCAATATATTGAGAATGCAATGAAATGTAACCTAATGATAAGATTGCTGGTACTCGACTGTCAGTTGTGGAGTTACTTATCAGATCAAGGAGTGATGCAATTCCTCCTAAATTCACTACAATTTGTGCTAGCTGCAGGAAGAAAGATGGCATGAAATAGAATTCAGATAGGAAAATTAAATTTTAATTCACAATTTTTCTTACGTACCTGTAAAGAATGTTTTGTTATCTCTCGAACAGCACTTGCGGCATTTCTTTGAACTAAATCATCTGGATGCCTCATGTGCAGAAACACTTCTGGCAGAACTTCACATTCAACTATGTGTTCTGCTAAATCTACTGACTGCCGAGCAACATTGGCAATGGTAGCTAATATTGCTCGCTGTGTGTAAAGAAAAGTTCTCAGAATTTGAACATTTATTAGAAAAACTACTTACATTTTTACTGTTAAATTTCTTTTCAGATGCAAATACAAATTGAATATTGCATACTACAAATATTCGTTGAATATTCAAAGGACCTGTAATGGATGTAGTTACCTATATTTGAATCCTGAAATGGGTATTGATTGAATTCTGTTGCATGAAATTTGAATTTCTTTCCCGTCATCGTATTTTTTACTATAATTAAGTATATTGAAGGTACACCCTTAGGAAATGGAATTTAAAAATTAAAATTAAAAATTCACTACTCACTTTTAACTTAACATCAGGATGATCCAAGCATTTAGACATGATGCGAATAATCCCAGAATCCGCAATGTTTTGGGCTAATAAAAATGAGTGTTTAGCTATGTCACATAAAGCTGATGCCCCAATTTGCTTTAAACATAGCCTCTTATCTCTTAAGCAGCCCATCAGCAAAGGTACAGCTCCAGCGTCAACCACGCTTTGAGCAAGTATTTCATTGTGTCGAGCTACATATCCAACTGCCCAGGCAGAGGATTCTTTGATTCCTGGGTCATAGTCCTGCAGCCCCGACACCATTGCCTGGATTCCACCTGCTTGCACCACTCCTTGAGCAGTTTGTGGAGAATGTTTGCAGATTGCTCGTAATGTAAACATGGCAGCCTTCTTAAAACAAATCTATTAACCAGAAAAAAGGAACAAAATGAAAGGAAGGTACTGACTTTACGATCTTTCTTGAAGATTGTAATTGTTCCTATAAGTATTCTTGAATATTTTCAACTCCAATAGAAACGCCGATTCATTTATTGGTTACAAATAATGCATGCAACAAGAAAAAATTATTTTGATAAATGTTCTGGCTTAAAAGTAAAGTTTAAAACGCGCATCACAGTATTTTAAAATGAAGTCAAGTGTCGGCGGCTTAACAAGAAATCAAGTACTGGTGCGGGCGGTGGTCTGACAAAAAGTGCCTGGCGGTTGTCTGACAGGAAATCTCTGACGTCTCGGTTATGCCCTCCATTCACTCCCAAAACTTCTAGAAGATTTCAAGATTTTAATAAAACAATGGCTCTTTGGCTTTAAGGTTATTGCGTTGCAGAGGAATTTCGGTCAATCGCCGGACACGTGTTAAGCGGCCAGAATGGAAAGTTACAGTAACTCCTTCTTTGTCTCTCTTTTTGTTTATAAAATGCACGTGCAGTGCAGTGTGTCGCTTCGGCAACGGACCGGTATTTCCCATAACTTAAAGTTAATGATCAGTAGGTTGACGGGTGGGCGAGTTCGAAAGGGTGGGTCGGCGTTTTCCGGGCGGGCGAGCATTTAACAGATCATAAAGAAGGGGTAGGGGATCCCCAAAGCGTCCCTTCCAACTGCAGTCGTGAACAAAGAAATGGTTCAGCGGAGGATGTGTCCAATCGATGCCTCTTGGCGCCGAACATGACCAGACCCCTAAGTCCGTAGGTTCTACGTCGCATTTTGAAAGAAATAAGTTGGAAGTTTAATAATTATTTCATTATCAAAATTCGGTGACGCCACAATGTAATACACGCAAATATTCTACAACACATAGCCATATAATATTAAACACTTAAAAAAATCGGTAAACAAATTTTAGTTAGAAGTAAAATTTGTTCTGCTACATGAATGTTTCAAAAAGTCCGAGACTATACTGATTCTCAAAAAGAAACAAAATTAACAATGACATATAATTCATTAGTTTACATATGTGTTGTATAAGTTTAAAAAAAAACTTAATATTCCTGAAACAGGTAATGTGCTCGTACTTCAGCTTCCAGGTCAATGACCCCCATCTCGATCAGGTTTTTTTCCAATTTCCCTAATTGATTGAGTGAATGCTGAGATGACTCCTTGTTTTGCTCTGGACACAAATGTAGTTTCAGAATGCGCAGTATTATTGCACTGTCCTTTTCATGTTTGTGGTAGAAGTAGAGCCGGGGATGTGTTACTATGTTGTTAGCAACTCAAACAAAATTAAAATATGCAGCTCGTTTCCCGATACAAATAAGTTTTATATAACTCAGGTGCAAAAATGTTTAGTTTTCAAAAGTTACTAACTTCGCTTTATTTTGAAACTTTTACTCATCAATGAATTATTTATAATTAAAATGTTGGTCCTGGAGCACAAGAAAACATGAGCAGATAGTATTCTCCCCCACACGTCACATACGGTTTTTACTGTTCTTTGGGTAAATACATAAAATTCCTGCCTTCATTACTTTAAATTCCTTATAGGCATGCTCTTGTTAAATTCTAAAATGACTGTCTATTAAATATGATTTCAGAAGTTCTGCATATTGTCTGGGAAGAACTGTCCTCAACTTCTAGTATCCGATACCGGCTTAGCTGGCTCAGGGCATCAATTACAGAGCCTCTGAGAGGGAGGTCCTGGGGTGCAGGTCCGACGGTGGCAGGATTTTCGGCACTATGTAGATAGTTAGGTCGAATCCAGCCGCGGTCGGGTGGTCTGATCGGAAGTTACCAATGATTTCTCCGATCAACACCAAGCGGACGCCGAAGCAGCAGGATATCGAACGAGCCACGGACCGCGCGCGATCTTTCCTTCCTCTTTCTTGTTCTATGCTCCCCCTTACTTGCACTCAGTTACTCTTACACGCACTACACTACCGCGTATGCCGGGAGTCCAGGCGGGAGTTTAGAGCGTGTTCCGGATGGGGCGTTGCGCCGCTGCAGCTGCTGGGAGATACCTGGATGGAGAAAATCCCGCAAGTCGACTGGTAGGTCGGCATCGGATCTCGCCTTCCAGAGGAGGAGGAAGATAACTGCCGCCATCGGCGGTTAAAACATGCACTACTCTTGCGGGACATTACAGCCGACGCGCCCGGAGTAACTAGTCAATATCACCTCGTATGTAAGAGTAAGAAGAACAAGACTGTATTGGAAACATTAGGCTGGTTTCATGGATTCGAACATGGATATGGATTGTTTTTAATTGTTTATTGTCCTTGATCGGCGAAAAAAGGGTTTTAACAAATATGGTGAAAGCAACGAAAAACCTCGACTTGTAGAGGGTCATCATTGAAGGTTCTTGTAATTAATAAGAAGATTTTTGATTTACAACAGAATACTTAAATTTTTACTGTATTCGTAAAAGCTGTACACGGCGCTTGTATTTAATCACTAAGTCTTTGAAGACACTGCTGTAAGAGCAACAAGTGATTGCAGATAATAAAATACTTCTTGGAGCGTAAAGGGAGTTTTAGTTTGATTTATGGAATCCTAGGCAGTACTATGTTCTCCAGATGCATCGCAGAGTCTTGATCCTAAAACCTACCACAAACGTATGTTCACGATAATCGTTTTTATAGTTTAAGGTTGGCAATAAACCTTTTGAAAACTCACACCCGGTGGCACGAAGCAATTTGGAGGCCCGTTGCTTCTGGCTCATGCAGTCCGGCGATAACCGAAGTGAAAGAACTGAGTAGAGATAGATACTTATCGCTGGAATTCATCACCTCATGAAGTCGCAGTTTTCATTTCTTAAAAACACACACGCACACGTACGCACACTCACATGTACAGAAGCTTATTTCAGACCCCCTTACATCCCATCAACATTTGGCACTGGAGATTTGTTACATTCCGCATATGAAGAGATATGAATTAATTCTTTCTGGACGCTCTTGTCTTAAAGTATAGCTTCTTGTACCAAGGCAAAATTTTGAAGCAGAAAAATTGCAAACCTACATAATATTTTATTTTTCAATTTCAAAACAGGATATGCTATTACTATTTTGTTCTAAAAAGTGACAAAATGTAATTGAGTAATTCTTTTTCATGAATTTTTCTTACTTTATAATATTTATACATAAATATTTTAAATAAAGTAAAAGTTTACTTGGGTACCTTACATTTTGTTGATCAAGATTTCGTAGAAGATCAGGCAAAATATCCTTCTCGAGAATATCAAGTGCCATTTGCTCATTATGATTTCCTAAACGACCCAGTGCAACAGCTGACGTTTGTTGAATAGATGGCACAGTATCCTTCAACAGAGGACGTATAAGATCTAGAGCTCCACATTTGTCCAAAAATTCAATATTCTGAGAACGACTTGCTAAATCAGCTACACTTGTAATGAAAGCTATTCGAGCCTTTTTATATTGTTCAAATGCTGCAAGAAATGATTCACTGGTAAATATGTTTTTCATTAACAATTTTTTACAATTAATAAATACTTTTTTCATTTTTTCAATAAGTTCATTTTCATGTCAAAAAAAATCAACAACAGTATAAGAAGTATGATAATTGTTTTTGCGACTTAAAATAAAATTAATTTAGGTACAATACGTTTAGAAACATTGATTCTTATGTTATGCTCGTATAATATAAGCGTTACTGATAACTTAGCTAGTTCCATACGTTCCCGTAGACGTTAGATCTGTTTTGGAAACTAGAGGACAAATGGAGAAATTCCGTATTATTTAGAAAGAGGCGTTGATGAGCGGCCATTTCCGCGTTGACGCACGGCTCCAGGACAACGCGCGCCCTCAGAGGCTACGCATCACCCCAGGACCTGCGTTTGGTCATCTGCTAGAACATGTTTAGCAAATGGCTCTACCACGGCTTTTGCTTACTCAATAAGCCACAAAGATCTCCGCAATTCTCGTGTAAGTCCGTAGCGTTTTTTGTAAGTTTATTGAACTTAAGAGACGCACATAAGAGATAAGTTAATCAACAGTAATACGTTACCGCATACATACGTAAATACAGAGTAATTCAAGGTAGAGGAAAAGTTATGTAATGCTGCGGAGAATCGATTTCAACAGTTCTACGGGAATACATGTTTTGGAGTTTTTACCAAAAAGTGTTGTTTTTTTTTCTTTCAAAACTTCCGTCTGTCGGTTCGTCTGCCCGTTTGTCCGTCTGTTCGTCAGTTTGCCAGTCGGTCTGTCAGTCTGTGAACACCACTAGCTCCGAAACTATATAAACCATTTTTTCAAAAATGGATATTCCCCAGTCGATGTGACTCCACTTGAGGCGCCGCGATTTTGAACAAAAATCAAAATTTGGAGGTATTTTACTTTAGGGGTACTCACTATTTGTAACAAAGAATAATTCAATAAACCGCCACAGGCACAATTCTAGATCTTCAAGAAAAATATGATAAACCAACACATTCCCAACAGCAACAAGACCGCCAACACGCTACAAAAAAAACAACAAAAAAACCCTACACTATGGATTAATGCATCAAGACAAGAACCATATAACGTAGTTCAACTACTATGCAAAATTGTGGGATCCAAGACACGCTGATTTCGTAGGAATCTTCCAGGTGCATATACGGCATATTTTCCCTCCTAAATACCTTGTAATAAATTTTGTAAATATTTAAAAAAAAAGTAAATAATAGAATAGAATACAGTCATCCTCGTATGCATATGGTAACACACCTCTATATTTCCTCCGGTGCGTTGCCGAAGGTATCGATATGCCACGGTCCCATGTGATCTGTTTCCTGATGCGACTATCTGTCCTGGATGTCATCAATCAAAAGACCCATCCCAGCACGTGCAGGCAGGGATAGAATCATAATCTTTTAAGAGGGGCTGCAATTTTAGTTATATTCTCCTCTCATAGATATTTTCGAAACAATTGTTTTTACTTTCCCGTATACATACGTATATACGGAGTAATATACGTAGATGGGGAAAGTTATGCAAGACTGCTCGAAAAAACGGGGGAATTTCCGAAGAAAAAATTCATTGCCGGGCCCTGATAACGAAAAAGTGGATACATCCAGTTGCTAAATAAAGAAAAACATCCTCTAACATGTGGTATAGCCAGAAACCGTTTTGAGGGTCCTTGATATCGAAAAACCAATTGACGATACAAAGTCCGTCTCTGTCCGTCCGTTTGTCCGTCTGTCTGTCAGTGAACACCATTACCGTCTAAGCCTTACGTAGGATTTTTTCCAAATTGAAGAAACCCCTTTCCATCTGCTGGAGTCGAAGCTTTGAGATTTTGAAAAACATTCTTTAAAACTTGGGGGTACTTTACATAAATCCCCCTGGATATTTTCAAAATTTTCTAAGAAATGGTTCAAAATGTTTCTTTACATTTCGTGTAAGAATAGAGTAATTTACACGTATAAAGGAGGCATAGGTCCAATTTTCACGGTTAACTCTAAATTTTCAAAAATTGCAAAAATTTGAATTTTTTTGGGTGAAGATAAAAGACTTTTTGTTCAAATAAAATTTGTTCTCCATTGTGAGTTCTTTCATTAGGGGCATGTAAATATTTTTGATAATTTTAGTAGTTTTCACGCAATATTACGTGCAACATGTGTAATTTTAAACAACAAAAACATGAATTTCTCAAAATCGGCTCCAAATTTTGTCTTTAAACTTTTGGTAGGGGTAGTGCTAAACGTACTCTAAGAGATGACATAAACGCCATATTGCTCTATCGATTTATTTTATATTACAAAAATGCATTTTGTTGACTTCTCTCACGTCGTTAATATTCACATTAGCAGCAATTAGTTTACTTTATTGTATATATGAGTACACGTGCTTCAAATAGTCAAATACAGTTTCTCGAAACCTCAACCGTTTTCTGTAAAAACTAGCTCAAAATTTCGCATTTTCAGAAACGCTCAAAAGCAATTTTCTCAAAAATAACTCCAATTTAAAAAAAAAAGTTTTCTTACGGATAATGAAAATTACACTGTTTAAGATGACATAAAAGCCATTTGTTTTTTCAAAAATTACACAAATGTAATTTTATGAATGATCTCTCGCGGCGTTAATACGCACATTTCCAACAATTTGTAAACATTATTGTATTTGTTAGTTAATGTGCTTCAAATGACTTCTTTTGAAGATTTTCAAATATTTTCTGTGAAAAAAGCTTCAAATTTCGAATTAACAGTAGCGCTTAAACGACATTTTCGTAAAAATGTCTCCAAATTTTTCAAGGAAAATTGCCGTTTGGAACAAGGTTTTACTTTCTATAATATTCTTAAAATAATATTTCCATTCTACAATTAAGAACCCGAAAAATTAAGAAAGTGTATTTTGGGTGACGATAAATGGCAGCTGGCACGAGTATGTGGCAAGTCCGAATAGTTAGCCGAAACCAAAGGGAATAGAAAACTAATACGTGAAAGTGTGTGCCATTTGTAGCACCAGTAGTTAATTATTAGCTTGATTAAAAAAACACTTGCCTAAAAAAAAATCATTATGTAAATACTTCTTCGGTTGTAATGTAATGGTATCAATATAAACAGAAGAATTTTTTTAAAAAAATATTGCCGTATGGTCCGTCCTAAAACCGCCACTACTTGTAGGTAATATCAGACCCACTAAGACAGTCCGAGGTTTAGTTTGCAGTGAAGGGTCTTACGGCAATAATGATGCAAAATGTGGCATTTCTCCATCAAAGAAAGTATTTAATGCTGACTTGATAATGGTTACAGAAAAACTACAAAATACACTTTGTCGGTCACGGAGAAGGCAATTTTGGCCGAAAATTCGATCGGCAGACATCGGACATTTTAATTGACATGCCGGATTCGTACAAACACGTTCGTAATTCAGTTCGTAAATGGTGATAGATAGTCCGAACGATCTCTTTCGACGGCATCCGAAAACATCGGCTATCGGACGTATTGTGTCGATTTTGCCCGTCAGAGTTGGGCTAACAGAAATTCGGACAAAATTGACTCTGCTGTGACCTCCGCCTTAGAAACACATTAGAGGCGTTCGCGCAAAAGAACAATGCAACACGCAATTTCCTAACAGCGATACGTAGCTGAGAGCCCTCAGCCAAAAGTTTGTGACTGATCCAACAACCGATCTCTTTCTACAAAAAGTAATTAATTCCTTGGACGTAAACCTACTTTTGATATACCATATTATAGCTTATTGGAGAAAAATAATTATTGCAAAAAATGATGTAAATAGATATTGAAAACCGACTTGGGAATCTTACAACGGATGTTAAAAGGAAACGTCATTGTACTCAAACATTCTAAACCTCGGATGGACAACAGTGTTTGGATTTCGCCAATAACGTTCGTGTCGGGTCTGTGTCCGAATGACGGGCAATGGCACGTCAGATCATGCACTGAGAACGTCACGAGCATGCGTATTTGAGATATACTGCGTTGATTCCCTAAAATGTCCGATAGCGCGCAAGCAACGTGGATATGAAGAGGCCTATGACTAACTGAATTTTGATCAAGAACATCACGCAGATGTTATTCTTATGATAGGAAACTTTTCACTCTCTCTTGAAAACTTCTATTTGAACAAGGATTTGAGTAGACAACCAACAGATTTGATTTGGAAGCAATCAACCCTGTCATGAAATGCAGTCAAGTTAAGATCATTTATTACCAAAGATTTTTGGCTTTGAAGTTACATTTTAACAAGGATTTATTAATGTTATCATTTCAAACTAAATACGCCGATGTCATTGAAATATTCTGATATATTTCACGAAGATGCCCTTATAATGAACTTTTCAAATGATATTCAGCAAATTAAGTAGTGAACTCTTCAAATGAAGTTTCCCATAAATTAACATCCACATCATTACGTGTGGGTTTCCAAATAAATCTGACTGATCACAATGGCAATTGATGAAACTTAAAGTAGATAATATTATACTTCTCATTACTGAAAGTTTTGTGGATGTTTACAAAATGAGAAAAATACAACGGCTGCTCCCTGTTGTTGGTATACACGATAAAATTAAAACATCTACATGAATTTACTAACTAATCATTTAGAGCAGACATTTTTAGCATACCTTGAAAAACAGCTCTTCCTGACATTTTTGGAACCTAATTTTCCTTTCGGTTCCTTAGTTGCAGAGAAGTATTTCCGAACATTTATGCGGAAAAATATTTCTCGACTGATGATCGACCATTCAAAATTTCCAGCACAATGCAAAGTTACTTGTATGCCACGACTACACAGTTTTTTAACAAATAGTTGAATAGCGCGATTTTTAAGTATAAAAGCGCATAAGCGTATAAAATTATTTGGTAGGAATTGGGTTTGCTTCAAACTGTACAAACATAACCAAAACACTAGAAGAAAAAATATAAATACAACAATCCCCTGAAGCATTTACTGAATGTTTTATCAGGATAGGAAGAGGTTACAAAGATCTCCAGAAGAGTATGTCTGTGGTCGACATTCTTCTATTCACAGCAATGGCGACCATTGTCAAATTAATTTATCTAAGTCGCCTGTATTCGGGCATATTCAAGCTCAAATTTTAAAAGGCTGTGGTGGGATCAATTGCCAGAGAAGTGGGCAACCACAGCAGATTCTCAATTCGAACTCGAACTCTGATAGGTGGTTCTTGAGCATGCTATCTCTTTCAGGTGCCATCGTGTTAGGTATTGTCTTTTTTTGGCGTTTCTAGTGGTTATGCACACCCTATTCCCCCATTCGGGGATGGGGGCCAGGGCTGTGGGTGAGTGTCGAAGAGACAGGTTATTTTATTTCTGGCGAATCAATACGGCACCGACACACAATGTTTGTTGTCGGTTTGATGGGTTAATTTGTTAAGGCGAATTGGTTTGTTGTTGCCACGGTATGTTTATTGGAAAGAACGGCGGGTTATTTTGTTTCAGGAGATTTTTTTTTGGATATGGTGGGTTGATGAGGTGGGGATGTTTGGATGTAATACAGGTGTTTCGGTCTGTTTAGGTCAGTCAAACAACAATTATGCTTCTTAACTAGGTGGGTGGGGGAGAAAGTTTTAGGATGTCTGAGGGACGCTTTTTAGAAAAAGAAGACCAAGGAGTTCTATTGAGAATGGTGGTGTGTAATTATATAGTCTCAGAAGGTTGCATCTGTTGTGATTTTTTTTTTGATTGGTTCGTTGCAAAGTTATGGATAAATGAGATCATGTATGGGATTTGATGAGATTGGCGGATACGGTATCGTTGAGTTTGGTATACCTTTGAGGCCGGAAGACGATACGCAGCACTCGACTTTATAACGGATTAAGAGAAGAAAGTTAGTGAAATATGTTGTGGAGCAGGTGATCTATGCGTATGTTACTATGGAGCGTTTGTAAAAATGATAAATTATATTTTTTTCTGTTTAATGTGGAGGTCCTGTCGCATCTTAGAGAAAATTGCAAAAAAACTAAGATTCGCACATTTTCAGTTTTTTCTTATATCTCCAAAATTATGCGTTTTATTGAGATAGATATTGTTTACAAAATTACCGCGAGTACAATTTTTAAGAAAATGCTTGATTTCCTCTTAATTTTATGGACAGCGGTTTAGGTGGAGGAGCTCATCAAATATTTCTATCTTCAATATTATAGTTGCAGGAAAGCACTGAAAAATTGTTTTCAAAGACTGATTCTTCAGACCAGATTTCATTTAACTAGTGCTGCTACATAATGGCACAAACTTTCCCGTATATTTCTATTTCCTTTGGTCTCGGCTAGCAATTCGACTTGCCACAAAATCTTGCCTGCTGCAATCTATCGCCGCCCAAAGTACAATCTTTTGACATTTTCTTAATTTTTTGATTTCCTAAAAATAGAACGGAAATATTACATTAAGAATATTAAAGAACAGTAAAACATCGTTCTCAATAGCAATTTTCTTTGAAAACTTTGGAGCCGTTTTTAAGAAAACAGTACTTAAGCGTTACAGTAAATTCGAGATTTGAAGCACTTTTTCACAGAAAATTTTTAGTTTTCAAAAAATTCATTAGAACATCATTTGAAACATATTAAGTCAGAAATACAATAACGTTTACAATTTGCTGGAAATGTTCATATTACCGGCGTGAGAGATCTTTCATAATATTTCATTTGTGTAAATTTTGAGAAAAAAAACAAACTGAAATGAACTTCTCCTCGTATTAAAGAGTGAAATTATCAAATTATCACTATCCGTTCGAAAAGTTTGAAAAAGATTTAGAGCCGTTTTTCGAGAAAATGGCGTTTAAGCCTTTCTGAAAATGCAGATTTTTGAGTTAGTTTTGATAGAAAACGGTTGAGGTTTTGAGAAGCTGTATACGCCATTATTTAAAGCATATGTACTCACAAATACAATAATGTGAACAAATCCTACTATAAATATTAACAACATGATAGACAAGTCAAAAAATAAATTTTTGTAAAAACAAAAAATAGAGAAATATGGCCTTTAAGTCATTTTATAAAGTTCATTTAGCACAATACCTACCAATGATGTAAAGAAAAAAAATTGAGCTGGTTTTGAGAAAATCTTGTATTTGTAATATTTTAAAATTGGCAGCCTTTCTTAAAAGGTGACCCCTTCCATATTGTGGTGTCTTAACACTTAACCGAAAACAGGGGTGACGCTGATAACCTTTCAAATAGGCTGAATTACCATTGTAATTCACGCGACTATTCATGTTCCAGCTTCTGACGAAGTCGGTTGAGTGTGCTTCTTTGTGTTGAGCTATGTCTTTTATTTTTTACGTGGTGTCATATAATTTTCGGTGAAGAATACTGAAGACATGAATGACTAACAGATCTGTTACTGGTTAAAAGACGAAGACGTCGTATTACAAGAGCATGCATGATAATGAAAGTGAACAAAAATCGGATAATGAAGAGATTTCAATGAACTCGCACAGTTATTTTATTAGCAGAGATGGTAGTACCAAGTGGAACAATATATCTCCACCTCCAAATGTACGCACGTGTGCGCATTATATTATTTTCCATCCACCTCTTCCTAAGTCGAAAGGAAAAAAATGCCAAGACTCGACTGGAATGCCTTTCATTGTTTCCGGAGGATAAATTATTGAGAATGAGATGAAACTATA
The DNA here is from genome assembly GCA_017312745.1 of Gryllus bimaculatus. Taxonomy (NCBI): domain Eukaryota; kingdom Metazoa; phylum Arthropoda; class Insecta; order Orthoptera; family Gryllidae; genus Gryllus; species Gryllus bimaculatus. The sequence goes on from BOPP01000106.1 coordinate 3,059,906, forward strand.
TGAGGTATGCTGGAAAAGTAAGTAGACTGATTTTATACCATCTAAAGTTTTTATTTTTTCAAACAACGTTATTCCCTTCAAAGTAATTCCCTTGGGAAGCTATACGCCGGCGGAGTCGTTGTTCCTCTCTCTTGGTAACAACGCTGGAAGTCTTCAACTAGTGCGGCATTTAACTGTCCGGTCACAATCTTTTGAATGTTCTCCAGAGTTTCAAAATGACGTCCTTTTAGGACATGGTTCAACTTCAGGAAAATCATGTCATGATGAAGCATCCACTTGTCTGCAATGTATGGTCTCACACAAATCCCTCTTTTCCTGAGAATTTCAAGGACATTTTTATAAAACACTTGGTTGACAGTTTGTCCTGGCGGAACAAATTCATTGTGCTCAATACCTTTACTGTCAAAAAACCAACAACAAATAAGCATGATTGATTTCCTCATTCGACATTTCTTCGGCTAAGGAGATAAAGGAGTATACCTCTGTTCGCTTTGGCGCTTTGTTTTAGGATCGAACTCAAATATCCCGGATCCATAATCTGTGATCACACAATTGAAGAATGCTTGGTCATTGGCAATCCTCTCAAGAAGTTGAACGCACAGGGTTTTTTTGATAGTCCTGATCAGTTGAGAGATTTTTCGGCACCATTCCCTGGACCTGACGATGTATGTATGTACGTGTGTGTGTGTGTATAATTTACATTATTGGTAACAGTGAAAAATTACGCGCAATGTAAGCAAAATTCATAAAAAATAAATGCATCCTTAAATAATATTAGGGTATTAATGTTATATAAATAATGGTGTTTAAGCTTCTACATCCACATATAATTTGAATTCTAAAAATTTTCAGCGATGATTTTTTGAATAATTATTTAAAATGGTTTACTATTGTAATCAACGCGACAATACATGGTCAATTTCTGCACGCGACCACTGAAGAGTCAAGTCTCAATTTGGAAGTGATCGACCTCGATTTGAATGCGTTCATTCCCAACTAGAAATTGTTTGGGCCCAACTTGATTTTGTTTGTTCTCAATTTGAAGTTGAAAAGGTATAGTATATAATATAGCTCAATAATGAATACAAGTTTCCATTCATGAATGTATTAAAATGTAACGAAATATATCAAAAATGGTCATACCGTACCGGCACGAAATAGCATTGTTTATCGTATATTCGTTACACTTGATTATACTTTCCAAATTCGAAACCACGAAGCAAGAGAAAATACAATCAATGATTGAGTTACAACAAAATGTATTGTTCTGTTTACGATTTGAAATATTTTTTTCGGGAGATTAATTGAACTTTATTAAA
>BOPP01000106.1:3061458-3100084 GCA_017312745.1 Gryllus bimaculatus
ATTTTATTATCGTGGTAATTATATAGTTAATGAGTCTTTAAAACTACGAGGTAAAAGAAAGAAGACAAACGTTCCATCTTAAACATCATGCTAAATAGTAAATTTGTTTAATTCATAAGTGAAATCAAAATTGATGTATTGCTCAGTAGTATGGTCTCCAAATGTGAATTACGCAATAAAAGAATGAGAGAATATACGACATAGATTTTTTCAGATACGCTACATTTACGATAAAAAATGTAATGTCAATTTATTCCCATAATTATTCACACAAGTACATTGAGGATATTTAATTTCTGTACAAACTTTGAAATGCTAAAATTGATTGCCCAGACTTAAAAAAATTATTTGCTGGCTAAAATAATACATATAATACAAGAAAAAATGTAATATTAAAGAAAATGTTTTGTAATTCCCAAAGTTTCCATCTTTCATTGATATCTCAGTTAACGAGATACTGTAATGAATTATTGAGTATTGCAGAAATAGCGAATGAGATGAGTTTTCTGTGATCTTTAAAACAAAAAATATTAAATTTCAGCTAATTAAAATTGTTTATAACTAATGTAACTTCTTACTAACTGTATTTAGTTTGTTTTGTCCTTTTTAATGGCATCAATGTTACAAATAATTTTCACATTGCATATTATGTACATCAACAATGAGTTATGTATAATTTCGTTTGGGCAAATTTGTTGTATGGAAAATAAATAAATTTGAAAAAAAAAAGCTGTTTCTAAACAATCAGAGACTATACTGAGCACCAACAAGGAAAGGAATATTGATTCTAACAATGATATTTAATGAATTAGTTACCTTTTGACTGTATAATTTTAAATATGCATGTAATAAGTAATGTACTTCAGCTTCGTGACCCAATGACCCCATGTCCATTAGGTTTTTATCCAGTTTCTGTGTCCCTTATGCAAATGCTGAGATGGCTCCTTCTTTTGCTTCTGTATAATACTTGTAGTCTACATAAATGTAGCTTCACTCTTTGCATATTTTGTTGAACTCTCCTTTTGCTAGTTGTGGTAGAGCTATATATGGCTAGTATGGCTTACTATTTTCTTATAAATACTAACAACTCAATCCTGTAGTTTGATTACCAATGCAAACAATTTCCTATAACTCAGGAGTAAACGTGACTATTTTCAAATATTACTAACCATGCTTTGTTGGTACCTTTATTAATCATTTGACTATTTATGGTTAAATGGTGTAGAATATTTTCCATAGCTCCAGAGAACATGTACAAATTGTACTTCTCCATACATCATGTACAGTTTTTACTGTTCATTGACAAAAATAAATCAAATCAAGTATTAAAAAAATGTAATTCCCAAATATGCGAAATAAAAATTATTTTGATTAATTTATAATGTCCTGGAAAAATAAAAATAAAAAAATACTGAGTTGGACCTATTAAAATATGTTTTTACATGAAAATCTGTTCCCTAGTGACAATCTACAAGTTACTTAATTACACATTTTTTTTATGTAAAATGAACTAGAACAAAATTTGTTTTGGAAATAATCTTAACTAGTATGGCACCACGCAATGAACAATATAAAAGTAAAAAAAATTGAAGGGAGAAGTTGTAAAGGAGTTTCAAAAGAATTAATTCATAATTTTTTAACAATTCATGTTTTTTTATAAATTAATTTATGGTGCGTGTTATTATTAGAGCCCAGAAGTTTGGCAAAATGTCTTTTTGTTATGCTTTCTCTTTTAAGACCTAACAATAGGAATCACTTAATCGTACTTCAGCAATTGTTTTAGTAATGCTCGTTTTGCTTATTTTAGCTTCTGATGCCTATTTTTGCACTTTTCTGCTTTTTATGTCATTATTTTGCTTTTTATCTCCTGGCACTAATTTCGATCGAGCTTGGTATAGTATGTACCTGCAAGCCTGGAGAACATTAAGGCAGTCATATGTTTTGTCTTCGTGGAAGCTGAGGCTGTGTTAAAAATCTAAATGAAAATGGAAGATGATACCACTGAAGATTTTTGATTTTTTGTTTATTGATGCTGACAGGCTTTTTTTGCTCACAAGGAATCCCATCCTACTTCTGAGTATGGCCTCCAATCTCTTTTGAAAGCAGCTGTGTGCGATATACCCTTCTCAGTGCTAGAAACAACACAAGTGTGAAGAAAAAAAAAAAAAATTCTGTTTACACTAGTACCTTTGCAAGATACAAAAGGGAGTCCACAAAATAAGTTCAAAGAGTCAGCATTGTGAGTAAAACAAATTTGTAGCCATCATACTGAATGGTCATGTCTCGTGTAGAATCAAGGTTACAAAGAAAATATGGTTTCCCAACACAGTAATTTTAGAATTAGAATAAAAATGTGAATCACTTTAATTGCCTTTTTCACAATAATTCCTTTTACATGTGATTTTTCATTATTTATATCCCTTTTTGCAGCCCTACTATAGCTACAATAAATGTATTTTTCATGCCTATTGTAGTAAAAATTAATGACATTTTGCCTGTCTATTAGAGGTTAAATAACTTCCTAAACTTCTGGGCTCTAGTTATTATGAATAATTTCATTAAGCACCATTAATTTGTAATTCAACTTTTACGAAGGGTAAGAGATTCCAGAGCTCAAGAAAACTTGCACAGATTGTATTTCTCCCCCATATGTCACATACATTTTCCAAGAAATTTTTCACATTACATAAATAATGACAAAGCAATAATGTATTTCTCTTTAGGCAAACCAAACTCAGAATAGAGAGAAATTATCACTGTGACAAAACAAGGATTTTATGGATTAAAATTACACAAAGAGTATTCAATAACACTACATATAGGGCTCGCAGCTGACTTCGTAGCAATCTGCTGTCGATCTTCAGCTTGAGGCACAAATATATTTCAAGGCAGTGAATGACCTGTTTATTGTGTTGCCACAAAATCCATCAGGCTCTTTCCACATTTCTGGCAACGCATCTCTCCATGCAGCCTATTAGGCATTCCCTGCAAGAGTTGCATCCGAGCTTCACAGAGTGATTTGGAATTGATCTTATGTCCCTTAAAAGCATATGTTGATTAAACCTCGATCAATGTAAATTTCCTTTTTTCTTGAAAAATCAACGCAAATAATTTATTTAGTAACTACATTCAGAAGAAAACATGTGGAGGGCAACTTTCCTCCCATCCCTTGAGAAACCATACTTTTTTCATAAATAACTATTACAAAGAATTTTCTAGAGCTAAACCACACCTTTATGGTTTACAGTTAAAATTACCAATTTTGTAATAAAAAAATAAGATTACCAAGCTAACTGAAAATATATCACTTTAAGAAATCATTTGTTTCAACTACTAGGGCAGTAACTAGAAAATAAGTGAGTGGTTAGTAGAAATGCCAATTCACTGCACATTAGATTTTATGGAATGTTAACCTTTATTTTTCTTATTTTCATTAATTTATTGTTCTCTTTGATATCATTCAACTTACAAATTACATGATGTAAATTATTACACAGAATCCAAAATAAATAAGAATAACAACGACAATACCATATCTGTATAACATGTGTACAAAGATGTGAGATGATGGTACACACTATGACAATAATGAACATATTCTACAATATGTACAGAATTTGTTCTTTTTAATCGTATAAATCACACACAAATTTTTAAAATAAAAAAATAGGCAGTATTATCATTCGCAAGGCATTGCAATTAATGTTCAGATTTGCAACTGATGTGAAATACAGCACAGCAAATACTTCTATCGTATTAGACTGCACTACCAATTAAAAAATCAATAAAATCTACTTGTACATTAAGTAAAAATAGCCTCTCCCAAAATCGATCATGACCTTATCTTCCAAACAGAAATGCAAAATTAATTCTTAAATACCATTTGTTTATTTTATATAACATTTGCTAATATGAAGTGGATTAAAATTGAACTAGTATTTATTAAATATTTCTCAGTTTACAAAATCTATACACTTGCATGCATCATCCTTGTAATGAACACTGCTCACACATAAAATGTCTGAATCTGTACCAAGTTTTTTACTCCCATACACACCACATCATTCATTATTAAAGGAAATACCTCCCCCAGGATATCCTATGTACACATTTTATGTAAAAGAGATAACAAGTCTGTGTGAATAATTTTTTTTTTGAAAAGCCAAAAGGGCAACTGGCAAACATATTCAAAACCTACCAAATTTCCACAGAAAATTATGAAAAAATGAGAGCCTTTACGTCCTCAATATTTTCACACAGTTGCATTACTGCACTAAAAGCCCATTAGCTGGCACAGGAATGACAAGTATATAAGGAAGGATTACTTACACAACTGTAATAATTTAGTTCATTGCAGTTTAAGTTGATCCTAAATTCCAAACTATGATTAAAACAAGTGTACATTCATAAAAGACAAGAACTTCTCCGTGTCGCCAAGGATCCACAATTAATGTTACAACATCTTTGTCTTTCTTATTCATGGGACAATCTATTCAGTCTATGTTGAATATAATATGAAACTGTTAATATACAGAATTTTTCCAAACTTAACTATCATTCACACATACACACGAAATAAACAAGTCTCCATCTAATAAATAATATGGTTTACATCTAGTGAATTAAAATTGTGTAATGGAAACTAGAAAGAGTATAACAGTTATGACATTGACATATGATTGGAGACAAAAAGTCCCTTAATACAACAGAAAAATTAGAGCTACTTCAATATATGTGCAAAATAATTTGTAGGGGTATTCACAGAATAATACTGCTTGGAAGAATATTTTCCTACGACAGCAGCTTTTCCAGGAAATTAAAGGGCAGATAGTACATAATTATTTCAAAGGCAGTAAGGAATTCTAGAAAGAAAAGCACCAACTAAAAAAGAATACAAAGATAAAATAGTTGGATTAGCACAGTTCTGGAGTGTTACATCAGCATGAGTAAAAGTTTGAGTTTTTAAAAATCAAGTCAAGTTTGAATCAAAACTGTATAACAGTAGTGAACGATTCAAATATTCTCCTTCTATTACACGTAAACATAAAACCATATCAAATCAAAAATAATTTGAATTGACCATAGTCCAACTTACAGTAGGAATCTTCTTAAAAAAAAAATCCTCACAAAAATTATTTTGAAGCTGGTGGGTTCGATTTTGTTTTGTATAAATTGAAACACTATTTTGGTAGTCAAAGACATTTTGTTACACCACTAGTCATGTTATAAAAATATTTTGCCCAATTTTCCTGTTCAAGTGTCTATTAGGGTTTATGGGAGAATGTGGAATCTTTCCATGAACCGAAGATCTTTCATTGTAAATTGAAAAGACCTGATTTCAGGAATTATTTTTACAAATTCACCATGTAGAATATAGGTTCGAGAAATCCATTGTCTTTGAAAGAATATAAAACCCAATTCACAAAATAGTGACCGTTCCCCAGTAACTGAAATTATTTTATGAGAAGTAAAATAACTAACATTTCCACACTTCTGGGAATAAATAGCAACACTTGGTCTTTTACCAACAAATACCAAGAATACATTATGAACTTATAATTTAAAATTTTGAAAAATATCTGATTATTTTGACAAGTGAATAATTTCAGTCACTCCAAGATAAATCATATTTTCACAAAATCTGCAACTATACTGTCTTAAAAGTTAAAAAAATTAATTTTGCAGCAAGTCTTGTATTCTTCTGGAAAAACATTCTGGCAAGCAACAAGAAATATTCACCCAATTTTGAAACGAACTCATTCACAAACTTCCTCTTAACGAACAAGTTTTGTTTTAGAGCTGAAATAAGGTACAGAAAGTTTTCATCCAGAAAGATATACCTTATTTTCTACCTACAACAGATCATAAATTAGAAGTTTAAGAACCTGGTCTTGCAACAATGAAAAAGATTACCTATCCACATTAACATATCATATTTTTTATCCCATGAAAGCCCAAATTGGATATATGAACTAAAGCTGTCAACTTTAAATCATAAGGAAAATGGACATCCAACAAAGGCAATGGTTTTCTAAAATTAGAAATGGCAGGCTAATTCAAGACAAAATGCCACTTAGAATACAAGTATTACTACGCCAAAGAAGGGCTATCAGTGCCACTACCACTACCAGTTCCACTCGCTAAATCACGGGCAACAAGATGTTGTTTCTTGCCAGATTTAGATAGAGTAGCAACTTCTTTCTGCAACGTTTTCACTTTCAATAACAATTCTTCACACTTCTTGTCATAATCCTTTTGCAAATTCTTCATTTTCCCACGTAATTCTTGCTCAACAGTGAAGTGCTTGGCTTTCAGCTCAGTTATCTAGATACAAAATTTTGTTTTTGTATAACAAGTATTACACAATTTATATTTTCAATGACACAGATAATGGTTTTACAGCAATCCCTTTCTTAACATAAAATTCCTAATGAAAAGTGTAAATTCATTTATGACAATAAAAAAATAATAAAATTTTAAGATTTGAAGCCATGGATTCCTAGAAAAGTAAAATTAACAATTTAAATTTATCACAGTGTCTGCTAATAGTCTCTCATCTGTACTATAATACCCAAGTAATAACAGAGAATTTAAGAAAGAATAGGATCTCAAATAAACACCCCAACAAAATACTTTCTACACTTTATCAAGAAATCACAATTGCATACTGACAACAAACCAGTACAATGTCATTTACAGCTCACCTGTCTCATTATTTTATTAGTTGACATACATGAATCTGTTGTAACAGCTGCTCACAAGAAATATTCAATATAAATAACATTTTGAAATAGTGGTAAAATTTTGATCAGTAATTATATTTTTCACATCAAGGATGGGTAATATGAACACTCATTTCTTTCACCAATAAACGCATCCTTCCATGACTGTCAAAAAAGAGTTACGTTCATAAAGAATTTAGGAAACTAAATTAATAATTGAAGACTGGACATCATTAATGGGCTAAGTGACAAAACAGTGATTGTAAGTTATTAATTTTTTTTGTTTTGTCAAAAAAACAACAACAACAACAAACAGAAGCCAATTTATTTATATTCATTATTTGGGGGAATGATTCATATTACTAATGCAAGATCTTTGAATTCCCCTCCTCTTCTCAATGAAAAATTGTATTTTATTTGGAAAAACAAACAATGTACCAAGTGCCATATCTTTGTTCACAAAAACAAGGTAAATGCTAATGAAATGTCATTTTTTGGTCATTTCAACAGTTTATTACTATAATTTTACAATAATAAACCTTGTAAAACATTTATTTAAAACTTTTTTTAACTTCCTCACATACTACATAGAATAGAGGAAGTAATGTATTGCCACAATAAAAATCAGCAATTTTTTAAAAGAAAAACTTGTTTTAATGATCCTTATAACCAAAAAAGGGGATAATGCTCGTTTTTTTTTAAAACCTACCAAGCAACTTAATTGATTAATTTTTCAAAGACAATAGCATGTTGCAGAACTCTCTTCTCAATTGACAATTTGGTTTGTTAGAGATACAATGGTAACACACCATGATTATAATAGAAACAACCCTGTTCTTGAAAACCTGGCTGGTGTTACATTCCACAGGTTTATTGTTTATTCCTGGTTCAATGACTTCAGGTTTTTCAATTCTAATCCAACTGCATTTGGAAATACTTAGTTTTGTTGGTTGTGTATAACTTATCAATTGTGTCACTGCTTGTCTAAAATCCAAGGAGTCTTCAGGTTGGAGCAAGTAACTGTAAAGGGGTGGTTTGAAGTTGAATTCACTGTAAGTTTAATAAGGTCCTTTGAAACTTGACACTTTTTTACACCTTTGTTTCCCAATCTGGGCGAAATCTGTCATGTGATAAAAAGTAATGGACAGAGACCAAAAATGTGTTTGTCTCATCATACTTGCTCATAAATGAAGTCCAAAGAACTACCAAAATTAAATGTTTTTCTCTGTCAAAAATTCAGCAGTACACTTCAGACCAAACAGTAAGTTTTCATTTTGTAATAAATTTAGGATTCTGAAGCAATTTTATTTCCACCTTGGCCATTCACTCTGGTGCAACAAAATCATATGCCTCTTCTTGTTTTGAGCATGGACATGCAGATTGTAGTATGAAAGTGGTTGTGGAAAAAACATCTAACCATGGGTTAAAAAAAGCAGAGATGGAACTTACTCAAAATCCATTGAGTACACGTTCATCACTAACAGGGAGCTGATAAAGTCTAGTTTCATTACTTCTGTTGTTCTCTTGGCTTTTCTGTGGAGTGATTTTTGTGCTTCTCTCACCAGGTCCTGACAACATCACTCCTTGTGGCAAGTCCCTTTTGGAGCGAGTGTCAGTACTTGGTTGATAGAATAAAATTTGCAGAAAAGTTTTTACAAAACTTTCACATTCAGCATTTAAAGATTGGTGACACTCAACTCACTTTAGCTTCATCAGTGGCCCAGCATGTAATTCACACTGACTGATGGGCCTTAATAAAGTAAACTTTTCCTATAATAGTTGTAACACTTGGCCTGCTTTATACTGTTGATGATGGCACTTACCATAGTTCTACAGGACTAACTCAATTTTTTTTTGGCAGGTAGCCGGTTAGTAATGTCCAGTCTCCAATTACTGAATTTATTATAAATAACATTCATAAGTTTACTTAGCCCCTTATCGGAAAAGAAAGTTTAACAGGAGTCTACTGAGCAAAATTACTGATATTGACCTACAAGTATTCTCTGTTACTTCAGAGTACTTAAAAAAGAAACAAAAAATCGTATGAGAGGATTCCAAACTTACCATTTTGTCCTTTGACAATAATTGGGCATCTTTCTGGTTAAGAAGTTTTTGAAGGGAAGCTATCTGCTCTTTCAGTTGCGTCATGGCAACAACGTGATCAGAAGAATTTGGGTCTGGAGGATCCCCTCTGTTATTGCCAGCAGCACGAGCCACTTTAGGAGGAGGGGTACCGTCAGTTCCATCCTGTGCAGTTGCAGTTTGGCTGAGTTTAGTAACATCAACTCGATGGGGGCGTTTGCTGTGGCTTTTGTGCCTGAAACAGAGTACATGCCATACATATTTTTCATCAAATTTTGTTCATTCAACAAACTCACACATTTATTCTGCAAGCTTCTACATAATTTATATTCATTTTTGGTTGAAGTATGGAAAGTACAACTTGAAGTTGTGTACGCAGGAAGTTCATACTGCTCAGGTAAAGGAGGAATCCACAGGGATAAGAGGAAGCTTTTGATGGCCGGGGTAGTCATATCTGCCACGAACAGTATTGTTCACTGTGTAGAATTATGAAAATTTGAAACAGTTTAATTTTACTGAAATATAATGGTATTTCTTAAGTTAAGAAGTGAGTGCTTTCCAAACTCTAAAAAAGATATCTTTATTTACCATTTCGTGCATTTAAGAGGTGAATTTTCATACTAAACATTTTATTGCACAAATGGTTGGTAATAATGTGTTGCACTCAAGGGTGTTTTATGTCAATCCCAAGGGTTGAAAACCCACGCCTTGTCCTCATAGCATCATCTTGCCCATAGCAAAATTAGGTATAAAAATGAGAGTGAAAAATACAGTGGTTTGTTCAGGTTTCACTTGTGTGATATGGAACTGCAATATACTTTATTGGAGGTGTCTCAAAGACACCAAAGGCAAAATATGTAAGTTTTATTAATTTCCATGCAAGTATTTTTCATATTTTACAGCAAGTAAATCAAAACATACTCTCACCTTTCCCCTGAAACCCTCCCTATCACTATGCTCTACTTAACCTCAATTTTTAAAATAAACATATTATATAAGGCTTACTTTGATACATCTTTGCCTTTTGAAGACCTCTGAGCCATAAGTTTAAGATGTGCACGTCTTTCTGCATCTGTTTGTTTTGTTTTTGCCAGAGCCCTTTTGTAAGACAAGGTACATAGCCAACAAAGTAATTTGCCATCAACCTGCAAACAACAATCTTTCTGTTAGAGGTAAATTCATTATAAAATTGTAAAATGAATCAGTGTTGCTAATAATTACCTTTTTATCTTCATCTTTCCTATCAAAAGCGCATTTCTGCTTGCACTGCTCACAAGTAACAGGTGGGCCATATTTTTTTTCTGAATTAGTACAACGCTGGCATTTGTTGCCAATAAAAGCCGCAATAATGTTACAATACTCACAAGCTGTGGGCTTCCCGAATTGTTTTACATTAGCTTCACATTTTTTGCAGATTGCACTTGGGCTGCCTTTACTGGAAAAAACAAAAATTATGCTGTTTGAAAATACGAAGAACTTTCAATAATCAAGTACAACTTGTAATCTTCAAATTAGTTGACCATATAAAAGCTAATGAATAAATGTGGTTACAATGTGGAAACATTGTAAATTTTCCAATAGTAATTGCAGTAATTTCTGTTAAAACTTTGCTAACATTTTCAATACATTTTGTGAGGAAGAAATTACACCTAACAATGGGGTGGTTAAAAATATTTTCAAAAACTAATATTTTTACTAACTTAGTTTGCTGGAATTCCGATCGGCAGTAAGTACACTTGACTACAGGAAAAGCTCCGCGGCATTCCTGGAATGAAAAGAATTGAAGTAATTTTAAGGTTATATGCACAAAAAATATCAAATACCTTCACTAACATAAACAGTAAAACAGGGGTTACGTTGTTCATAACACTATAACAAAAGACTTATTTAAATGAAGATTGTAAATATAGTTAATGTACTTACCCGGCTTCTTTTAATGATTTTAAGCTATCGTAACCTCATCACTACGATTAACAGAATGATCTAACCTACCTTACATAACTGTTGCCCTGCTGATAACTCCTCAAAAGGGTGTCTTGAAAAGCACCTTGAGCATGCAAAAAGAGCAGACATATTCCAAAGTACTATTCTAATTTGTTATTAGAGTTACTTCATATGTCTTCAAATGCGACGTCCGAGATGTAAACATCCGGATATGCGAATATGGCAACCATGCTCCTGTGACGTCACTGCCTTCCAACGATCAAAATGAATGCATTCGCGGGAAAAATGAACTTCGTGCATATTGGTAAAAAGCGGTTTTGTGCAGGAGAAATTCATTGTGTCATAAAGATACATGACAATATTGTTTACTCATTTGCTCGTAGGGAGTGTAAACAATGGAATTCTAATTTCAATAGAAAATGTTTCCATAGTTTTTATATGGGAAAAGAGGGGAAGGTCTAGTTACAAAATTTTGAGACCTTTTATTTTTATTGTTATTTGAGGGTTGATATCTCTGGAAGTTATAAATTAAATACAAAAAATTTGTAATTTATTGAATGATGCAAACGTATTTATTGATGTGGTTTTGAAAGCAGCAATATAATTGAGGGAATTGATTGATAATATTGATGAAGTGAATGATAGTTTTAAATATGAAGGCTAACAGAAATAGCGGTAATTCAGATTCTTCACATGATTGAATTAAATTTTGTTAAACAATTTTTATTTTCAACTGAATTCACATTTCAGATATTGAAGATGGTTGTCTTGACAATGATGATGTTTCAAACCTCTCTTTCAAGACAAACAATGCAGATACTGAGAAAATTTCAAGAAATCAAAGTAATGACCATCTATCTGGTAATTATAATTTTGAACAATAATGTTCTGCACACAAATATACATAACCCAAGATTAACCAAATTACTTAATACATGTGTGGAAACTATTTTTAATATTGTGAGGTTTATGGATTTGCCTTTAGAAATTAAGTACAAATATTTTTCTTTAAAGAGTCATTAAGAATATTGAATAATTTTATGTTGTGCCTAGAATCTGTTTTGAACTTGGAATGAATCAGTGCCAGATCTGCATTTCAGTACTACTTGTTTTTAAATTTTTAGTTTTTTATAAAATGAAATAAAACATTCCAGTGCTGGAAAATTTACCAGCACATCTCTGTTTTTATCACAGAAGACAACAGTGAAGTTTAGAGCAAAAGTTATTAAAATTAGTAGTAAGAGCAGCTTTTGTGTGCTTCTTTTTGCAGTATTACATAGCACCATTGTTGTCATTGGCATAGTACCAAAACCATATTATATTCATTGCCCTTTTCTGATTTTAATTAAATGTCCTTTAAAAAATTCAAAAGTTTAGTTGTGGTGTTTAATATGTTTCTCGGTGAACTTAAACATTTAAATAATTTAACATGTGATTAATCATCATTTGTATTTCCATGTTTAACCTCTTACGGGCCAAATTTGATGTTTTAGTTGTTGATATTTTAGTGTGCTTGTAACAACACATGCATGGATCACTACATTAAAAACTCTGGACTATTTTTATTTAAAATATTTCAATAAATTCTTAAATTTTGTATTTGATAATAATGAATAAATTACACAATGTTAATAGTTGCTTGAAATGCAAACAATCATATCATGTTCATTCTTATGGTTTGGGGATGCTGTAAGAGAAATTTGATAATTTTAAATTGTAATGTCTGTAACTTTCAGCTTTACTCCATTTCTTCTTCTGTGCCGATACTTCTCCAGTTTTACTTAAACCACAAATTTCAATAGATTAAAAGTGTATTAAAGTCATAAAAACATAGTTTAAAATAGTGGAATGTAAATACTCACGTTTTCTTCTAATATACTGAAATAAGATTCAGGGGACTTAGAGAAAAAAGTTTTCACTACATGGGTGTTTGCCAATGTTTCGGAAAATATATTTCCATCATCAGACCTATACAAGATGAGAAAAATCGCAATGAGACCACCAAATACATGTTAGTTAACTACAAGGCTACTCTATCTTCATACAGTTAAGATAAAATAAATTTAGAAGGAAATAATACAATGTAATTACCACACCTTGCAACCACCAGAAGAGAATAAACAAACAAATAACTGGAGCTACATATTCTTAATGGTGAGACATCTTACATTCCTACCAGGATGTGAGGAACTTAAGTACATTCACACCACACCAATACACACTGTGATTACTAATAGTAGTGTTGGGAGGTGAGATGAAAATGCCTATTATGATTATGCGAGGCAAACTGACATACTTGAATGTCAGTTTGTAAAGTTTGTCAGTATTTACAGATATAAGCAAAAACATTGTTGTTCCAAGGCTTTTCCTCATAACACTCTAAGAAACTCTTTATATCTTCCATTTTATCAAATGGCTGGTATCTTTTTAACCTACCCACCCATTTGCGTGGTGCATCTATTTCCTAGCTGTTTTTATTTTTCTTCTCCAAACGTTGCTTGAAAGTGAAAATTTATTTTTCCATGACTGTCTGGTGGATGTATAGCTTACGACATGCCAGATTATAATTTATAAATAATATAATGTGTATTTTAAGGGTAAATTAGGAACTAACAATTAAGAAACTACATCTGGATTAAAAGGACAACCCATTGTGTCTATCCTTAAAGAGTTGATGATGAATATGCCAGGAAATAACTTTTTATTTTCAAAACTAGATTCTAAAATTTTCTTCTATTTTATAGAATTGGAACATCAAGTGGAGAGTGCAGAAGTAAGATGTGACACACTGAAACAACAACTTGAATTTATGAGAACGCTATATCAAGATGTAATTATTTTCAATATGGAAAAAGTTATTGAAAGTTTATTTCTAAATTATATATGATGATCTGCAACCTCCTTATTGTTTTTTGTTGTTGTTTTTTTGCAGAGGTTAAGTCAGTACCAAACTGAACTTGAAATGGGTAATGATTATGAAGAATCAATATTTAGTCCTGAGTCTGACTCTTCCTTTGTTGAACGACAGATAGAGGAACACGTCAAAGTTATTTCACCAACAATAATGGAAGATAAATGTATAGCATCATCTATACTTCAACCTGCAGTAGATTTTAAATATTCTTCAATATCTGATTGTAATTTTCAAGAATGTAATGATGTATGTAAAGAATTAACTCACGGAGCTTCATCTCCAGAACTCACAGTCAATAATGATATGGAGAATCATTGCCATAATACTTCCAAACATGATAATTTCCAGTCATTGGTGATTAGCTCTTTAGATCATTCTTTCAATGCAAAAAATATTAACTTAGTTCCAAACAAATCAGACTATGATAATATTGTACTTCAATCAATGGAAAATGATTCTACTGCAGACAATTATGAAACTTCATTAAATGACTACACAGATGCCAACTCTGAATCAGACAACAATGTAAAACCATTGAATGGTTGCATTGATCTCAATGGAACCATGGATTCTGTTCTAGATTTAGAAACAAGCAATGGCATGAATCCTGTAGAGGTAATTTGAATTTCTTTGACTTCTTGGCATAAAAAGATCACATTTCTTAGGACTGAATATTGTAATGAAAATTCAATCAATTAATTATGTAGTAATGTATTAATAGAAAATTTGACAAACCAGTTTTAGCTAAAAAAACATTTTTGAATAATACTCAGTGATTCATGTAAAGATATCACACTAATACAATCCTCTGAAAAAAGTGAAAATCCCTTAAATTTTACACACAATATTTAGGAAAGTTGAGAAAGCTTAATTATATTATTTATTTTGAGTGTAATCCAATGATAGTAAGAGTTTAAAATTTAACGCAAGACCTAGTTCACTTGTTTTCCCTTTCATATTTTTTAATCCTTATGAGACCAGTAATTCTTTATACTCTAATTAAAAGTCATCTGACAATCATGTTCGTACTAGTTTTAATATATTTGATTTCTAGAATGCATCTTTCATGTATACACTCCAAATAAATTGTTGTGTATGTTTGTTAAAATATTTATGGTCAAAAAAGCTATGGACTTGTATTATTTTTTTCAGTGTAGAATTTCATATCTCTTACTCTATTACTGTTTTGAAATACTGTTTCCTTCAGGATATATTGTCAGTAGTGCATATTCTAAAAAGTGTGGGAAAAGATTTAATGCTTTGAGGGGGTGGGGTAAAGTAATATTTGTGCATAACTTATGCAACTCATTTTCCCTTCCACTGATAGTAAATGAAACTGATTTTCACACATCTGCTTTACATATTTGTATGTATAGATTTTTGTATGATTAATTCTACCATTTGTTTTTCTTTTTCTTCCTATATAGACCATTCAAGGAATAATAAATGGAATTACAAATAGTGTCAATATTATATCTCAACTTAGTGTGCATGCTTCTGATTCAGGAAAGAAAAAATACACACAAAAACGAACACACAAACAAGAAACCGTATCTTGTACATCTAAGAAGTCTGCATTATATCACATTGAAAAGCCAAAACTTTTACCAGAAAAACAAACTGTAAGTCACTTTCTTGAAGAAAATGTAGTAGTTGAAAATTCATATGAAGAATCAAGACATTCTCTCAAAAAAAAATGTCATCGACATCACCATCATAACAAACATCATCACCACTGTAATTATCATCACACTTGCAGTCGGCATCATAAGCGCAGTCATCATGAAGACTCATTATCTAATAAGAGTAATTTTCCTACATCTGATCAAATGGTTCATTCAAAGTCTGAATCTCTTGGGGAAGTAATTAATGACTCTTATCATCTTAAACAAAAGAGCAGATTCAAAGAACATAAACAAAGGTCAGAAAACAGATCAAGAGAAAAATCACTGAATGAGTTAAAGAAATCATTAGCAGTTAAACAAAACTCATCACCAGATTTTATTAGGAATGTTCCAAAATCAAAATCAAAACACTCCAAAGCTGGAAAAGAGCAATTACCTAGCAATACACCGAAAGAGACTTCAAAGAGAGATTCTGGTAAGTATAGAAAGTCCCCTCTATTTATAATATGCAAAGAAAAGCTGGTGGTTTTGTACTTTTTATAAGATGCTATAAACATAAAACTCTGGAATTCTTGTTCTGTTTGATAACAAATAACTCTCCATGGGTGGATCAAACTAATTTAAGATGAAAAATATGAAATTTTATAGATTGTTACAAAGATATTGGTAAGGGCAAAAGCAATCTGCAACAAGGGACACACAGTGTCTGTGTTGTGTGCAATGTTAATACAGACATTGTGTGTCCCTTATAACCTGTATTTCTAGGTTATATTTTTTTTGCAGTAATCTACAAATTAAGTTATTTAAGGACCTTCTGTAACAGTTAAAGAGGTTTAGTTCTTCTAGGTAGTTGAATGCACAGGTGCACAGAAAATTGAAATATATGAAAATTTAAATTGACTGTTTGATATTTGTGCAATTTAATTGCACAGATCTAACAACGTCTTTCAGTTTGTAAATAATATTCCTTAACAATATTAGAATATTGGCCCTAAGCATAAATACTTAGCATTTGTGATGTAATGCACAGTAGCGTCTGACCATTTGAAATTACCAAAGCTATTTTCACCATTAAAACAATGATTCACAATGTCTGAGCAAGAGTCCATCTAGTATGACACAAATGCAACTTATGATTTTCATTGAAAAAACATGAAAATCAGTAATGTTTATTAAAAAATATTTTCTTTAATTAATATTATTTTGAAATATTTGCAAATTGATGTGTTCCATAATATTTTCCTGAATATGAGACAACTTCCTGATTTTGAAGACACCTTTTCCATTACATTCTCATTACATCACAAACCCCACAAGAGGGGGTGATAAAATACCTAGATATTTAACTTGCATTATCCTTCATCAACAATAAGTTAATGACGTTAAAGAAAACATAATGTGGGTATCGTTGTTTGTTTGCTGTCTTTCATTTTTGTGTGTTGTTGCAGTCTTGTGTGTCTGCTGACCACAGATAGAGTAGCAGGAACCTAATGCTTTACAATTTGTAATGAGTTTTACAAAAATTATGACTGAAATGGTTAAGTCAGAGAGTAAATGTGGTATAAATAGTATTGCGTAACCATTACTAAGGGCGAGAAAGTATGTGCTATCTAGTATCACAAGAGTTATAAATGGTACTTCTGCCATTGGATAATACACATTGACCAATAATATATCTTTAAATATTTTCAAACGCTAAATGAAGATTTGTTTATTAGGAAATGATAACGACAGTGGTGTAACTACCGATGGATGGTCATGTGCAATTACCTGGAGTCCCCAGCCACGAGGCCCCCAAAAGCAATTCTTATGGCCACTAAAGGCTCCTTCTGAAAGCGATTTGTTTTTAATTATAAATTAAGTATGGTAAAATTTGAATTACATATTTTATTATTAGGATGCAAAGACGTTTTCCAAATAACCAGAGGACCAATTATTTAATGCTTCATTTAAAGTTTTGAGGGTTGAATTCTGAGTTTTGTTATACCTGATTTGAAACAAGGCAAAAATCCGCAGGGCTCGATTCTGATTTTTGTTATCAATTATATTTTGTAAATTTTTTTTCAATTATTATTCGGCATGTTTTTACTTTCTCATATACGTACATATATTGTAAGTAATATTTGTAGTATACAGAAAGTTATGCAATGCTGCATGAAAAAAACATTTGGATTTTCGGTAGAAAAAACTTATTGCCGGGTCCTCATAACAAAAAGTTAATAAATCCAGTTGCTACATTATGAAAAATCCTCTAACACGAGGGGTAGCCATTATCCCTGTTTTGTGTGTCCTTGATACCGAAAAAAAACTGACGCCAAAATGTCAGTCCTTCCCTCTGTTCGTCTGTAAACACTACTAGCGTCTAAACCATGCATAGGGTTTTTTCCTAATTCAAGAAACCCTTATCAATCTGGCTCGAATGAAAGCTTTGTGATTTTAAAAGAACATTCTGTAAAATTTGGGGATACTTTACATGTAGTCCCTGGGATGTTTTCAAATTTTTCCTAAAAATTGCTCTAAATTTTTTATTTATATTGTAAGAATATAGTAAAATACATTTATACACTTATCATTTTACATGCAACATGTGCAATATTAAAGTATTAGAAAAACGAGATTTACTTGAAAACATCTCCCAGTTTTTTCTTTAAACTTTTTTAAATATAGTGCCGAATGTACCCTTTGATATGACATAAATGCAATTTTGCTCTATTATTTAGTTGTTTTTTTAAAAATTACAAAAATATTTTTTTGTCCTGTCCTCATGACGTTAATATTTTCATTAGCGATAAATTGTTCCTACATTATTGTACTTATGAATACATGTGCTTTAAATTATATAAACATTTTCTTGAAAACTCAATATTTTTCTTTAAAAATGAGCTCAAAAATCCACATTTTTGGAAACGCTGAAATGTCATTTTCTCAAAAAATGGCTTCAAATTTGTTATTTAAACTTTTCCAATGGAGAGTGCTAATTGCAGTGTTTAATATGACTTTTAAGTTCAATTTGGTGTATTCTTTTGTTTTGTCAAAAATTACACAAATGTAATTTTATTAAATCCATTTACATGTACATTTCCAGGGATTTGTAAAAACAATAGCATTTTTGAGTGATGACTTTCAATGAATTTTTTCAAAAACAAAACAAAAAAAATTCTGTGATTAAGTGAATCATTTTTGGCATTTACGGTAACATTTTTTTCAACAAATTTTGCACGCCCACACAAACACGCACACACATACATGCATATTAAAAAATGTATGAGTAATGTAGAGTATGAGCCAAGAGTAGCTAGCCCAGAACACAGAAATCAGAAAACTAATACGGGAAAGTCTGTGTCATTCTGTATCACCACCAGTTTTAAATGTCTGTCTGTCTGTGAACACCACTAGCACCTAAATCATACGTAGGATTTTTTCCAAAAGGATATTGCCTGGTCAATATGTCTTGAGTCGAAGCATGGCGATTTTGGAAACATTCTTAAAAATTTGAGGATACTTTACATGAAGCACCTGGGATATTTTCAAAATTTTCTCAAAAATGGCTCCAAATTTTTAATTACATTTCTTGTAATATGTACATTTATACATAGACTGAGAAACAAGAACAATGAACTATTTTGATGTTTCTTATTACTAATATACTACTCTAACTTTTATTTATTTACAATGTAAAATTAAAAAAAGAAAGGTAAAAGCTGTATGGACATACTATAGGGAGAAGTGCAATCTGTGCATGGTTTCTTATCCCTAATCATTCCTAGTCATGACAGAATTGCCTTATTGCCTTGAGAATGTGGAGTACAATTATTTGTATAACCACAGTCCTTACTGAGCTCAGAAAAATGTGCCCAGACATTGAAGCTACATTTAAGTAAACAAAGGAGCCTTCTCAGCATTTGCTCAAAGAATCTGGGAAGTTGGACAAAAAACCTGATTGAGATGGGGAGTCATTTACCCAGAAGCTGAGGTACAATACTTGTTAAAGTCATATTTAATCTTTTAAAATTGTACAGTCTAAATGGTTAATAATGGTTAATAATGGCTAAATATCATTGTTAAAATCAATATTATTTTCCTTTTGATGCTCAGTATAATATCCGTCTGAATACCTCGGTCTTGCTGAAATGTTAAATACCACGGAAGTCCTTTTGAAACGCCATTTCTAATTGCATGTTTTAACAATTTTTTTCTGACTTGAACTTAAAATTCCTTTTAGTTGGCATCTTTTGATCAATGGGAAAAAAATCAAATTGTGTTTACATTATTTAGAAGCGCAATATTATTAAACAAAACCAAACATTTTATTCCAAAAAAAGTTACAGAAAATATCATGGGGGTCTCACAAGGACCCCAAGCACAATCTTTAGGAATCATTACATCATGTAAGGCTCATATATATGTATTCAGTGAAAATGAAAATGTGTTTCAATGAAAATCAAAATCAAAAAGGTGTGTACATTAGTTAGAAGCCCAATATTATTAAACTAAACCAAGCGTTTTATTTAGAAAAAAGTTACAGGAAATACCATGGGGGTCTTGCGAGGACCCCAAACACATTTTTTAGGAATCATTACATCATGTAAGGCATATATAAATATATTCAATGAAATTGAAAATGAAATGTGATAAAAAATTCTTTGATTAAAAAATTCATGGAGCCACAATTAAATTTGTTTGAGTTTTTAATGAATTTCCGTAAAATTTCCAAGGGACTGGGGTCATCAACTACTCGGTACTGGGGTCATCACTACATGGTACTCGGAGGGATACAGAAAAAGTGCATCAGAAAATATTTTACTAGATACTTAAAACTTGTGTGTTGATTATAATAATTTAATGTTATCTGGCAATGTATTGTAAAATTATTTACTTATATTGTATGTAATTTTTTTGTTATACACTCTTGATACTGACACCTAATGACTATGATTACTACTTCATGTGTTTTAGTTATAATGTTCATATTTGTATATTGAATTTTATACTTGTTTTATTAAAATGAAATATGTGATATCTTGAGGGAATTAATCTGAATTATTCTTTAAACATGTTACAGGAGGAAAACAATGTGAATATATTCTTGCTGATACAAAACAAGACAGGAAAAAACAGAGTAAAGTTAAAAGTACAAGATCTCAGTTACTTATCACAGATACAAGGGAGAATAGGCAGTCAGGGGATTCCAATTGTTATTCAATGGTGAAAATCGTTAAGAATGATTTATCAAAATCATATCTGAATGGGAAGGCTACGAAAAGGCAATGTGATGTGATTTCCTCACAGTCTGCATTCAAAAACAAGGCAATGAACAATGGGAAGCCTGGAGAGAAAAAGCAAACGTCATCCATTATAATTGAGAGGAATTTTGATAGCAATCCAGCTGCTCAAGAACCCAATGGAAAACTTAGAAATGAGCACATTTCTTCCTTTCCTTTCTCTCATTGTGAAGAAACTCCAAATTTTTCAGTACCCACGCTATCGTCTAAACTCAAACAAGTTGAGAAACCCATGGGGAATTTATTTAATTTTCGAAACATACCATTTGTAGCTGGAACATCTACTTCCCGAAGTCATAATCTTGCCCTCAATCTACAACAGGCTCTTTCTATAATCAAGTTACGCAGTTCATCTCTGAGTATTGGTAGTGATTTAGCAACAGAGGTAGCCAGCTCTATATTTGGCCCCCAGTCTCGACCCTCATCTGCTGGTCCTTGTGTACCACACAAGATCTTTTGTCCAGTTGCAATGGCTCAAATGAAGAATTTAAAAACCCATGTAGATCTCAACTCTGAGTATCCAATTTTTGATGGAAGAAATGAGAAAATGGCCTTTTATGAAGGAGACTCTGCTACAGAAACATTTGATTCTCTGTCAAAATCTGAGATTGAAGCAGGAAATTTTCAAAGCTCATCATTTTCTCACTTGAGACAAAAAGAAAACGTTTGGGAGGTTGAACAAGCTGAAGATATGAAATCTGTAAATGGAAGTCTTCGCTGCACATGTTTTCCAACACGACCCTGTATGGACTATCAAAAGCTTTTGTTTGAATATTTATCAAATGGTGATGACACTCAAGTTGCTCAATT
Source organism: Gryllus bimaculatus (assembly GCA_017312745.1). NCBI lineage: Eukaryota > Metazoa > Arthropoda > Insecta > Orthoptera > Gryllidae > Gryllus > Gryllus bimaculatus. The sequence goes on from BOPP01000106.1 coordinate 3,082,838, forward strand.
GGTACTACATTCAAACGATAAAAGGGAAACAAATATGTCTCAGAACACACTGAGAATAAAACATGGAGAGATGACGCAACCTTTAAAATCTCACAATTTTATAAAAGATACTGATATTGCTTTAGATAGTAGAGATCATCCAATCTATGGACAAATCCAAGCTCGTTCAAAAGAATTGAAAGAAGTGTTAATGAACATGCATAGAGATTTTATAAAATTAAATGAGTATGTACATTGGAACTTATATTTTTAATATTTTAGCATTAAATGTTATAACACTATAACTCAAAAATCATTTGACAAAAAATGCAATTACAGATTACATTCTTAAATAAAATGATAAAATGAAATCAATGTGACCAAATATGTGCAAGGTTCATGTTATTCATTGTTTCATGGTGGCATATGAAATTTCTAAGTTCTGTATCATTGGAAAATAATCTATTATACATCATCATAATCATCATCATGAACTGACCAGAAATTAGGCTCTACAGCCTGTTTCTATTGGTTTATTACAGTATTCCTTATTAGTCTTCCAAGTGTTCTGTTATACATCCATTCCGTTAATCATCTTTCTTCCTACTGTAGGTGATATATGAGGCAAAGCACAGTACTGATGTCATGAATGTTTACAAAATGCTAGATTTTGATATCAATTTGAATATTCATGTATATTTAAATAACTAAGGTTGAATATTTTTATTCATGGACAGAATTAGACAATTTCAGGCGCACAGTAAAACTAAAATTCAGAATCTCTTTTAAAAATTTCCGTCTTGAAATTATTCTGAATTATAATTTTTCCATAACGTAATTTTAATTTATTTGCAATTAATTCAAGGCCTATAATGAAATTGCAAATTTTCAATAGCAGTGTACTTCAGCACTACTTATAAAAGCATGATCACAAAAATTATTTAAAAGTTTCTTGTTTCTTTCTTTTTTTTTGCCCATTTTTTCCATTTATGCCATTTATGGCTCTGGCTCTTAGGGCCACAAGTGCTCAATCTGCCTGTCCATGTCTAGTACTCTCACTTGTTTTATTGAATCCTATTTAAGTAATTAGTTTCAGGAGAGGTGTCTCACTGCATCAACTGATGTCACTGCAGTGCCTCTGACCGGGAGGTCCTAGGGTTCCACTCCCAATGAGGCAGGATTTTCAACACTAGCTTGTCAGCTAGATTAAATTCAGTCTGTCTGTAGGAACATTCTAAAGGCTAGCTGCTCTGATCGGTAGTTTTCCTTGGTTTCTCTGAACACCAGGTAAATGCCAGAGCAGTACAATAACAAATGGCCCATGGCCCACTTGCGATCTTTCCTTCCTCTTCCTTGTCCTACACAGATACCTGGTTGAGGTAAACCCTACTAGCTGACTGGCGCTGGATCTCGCCATCCAGTGGGGAAGATCATCACCACCACCTCCAGAAAGAAAAACACACACTACACATACAGGACTAATGATCTCAGTAGTTGATGTGCCAAGAATCACTAACAACCAACCAATCAACCAATTAATTAGTATCACATGAAAATGTTGGATTTCAAAAATAATTTTTTGATATTGAGTAGGGCGCATAACTACAATCTGAGATTAAATTTCTGGAAACATTGAAAATCTAGTATACTTGGATATTTTAATTGAGAAAATAGAAATTTTTCATGTAGGTACCAACTATCACATATCCTCGGTGGTACACGTACCTCTGTTAGACAAACCCTGGTAAGGTGATATGGTATCTGATTTTTTAAAGGCTTTTTTTTTAAAAATTCCCTCCGTTTGTTTGAAGACATGATAATATTCAGAACAAACGAATTATTTTGAAGATCCTTTCTGTAGTTCCAAAGCTCTGTGAGTGTATTATGAGTAAATATATATATATATATCTGCATTTAATTTTTTTTAAATGAATTGTAAATTAATCATAGAGCACTTAAACAACATTTAAAATATTAGAAAGTGTATTAATTTATAAGACTATAAATATTTTTCATGACTAAATAATGAATTTTCATGATTGTAATGACACACTCAATTGATTTTTTTTATGAAGTTAGTTGTTAGAGACTATAAAAAAAATATATTGTGTGTTCACCCTCACACAGGCATACAGTTATTTTCTATTTTATCTATCATATTTTGTTCTTTGACATCCTTTTCAATATTTAATGGATTCATTTTTTTTGCTTTTTATGTGCAGTGGTATCCTCTGACATTAATGACATTAAAAACAATCAAATCCATTAATATTTTAACAATTATTTTATTAGTACCAATGCTCTAAAGTCACAACGTTCCATAATACTATGTGGGTGCATCATCATGTATTCTGCAATCAATCAGTTTGTTTCTTTCCTCACAAAAATTCAAACATGAAATAGTACAAAGCAAGATTAAAAACTTGAATTAAAATAAAAATTTTAATACAATGTCCAAAGAGAAAACAAGAACACTGTGATTACAACAAAATCTCAAATGGTATAAAATATAATATATAACTATGAAGCAAATTCTAACCTGAGATGTAGAAAAGAAAAACATTAAAAATTACATGTGTAAACAACAATCAAATAATAAAAATAATCAACTAAAAAATAAATGGATGGGATTCCATGTGTAAATTGACCACCAGTGTCTAAATTAGTAAGTGAAACGAAAATAAAAATGTGATAATTTTGATGCCTCATTACTGCTTTATTTTGCTTTAGATTTCTAATATTTATTTTCTAATGTAATTGCATTTTTTGACTTTATCACTCTATTATATATCAAACTCAAACTTTATTTATGAATCTCGAAATGTTTTGCAAGATTCTGTATCAATTCTGGTCCAAAGTTTTAATTCATTATTAAAAGATTTTAAAAGAGATTTCTTTTATTTCAATGAAAAATGCATGTCAAGTTTTAACCTAACGAATTTGTTTCTCTAGGTATTTGCAATAATTTCCTTACATTGGAAGTTATGTAATGCAATATTCTTTCTTTTATTGATCTCTTCATTCCCACTGAATTATGAAAAAAATTAGTAATTACAATAAAAAAATAAATCACTTACATTGCTTGAACTTTGTTGATTTTCCAATTTCGCTTATATCATTCTTGATTTAAAGTTTATTTTACCATTCAAAATTAAGAAATTTGTCACAGTATTGTGCAACATTCTATCAGAGAGAACATTTAAATTCATTATTTTAATTGTCCTTCATGTTACAGGAAATATGAAAGCTTACATAATCAACTTGAGAGCCCTAATGTCAATGGAATAAAAGCAACAAAAGAATTAGAGTACTTGGAATCTGAGCTGGAAGCAAAAGAAAATGATATTGCAGTCATCCTGGGTCTACATAAGCAAGTCAGTAACTGAATTATACCTTACTGTAGTATGTGAAATGGAAAACTCTGAGAATAATAAACATTTTTTTAAATGAAAGATAGTTCAGGCAAAGCAATTAGTATTAGAAAATAACCGTTACAAATCTGTTATAGAATTGCTTTTACTTTTTTCATTTTACAGTTGATGTCCCTTAAACAACAAGTAAAAACTTTGCGCATGAAAACAAACTCACAATTTATTGTGCCACCATCACCGGTAACACCCATTATGCTACCACGTGAACCAACTGTGTCTGTTCGTCTAACACGCTTACTGCGAACTATTCAGAAATTTCAAGAGAAACTCTTAAATGAATGAAGAATATGTGTTTCAAGGATACTTCTGAGGTATGTAGAATGTACCTATTACTTGCTAGATGTTTTTAGAACAAATAATATTATAGTAAGCATGGTGTCACATTTAATAAAAAACACAAAGGGACCAACTTCAAACATTCCTAACTCACAATTTTCATCCAATAAGGATGAAGAATTTTCCTTCTGAATGACAGAAGTGACCTCTTTTTATAAGTTTAGGTGAAAATTGAATTCACCTCCTTTGCACCCTCAAGTAGTCTTTTAGAATAATGCAATACAAATTCGTTAACTCATGCACTCAATAATTTGTCAATTCTTGGAATCAGATTAGACATTCTCTATTGTCCAGAAAAACATAGCTAAGAGCTCAAACTTGTGGTGCTACAGCAGCACATTTTCTTTCATTATTTCTAACTTTTGCAATTTTCGAAAATTCAGAGAGTTCAACAAAAATGAGGGCTGTGCCATAATGTAATCTCCCTTGTTCTATCAGTAGAAGTTTAAAGAAAAAATTGGAGTGTTTTTTGAGTTAAAAAAATTGTATTAATTTCAAGCATAAATTACGCGAAAAATACTCATTAAAATTGTACTTAAGCTTTTAAAAAAAATCTATTATTTTAGAATAGGTTTTATTTAAGAAAAATCTCTAACAAATATTGTACTTTCGCCATGTCTTTTTACAGTTTTTACAGTTTTTACAGTTTTCTACAATTTTTTACAGTCCTTTGATGCATGCAAGGGGAAAATTAAAAATAATAATAATAATAATAATAATAATAATAATAATAATAATAATAATAATAATAATAATAAAAAATTGTAATATTGAGAGAAAAAATGAATTTTCGACAGAAAATCTCTTATTACCGGGCCCTGGTAACGAATAAGTGCATAAATCGTGTCCCTACATATCGTAAACTACTACTTCTAACGCGTAAAGTAGCCAGAAACCATATTTTGTGGGTTCTTGATAGCGAAAAATCGAATGACGGCAAAACGCCTGTTCGTCTGTGAGCAACGTTAGCGGCTTGAATTTCAAACTGATATTTTAATTTTTGGAGATACTTTACATGAAGTTCATGGGGCATTTTCAAAATTTTAGAAACGGTCAATTTTTCTGATTAAATTTTATTGTGGGGTAGCTTGAAGGACGCGTAAGAGAATGGTGCAGGTCTCATTTTCGTTAAAATCCCTAATTTTTCGAATATTTGCAAAAATTCATATATTTTTCGGCGTCGCCGAAAAACGCTTCGTTTGACGCGTTGTCAAAATGCCGTTCGCAAAATGGCGGCTGGAAATTCTTAGGATTTTTGTGATTGTTGCCGGTTGTGTTAATCGTACGATGTAGATATGAAGGGAAATAGATTCTTCTTATGAAGGGAAATAGATTTAAGGAATGTACTCTAACGTAGAACTAACAGATACATTTCTTTTATTTAAGATGTTATATCTTATTACGGTAGATACTGTTAGCTCACTTCGATGAAACCAAAGCAAGCTTGTGTGAAATAATATTCTTTTTTTTCTGTATGAGCTGCAAGTAGTTAAATTTATTCATTTTTGTTTCATTTGTAAAAATTAATAATGTTCCTGGCGTAGGCATAATACTCACTGGGCACAGGCGCTTCGTTTAAATTTAACTTTTTCAACTAAGAGTTTTTAGTCTTCTTCTTCTCCACTTCAAGGATAGGTCTATGACCTGTTCCGGCTTCTAAGAATTTCATCTTTTTAGGGGTCTTCCTGGATCTCTTCTGCCTTAAGGCCTATACGTAAACACCTGCTTTGGAATGCGAGTCTCTTCCATTCTTTCCACATGTTGTAACTATTCCTGTGTATAACATTGTACCTTGTCATTGATTGCTTGGACATTTAATTCTTTTCGAATTTCCTCATTTCTGGTTTATCTAGTCTGTACATTTTTTTTTACAGATCTCAAGAATTCAATCTCAGCACACTGTAGCGCCTGATTATCTTCCTCCCTCACAGTAAAGCATTCACTTCCGAACAACAGAGACGGGACAGTCATTTACTTTATATATCCCATTAGAGTATCTTAATATGCGGGCGGAGTCGCCTGGGGCCGTGGGCTCCGCCCGGGATCGTGGGTTATTATGGCGACGCCACGACCGCCCTCTCCGCAGCCCAGCTAATCCACGTTATGTAAAGCGTACCCCAGTACCTGCGAGCGAGGGGCGCGACACCGGCGCACGGCTCCAAACCCTACGATCTTCGTGAGCTAAGGACATAGCGGGTCGCGAACTATCTTTAACAGTTCGCCGAATATTTCCACATATATTCTGGTATTAATGATTTTTTTAAAGTCTATATCCATTTCTGTGAAGAACGTTATGTTGTAGTCCAAATATTTAAAATGGCTAATTTGCTCCAGCACCGTATTTCCCAAAATTATTTTGGTGCATATAGGATGCTTTCCCACAAATGCCATTGTTTTGGTTTTCATTTTTGAAATATTTAGATTATATCCTTTGCAAGTTTGGTTTAATTGATGGATACACCTATGTAAGTCATCCTGAATTTCTTGGATTAAAATTTGATCATCAGCAAAAAGAAGTGTATTTAAGTACATTCCATTTCTAAGCTTAATTCCTAGGCTGATTTTGTTCTTCCATTCTCGAATGACGTCATCCAAGTATATGTTAAACAATGTTGGGGAAAGGCTGCATCCTTGGTGAACTCCTTGGTTTGTTTGTATTTCTTTTGAATATTTTTCTTCCAGTTCTAAAATAACAGAGGTATTCTGATGCAGAGATTTTATGTAATTGACTTTTTAGTTTGGCAGAAATTACAATATTTCAATACTACGTAAATTTCCAGTAATACGAAAAAGTATGTGCTGTTGTGATGTCTAATTTAGTAATGCAAACAGTTTATATGATTTTTATAATAAGTTACTTACATATAATTTCTCTTTCAGTGCTTGCTCATCTCTATTAATAAAAACAAGAATTTCTACAATAATGATCGTTGCAGAAAGAAATGGTGCATAAAATGCTTCAAGTCCGATGTGCAGAAGCTGAGTGATGAATTTATCCAAATTTGTAAGATCTTATTATTTCTTTATTTATTTTAATTAGACCGATTATAAAAATAAATATTTATACTTTTGTGTGGAACTTCATATTTGAATTTTTTGCAAGAATGAATGTGCTAGAGTGAAAGGCCACAGCTCAGGGATCATAGGCTGGGCTAGTTAACCCTGAGTTCTGTCAAGTTCTCAAACGTCAGGAAGTGCCGGTTTAAAAGCCAGCGTGTGTTTGGGCCGGAGTCCCCGCGAGCAGGGAGAATGCCTGGAGAGCGGAGGCTGTCGGCACCTGGAGAAGCTTTCGGGGCGAAGACGACGCTTCGCCTCGCGCGTCCATCAGGGCGACGGAAACTTCTCCCTACGCAAAACATTAAACCTTTTGCCCAGGACATCATTGTCAAATATTTAACCGTATATTATGACATGTATCAGTCGAAGATTAAATCGAAATAGTTTGTGGTCCAATAGCAATTCAATTAATCATATGTCCAATTCAGTTCTGTATATCTACATATGTATATCTACAATATGTAGATATACAGAAAATACATTAAAGCACGAACTGACAATTTCAATATCTTCATTTGTCCTTAAAAAACCCAATATTTTTCAATTGTTTGCTCCGTACATTTTTCATTACTAGTTTCTCTAGATCCTTCTCCAGAGTTCGCATTCTCGCCATATGTGACCCTGCATTCTCCACTGTCTCGAAGTATCGTAATGCAGTCTTTGCACCCTTCAATGCTTCGTGCTCTGTTGGAAGCCCACTCTTTGAAAGCCCTTTTACTAACCTAATAACACAGGAGATCCTTTCGGTAGCTGCATGGCGCAAGCGGCTAATGAAAATGATCGTTTTTCCGCGCGGCTTGGCAGGTATCGCGACGTTACGGAACTGTGGCAGTGGCGCGCTTGCTGTCGCATACGTAGAAAACAACGCGCTTTGACCCGCGGAATATCACGTAACATCAAGCTTCAAACTGAGTGGAGTGAGGTCATCAGTAAGATCCCCATTCTGGTTCCGTTACGTTCACCTCAGGGGAAACTTCTTACATTACGACCTTTTGCCGATTTTTTTCAAGCTACCTCGTGATGGAATTTGTGGCACTGAGGCGATATATTCTTTTCTATGAGGGAATTATTTTCCGGGTCGTTGTATTTCTTACAACCGAGGTTCACTATTACCGAGGTTCAAGTTCGCTATAACAGAATCTTCTTATGCTTATTAGTAATGTAAGTGAAACTAGTGTCTTAAGTTCTCTATAACCGAGGGTTCACTATATCCGAGTTCGCTACAACCAGAGTCGACAGTACTTTCCCGAATTCCTCGATACGCGAATATTCCCTCATCGACAAATACGCTATCGACTGCGCATTGAAATCTTTCCTCCAACACACCGAACATACGGAGCTCTGCAAGTCAATACAAAGAGACTGTTTCACGCTCGTCTCCGACCAGAACGCACTTCTTAGACAATTGCACCCATTTCCTGTGCAGCTTCGCAGCTGACAGGATAAGACTTATGGTCGCGGCGCAAGTCTGAGCAAATCAGGCGAGGAACGTCGTAGGTTAGGCAAATGTCTACTGTCGGGCGAATCTTTCAAAATAGTCGTGAACCTCAAGAAAGTAAAATGTAAATTTCAAGAAAATCTCAAGAAAAAAAAAAGAAAGTAAATTCGAGTTTTCTTCTGTGTTTGTGCCTGGGGAGGGAGGGGGAGGGGTCGAATTGAATCTTTATTGTAAACTGTGCTATTTAATTATGTAAGTGAATAATATGCTTGTAGTTACTCTCATAAATGTGAAAATACTTGACTTTCCTGAATAATAAAAGTGCTTAAATTAATCATTTTACGATCAGTTTTAGATGTCAGAAACATAACTTGTCGCGTCTAATGATTTTTAAATGCCTCATTTACTCATTTTGTAATGTATTTTAAGTGCCTAAAAAGTCATTTTTCATGCTTAATAGTGCCTAATTTCATAATGTTGTTACATATTTTAGGTGCCTAAATCATCACTTTTTTGTGCGTATAATTGTGTAAAATTGGTGCGTAAAATAGGGCTAATTATGATGCTTAGAAATGAAAAGAGATTCCTTTGTTTTTACATGTCCTAGTCCCTTGTGTAATCCAAGAATGGCATTGCTTAATCCAAGAATTGAATTGAAATGTGTCTGTCTTCTGTCCGTTCGCCTCAGTCCGCCCGAACGTTCTATTTGTCTGTCAGCAACATTACCGCTTTAACTGTTCAGCTGATTTTTTTTTTCAAAATAGATATATTTGCTTGAAAATATTTGTTTTTTGGTCCAAATGTTCCACCATTTGTAATGAGTTTTACAAAAAATGACGACTGCGATGTGTTAATTCGGAGAAAAATTAAGGTATAAATGATATGACGTAACCATTTCTAAAGGCGAAAGAGTACGCGTTGTTTTAGCATCACTAATTATTTTTTTTAAACGCTTCCAAATTTTTTCTTTAAATTTTCTCCTTGTATGTATCAAAGGACGGTAAAAGAAATGGTTCTGTATCATTTGCAGCGATTTCTGTATTTTTGAAAATTGCCGACCTTAACGTTTCAAAATTGCAAAATTATATTTTTTTAATTATTTTTAGTATTGCATAGATTTTACTCAAAATTGTGCAGAAACTACTAATACCATCAAAATAATCAATGTGATATTAATTAAAGAACTGTGTGTAAAACAATTTTATTTGGAGAAAAAAATCGTGAGTTTTAAAATTGTAGTTGCAGGAAAACGCCGATAAAATTTTGAACTTTTATCGTAATAGAGAACTCAATTGAAATTCTGTTATTTTATCTGATGCTATTATCTCATTTTGAAACCCAAATCATGAGGAAGATATTTTTTTTTGAAAAGTTAACTGATGAGAACGTCAGCTACGCCTTTCCATTTCATGAAATTGTAAAGAAATCGCAACAAACACACGCTGTTGGTAGTTCCTCTGAGCGAAGCTGAACGAAAAGCGACCTTATTCGCCGTTGAGCGCTGCGCAAGTTGGTGCGCACTTCGTACGAAATGTGTGTGGCCCGCCGCCGCCGCCGCCGCCGCCGAGTGAAGCTTGCGAAGAGATTAAGAAATATGGCAACATAATCTGCGGCTGGCATCAGCCCCAGCAAGTTGTTCCCCTGGCGTAATCTAGTCCTTACGCCACAGTGGAGTCGGCTCCTCCGAGCCGCTCCGTGCGCCCGGCCACGCGACTCTCGGCCCCTCCCCCAAGGCGAAACGCCGCCGCTCCAAAACAACACAGCACCGCAACGAGGCAAATATTTCAACAAAAACTCTCTTCACCAAAGCTGCCGTAACATGTTTTGTATTTATACGGTACAGAAGTTATTAGCTCATATCAAGCATACAGAAAGATATTTTTTGAATAACTCAAATTGTGCATAGCAAATATGTAATTGTGAGCGGCTCGTATAATAATATCAAGATGAAGAATATCACTCTGAAATTTTAAATTAGTTTGCGTTGATCAAGTTGAAGATGACGATTCAGTTAAATCTAAAATTGTCTAATTTGCAATGCGTTAATACAATTTTAATGTATTTTCATTCCATTTTTCTGAAGACGCTTTAAAATGTTCATCACGTACACCACATCAAGGCTCACTCAATAAATCTAACGCTTTACTATTGAACTCTCCGTCTAAAGATTGACAATATTCTTGAAACGTAGCCAACATCACCTTTCTTAGAACCATATCCATAATTGGGTAATTTTTGTATTTCTAATTACTTGTAATTACCACCATATTAACAAAACTTGATGTTTATGATAATGGGTTAAGGCACATTTATTATGTTTTAATTCACTTTGATTCTTAGACTATCAACAATGGTTCTACTCTCATTTGCTAATATGTTGTCTTGTAAAATGTTTAATTCAATAATATCCTTATCGATAAATTCTTTATACACAACGAAACAAAAACTTGTAACTTCAAAATGTAAAGAATTTGAGATAGTATACACACGAATCTCAAATTCTTTAGTTTTTGAAGTTCTTTAAAATATTTTGTTCAAACAATTAGCTTATCTACCTGATAAAAATATACTAAAAAGGTGATCTGGCTTATCAAAATATCCTTAACAATTATATCTTCAAATTTTGCATCTACGGTTCTGACATCAACAAGAGTATATTCACTATATTTGATTAAATGTGTAACAATTTTAATATTCTAAGATCATATGTAGCTTGACTAATTTTCGATACAGCCACCATTTATATGGAAATTTATTGTTTATTGTTGAAAATTCGTAGACTGGCAATCCCATTAATGTTGAGGTCGTTGAAAAAAATCTAGTCTAGCTCAACAACTCTCAACGCCTAATACAATCAGAATTTATTAAAAATGTGTACAGTTTTGTTAATTTTAGCACACATTTCAAGCCAAATGAATGAAATAGGAAATTGGGAAATTTTTGATCTTGAGAATCTGTTCTGGGGTATCCATGGACTTCAACAGACCTTAACGTGTGAAAATTACAAAACTGCTAAAAATTGGAGGTGTTTGGGGAATATATTATGAAAATGTGAATATATTACAAAATGTGCAAAAATTGAAATATTTGAAAAATTGGCAAAATTTGGAATATGAAAATATTCAGAACCCTCTTTGTATGTACTAATGATGGCAGTCAGGACATTGGCATTCTTGCTACATGTTTCCTTTACCATTTCGTCTTATTTTCGTAAATATTTTCGTATAATTCTTTGACTTACAAATCACATATTTCAAAATTAACGTTTCTTGTCGAGTAGCGAGCACCCTAGTGTGCTTCGAGAAATTTCATTTTCACCGTGTGCATATGTGATTTTTTGATATTCTTCGTATTCACGCTCGTTATGTAAGCATATACGAGTGTGAAGTCTGCCAATATCGTGTAAGCCTGTCTCCTTTCTCAGATACTTATGTATCGTTTCACAATACACAAAACTGCGGAATTTTTCTAATTTCCCTTCCACGACATGATGTGTATTAAATGATACATCACAGCCTAAATACTTATAGTTGCTAACGCGTTCTTGACGTAGTTTCCAATTGTTATTTTAAATCTTACTAAAAATTTGACTGGAAATACCATGACTTTTGATTTTTGAGGAAACATTTTACTTCCATATTCTTCTGGTTTTCTTTACTATAAAATGGAAATTTTTAGCTTATTTTCAGTCTCTTGCTTTACCAGTTGGTAATCAGCGTTAGAGATACTTTAAAGCTAATGTGTTAACAAACGCATAAAACCCCTGAAAGAAGTCAGTAATATGTCAGTAAATTAAACGACATGAGAGATATTTAAAACTTATGATACAGAATGTTATGGACATAATCGGACTAGTTAGTTTTCTAATATTTTTAGTCTGATCTAACTTGTTGGTTTTGTCCGACACTCTTTCCAGCTACCATCTATGCTGCCTATAAAGTTTTTATTTTTTTTTATTTTAACAATTTCTTTGTCCCCTAATTGTCTCGCCGTGGTTTCTTGTGGTCGTCTGCCTGCGAGGAAGGGTGACCGTCTGCCAGAAAAGTGAATGGAAAGGATTTCTTCCCTGAGCTACACGGCAAAGGAGCCAAGAAAACGAGACCTATGAAATGAAGTCCACGGCTCAACCCTCCCTAATTTTGTTCGCATGTAAAGAAATGTACTATTAACAAAATTTTCAAATGGTTGCTCTTTAGTCACGGAAAGTTTTAATGTAATGAAAGTTATTCTGATCTCCTATGTTTTAACAGAGTCTAGAATTAAATGTGTATGTTGAAATTTGATATATTTGTACATTATGTCATGTAGCTCAATTGTAGGCCTTCAAATAATAATAATAATAATAATAATAATAATAATAATAACAACAATTTATTAACTTTCTCAAAAATGTTGGACATTACATAATACATTGGAATTCAGATTCAAGACATATTACAGTTGACACATTGTTTTGCTTCATCAGAAAACACATGAAATCGAATTTACAAATAAGAATACAAGTCAAATTGAATTGAAATAAACAACTGAGATAACACATTGATATAAACCATCCACTATCGTGTCACTATCACTATTACCTGATAATTATACACACGGCATTCATTGTCCCTGCACTATTGGTTAAACGGTAATTGAGTTGAATTCAGTCAAGCTCGTCTCTCATGAACTTTCTCACAATATGGCACGTGTCTAGTATCACAGACTTCTCAATTTGTGATAAGTATCTTTCTAATCGAAGGATTTCTTAGTGTTTCTTCGCGCTTTTAGAAGTTAGTCCTGTGGCCGAAATGATGATGGGTCTAATATAAACATTCTTGACTTGCCACATTTTCTTAACTTTATCTGCCAGGTCCATGTATTTGCTGATATTGTTACTATAGCTATTGCCAATATTGTGAGAGAGTGGAATGGCAAGGTCAATCAAATGAAATTCTTCTTTCTTTTTGTCTCGCAAAGTGATGTCAGATATATTGGCTGGTATGGTGAAGTCAGTCCTTATGTCTCTCTCTCTCAATAGAGTTTGAAATCGCTGTTATCAACTACTGGTGACGGTTTCGTACATATAATAAGCTGATGCTTTGATGAATGATGTTTGCTACATTATTGTGTCTATTGGTATATTGAGTGTTTGCTAGTGTACGACAGGATCCTGTTAGGTGTTCTATTGTTTCTGCTATTTCATGACATTTTCGGCATTTGTCAGTGCTTCCATGATTATGTATTTCCGATAATTTCTAGAAGCTATTTCTATCTTGAATCGCCATCGTAAATCCAGTTATTTCGCCAAAGAGGACTTTGAGCCAGAGGGTTGTGGCTTTCTTATCTATATTATCATTCTCCTATTATTATTATTATTATTATTATTATTATTATTATTATTATTATTATTATTATTATTATTGTTACTGACCACGCTACACGATTACCGTGTGTAATTGTTTCAGATTAGCTTTGCATCTGTAATTCTCAGAACGACAAGGTTGTTACACCTTGATGTGTGAATTATGAGATAATAGGATGATGAGGGGTGAAGGGACAATCACAAATACGACGAATGTCTACCGCAACCGACTGCGCCATGGGGCCGACTAATTATTATTATTATTATTATTATTATTATTATTATTGTCTTACATTATTCACAGTATCTACTGGTCTCCATTTCTCATTCCTCCTCCGATGCCCCATCGTATAATCTCCAAGTTTATTCGCCAAAGTTTCTTAGCCAGAGGCCCTTGGCTTTCTTTACTCCCATACTCTTATCATTTCTCCCCTTCATATTTATTTTTATCTACATATGCACAGTATCTACTGGTCGGTATGTCAACCACCACAACAGGTATGATGACCAGCGTGTGGTTGCTTTTACTGAACGTTCAGTGGCTTCTGACAATACGGCATGTATTCAAAATACTGTTCTTTGCATATTATATACATTCCTGGTATCCAAGTGAAGACCACTCCAGTGCCCGAAGTGTCATTTTCGGATCACATCCCGTAGCTGAATTATTATAGGCACATCGTCGTCCTTTACGAAGTTCCACTGAGTTGCGACTTCTAGGCGAGAATGGTATACTTCTGGATCTCTCCTTGATATTTTCCCGATATGTTGTGGGTATTGGGTATTGAATCAATCGATAAGGAAAACCTGCTGTTGGTTTCTACACATGTACGTTATATCTGGTCTATTGCCGCCGAATGTCTGTCAATGATAATGGAACGATCCCAGTAGAGTGTGTGCTCACCTCTTCAAGCCACTCTAAGGCACATATTTATAATCTCGGCACGGAAGTGGCGGGAGATAACCGTTCTCAACCCATAATTGGTGTACCCTGCTTTCGCCATTCATCATGCCTCTTTTTGTATTCCACCTGTGCGTGGCTGCTACATTCCACTTGTACTTGTGGATAGTTTCGCTTGCAGCCTCACATCTTCTACACGATCGGAATGAATGGTAGAATCTCTCAGAATGTGTTTTTCTGTAGTTCATGTTGGTACACTTGGTCCTCGATAGCTATCATGAGCTTCTGTCTCCGGAAAGAGATCCCCGTTGCTGGAGCCATGCGTGCACGCAGAGATGCGACTTCTGGCTTACTCAGCTCGTGATGGGTACCTTTCCATGCGTGACCTTCGCTATGCCGCATAAGGTCTATCTCTCTCAATTCCGTTTCCCATATCGATTGGCTTTCGATCACAGCGGATCAAAGCTTTTTCCAAGTCCAGACGGTATCTTTCTCATAGTCTTTTATTATTCTCTACTTGCTGTGCTTCACTGGCCTTTCGCTGACTCTCCCACAATGATTCCAAGAAGTATCTTCCTTCGTTGCAGCAATTTGATGTCGCTGTATCTAGATTTTTAGATCTACTAATGACTCACGCCCTCTCTTGCGACCTTGGGAAGGCGTAAATACGCTCGTACCTTGAATTTGTGTTCGGATTGATGTTTTCGTGCATCCATACGCGTTCGAATTGTTCTCTGGAGGTCTGTCGAGGTCAGTGCTCCCATTTTCAATAACCCAAAGGAGTATGTCAGCACTGTGAATAACAAATGAATTGATTTCGGCTCCTGCACAAGTTTTAAGCAGAGGAGTTCGAGTTCTTTAAGAGCCCATGGCACTCTCTTATCACACCTTCACATTTGCTAGTAGCTCATTACCTTCAGTAAACTGTATCGTCGTGGTTATTCGGAGTGGACTGTCTGAAGACCCCCTAGTCACATCTTGTAACGTATTCACAGGGGTTCCATCGAAGGTTATTCTCTTGGTTGAATTATCAGTTTCTCTATATCATTTATACCACTTGCATTATGACCGCGACATGATATCACTCTCCTACACTTATCCAAACCGAGATTTCATCTTAATGTCGTCAGTGAACTTCTCCGTCACGTTTGTCTAGTTTTGTCCGCATTCATTGACTCTCAGGTCTGGCACTTATATATTTCAGGTACCTTTCTTTCTCATCGTAAAAGGAGATGTGAGACACGAGGGAAGATGTTGAGTTCCCTCATTCACGCGATTCCATACATTAGATGAAATTTAAGTTGAGTAGAGAGGGATTCAAGAGCTTAACTGTATTGTCCATAAAGGGCTTAAAGAGTCACCCTCAGAATCAATCCCCTCTTCGCGGGATGTGGTCTATTCGTAACGTGCCTTGGGTACGATTCTGTTTTTTCCATTCGAGAGCACTACATTTTGGATATCCTACGATCATGCGCAGTTTTCACGAAAGTTTTGGATAAACGGGTCTGGACCTTGTCATTTTCATCAAATCTTATTCGAAGGGCCAGAACTGCGGCACGTCCGTCGATGCTATAGCGTAAATCTATTTGCTTCGCTTTCTCTACAAGGTTTCGCTTGTTTTCAAGCACTTCGCTCCCTATAATTTTTTTATATTCCCCAGAGCCTATTCCAATCTGAGTTCTGCTACCTTGCACTCCCTGTTATATTCCCGGTCTACAATCCTTCTGTTCATTTGAATTAAGATGTTACTTGTTCCTCACAGCTAGTGTCCGATCACTCATTTGCGAAACACAGATCTGTTATGTTGCAGTTTGTAATGAAGTTTTGCAAGGCACGTTATATAGGCCGTTACTCTCCCGTCTGGTCTTTAGTGTCACCCTCCTTCCGCCGTAACCCAAAATGCTTCTACCCTTCCCCAGTTGAGAAGTGAGGTTACGATTTCTCGCCCCTCTCCTCTCCAAACCGCTCTCTGGATTGTGTAAAAGACAAATTTTCCTTTTTTTCCTGGGAGGGCCTATGTATCTAGCCTATTATGGTATGTCGGTTGCTGCGTAAATTTTTTCGAGCCAATAATCTGTGAGCCATGTACGGCCTCGGTGCCCTTCCAGTTATGATGCTGTGGCTCAAAAGCTCGCTTGGACAACTGCTTCCACGCGTGATGGATGGTTCAACACATCTAAGAGGGATTAGCGGTGTCATGTTTCATATGTCTGTCATTATTATTCTATATTTTCATTATTATTTTCCTATCTATTTTTTAATTCATTATTATTGATTAACACAGTATGTGCGAGTATCTAGACTGTCTACTCCAGAGATGACGTCTCAATACCCCTAAGAAAGGGCACCATCAGGTGTCTTGGCGTTTCCAATCTCCAAGTTCCCCCAAGTTGCACGGCCACTACCACGGCGAGTCCAACCACTGCGGCGACCTGGCCCTTGCAGCTCCCCGTCGCACCCTCCTCGCAGCCACGACCAGGCATCGCCGAGGAACCTGGGCGCGCTGCACTCTCTTACTTTCTTGTCCAGGCATTAACGTGCAACGAAGTTCCACAGGAAGCACGCGCCCTCTCCTGCGGACCAGGGCACAAAACGGGATGTTGGACAAGCCCGAAACCAGGAAGCAGGTGGGCGTTTTCCAGTTGTCCTCCGGCGCTGGGAACAAAAGGCTCCCCCCTCCCCCCCTTGGGCGCGAAGGAAGGACGTTTGCTGCGCAGAAAACAGAGGGCGGACGGGCGAACGAAGAGAGCAATTAGAGCGC
>BOPP01000106.1:3100109-3111385 GCA_017312745.1 Gryllus bimaculatus
GTCGGGTATGTCAACCACACACAGGTATGATGACCAGGTTGGTTGCCTTTACTGAACGGTTCAGATGGCTTCAGACAATACGGCATGTATTCAAAATTACTGTCTTTTGCATATTATATACATTCCTGGTATCCAAGTGAAGACACATCCAGTGCCCGAAGTGTCATTTTCGCGGATCACTCCCGTTAGCTGATATTATTATAGGCACAGTCGTCACTTTACAGAAGTTCCACTGAGTTGCGACTTCTTAGGCGAGATTGGTATACTCTGGATCTTCTCTTGATATTTTCCCGATAGTTGTGGGTATTGGGTATTGATACATCGATAAGGAAAACCTGCTGTTGGTTTCTATCAATGTACGTTATATCTGGTCTATTGCCGCTGAAATGTCTGTCAAGTGATAATGGAACGATCCCAGTAGAGTGTGTGCTCACTACTTTCAAGCACATTCAGAGGCACATATTTATAATACTGGCACGGGAAGTGGGAGTAAGCCGTTCTCAAACGCCATAATTGGTGTACCTTTTGCTTCGCCACTTCATCATGCCTCTTTTTGTATTCCACCTGTGCGTTGGCTGCTACATTCCACTTGTGTCACGTGTTGGATAGTTTCGCTTGCAGCCTCACATCTTCTACACGATCGGAATGAATGGTAGAATCTCTCAGAATGTGTTTTCTGTAGTTCATGTTGGTTACCACTTGGTCCTGCGTAGCTATCATGAAGTCTTCTGTCTCCGGAAAGAGATCCCCGTTGCTGGAGCCATGCGCTGCGACGCAGAATGTCGACTTCTGGCTTACTCAGCTCGTGAGGGTACCTTCCATAGCAGTGCCTTCGCTTTGCCATAAGGGTTTTTCTCTTCCTTTTTTCAAAATGATTGGTTGGAGCCCGCCCCCGCCCCCGCCCTCACCCCCGGCGCGGCGGCGCCGCTCGGCCCGGCCTGTGTGAACGACCGTCAACTATGAATAATACATGACTGTTATATGTGAGCGGGCATTATGTGGCGGCCTCCCCTTCACTGGAATATCTTAAGCACAGCCTCCCTCCCTCCGTGAGCAGCGCATCGGCAAATTCGTCGATAGATCCATCTTGGGCCGCAGACTGAGGGGCGCGCTCTGCCGCCGAGGGGCGAGACTCAAGGTCGACTGGCGATGCGCGACTTTTGTTTCCACTCAAGACGCCGACAAGTGTTGTTGAACTGGGAAAACTTAATTGGTGCGAATGTTTTTTCTTTAATTTCTCGCCTTCCGAAGTAGTACTTCGTATGAAGATAAAGTTATGTAATTGTGTGCCGAAAAACGGCGAATTTTCGGCAACTGAGCGCATTTCGGGCCGCTCTTCATCCTTCATCATTCACAAAGTCCCTGACTATTGACATATTTGCTTTTCACCCAGGTCACTATCAGAACTTCAGGAAATAATTCTTTTTTGTCCTACGCTGCATTACTGTTGAGAAAAGTTGTAATCTCAGTTTGAGGAACAGTCTTGTCAGAGTGTAGATGTGCTATTATTTTTGCAAAGCTCTGTACATAGTGTGTGCGAATTTTACATTTCCAAACCTCGAGGTGTTTTGTGAGCTAGTTTGTTCTCCACATCCATTTCCTCCTCCTCCTCCTTCTTATTAAATTCTTATACCTATGCTGACACAGTCAGAGATATTTAAAGAAGGCTGTCAAGATACCACTCTTTTGAATTAAAATATTTCGATTTTCCTTTCTTCTTCTCCACCTGTTTAGAAATTGACATTTTCTTTCCCTCTCTTTCTTCAGTTTTTCTTTCCTTTATATCTTTTTTAATAAATTATTTTTCTGCATTCCAATTTCCGCTGTTCTTGTTCTTTCTCTAACCCAGTTTTAATTTCAGCTTCATTCCTATTATGTTCTCCCGCCATCTCTCCAATGTTACAACGGATGGAAGCAATTATAATTTTTCTGTTTCTGTGTATGTTTCTTGAGTCAAATAGATACCTTTTAAATGGGCTAAGGACAGTTCTAATTTGGTGGTCGCTGTTAAAAGATATGCTCCCACCTCATTAACTAAGTCGGTGAGATCATTGCCTTTGAAATTTAGGGAGGCTCAAGACTATCATTGTATTTTGAGTTGTTCTTAGTCCCTGCTGTCTGACTCAGATCTTCTTGAGATCTTCTTTAGATTCTAATGTCGCAGAGGTAGTATATTAATTCCAAATTACTTAAGATAGAAGAGGTGGTTTCTTCATCTGAGAAAACATCGCACCTTATCTTCTGCAAGACACGAAGCAAACCTTTGCCCTCTTCGCAATCGGCCCGGTTTGAAGACTGCTTAAATAAATCAATTTTTCTTCTAAATAGGGTTCCAAAATTTTTATCGCTCCTATCAGCCCACTTCGGTTGGAATGATCTAGTATAAATTCTTTTGAAGTAACTTTAAATATAACAATTGAAGCTGCCAAATTTCAAGGGCATAAACACATTTTCTGAATCTGTTACAGATTATAGAAGTAGACAGTTTCTCATCTAAAACTTCTATCAATAAATGGGAAATACTTTGTTATTGAGATTGTCTGTTTTCTTAAGTTACCAGTTGTAAATTTTGTTCTTTCACTTTGAGGGAACGAAAAAAGGCCACATCCAAGGGCTGAATTAAATGCGTGGGATTTGAAAAGAACGCAATAAGAACATTATTTAGTAGTCATTGCAAAAGCGGCTTGTGTGCTGAGTTAAATGGGAGATGTGCCTCCAATGAACATAATACCTGAATCGGGAATTAGAATATTGATCGACAAAAGTTTAAATATATTATAAAGATACTTAAAAAAGAGTTCACAAGTCATCCTGCCGTTTTATGATTTGCCCAGAGCCACTTATTCGGTTAACACAGTTAACCAATTCGCTGGCGATCCTTTTATTTTTATACTACGAAAGATGTGTCTACGTTACTACACTACTACGAAAGATTTGCCCATCATCATTTGCACAAATTAGAAATGTTATAAACTCCTAATTTGAGTTAACATGCTGATATATGTTCTTAGTTTCCTTTGGGGCAAGAACTTTATTTTCCTTCGGCGAAAACATTAGTTTCATCTGCTTTACACATCTTGTTCGGTTACACGTCGTTAAGTCAGTTTTGTAAACTGACACATTACAGATATATTTTGCGCTACACGCGCTTGTCGGGTTTCTCCGTAGGAAACACTCATACCACGTACGGCTAGGTCTATCTTCATCTAAACCATCCTCACGACGCTAGCCCTCCAGAAGCCTTCGGGCACTTTTTTAAAGTTCATTCTTGATCACTGGGAAATCAGCTATAGCGACGCTTTCGATCCATAAAACTAGGATATTTTCTCAGTTTTTTGGTAAGATTGCGGAAGCGATCCTGTACAGAGGGGTGAATGACCGTGGAAGGGAGAGGTTGTGCCAGCAGACTGAACAGGTCCCTTCCCTGGTCAAAGGAGTTTTTACGCCACGCCGGGTCGTGAGTTGCCCGAGGAAGTTGGGGGAGTAAAGGCACTGGTTAGAGAAGGAAGCGGCTTTTGACTGAAAACAATACTGTGCAATTTTAATGGATAACATTGCACGTACTATTTATTTAGTAAACTATTAGCAGAGAAGTTACAAACGAAAATTGATTATGAGTCTTAATGAATTATATTTATTCAAATGTATTGAGGCAAATGCAATGAAACAGGAGTATGGAAATTAACATAAATGAAGGGAGTTTTAAATGACGCATCTCTTATTCTGGTGAATAGTAACTGTTCAGTTTCTGGCATGTAAACACAAGGCACGAAGGGCTCGTGTGAAGCTTTAAACCCTTTCAGACGTAGGTGATGTGAACCTCTGCGTGGCATCCCGGGTCGATGTCGGAATGCGAGCTTCCCACAGGATGCAGCGATTGGAGGACGCGTATGCAGCGCTGAAATGGGACCGCGGTGCCCGAAAGGGCTCTCGTGGTCAGCTGACAGCCATCGGGCGGGGAGGCTAATGCCGCACAACACTTACTCATGTAGAGACGACGGTGTGCGAGACTGACATACTCGAAAGTGCGTAAATGCATTGCTGTAGCACAGACTTAATATTGCCGAAGTCAATGTAGTTTGTCTGGAGTCTTAAGAAAAAAGTAAGTTAAGTAAAAGTTCCCAGTGCCTTGGCGCGAAATCATTATTCTACATTATTCTTCTGAACGCTGTCCTTATGCGAGATCGTGTAGATTGTCACGAAAATTGCAAATTACCCTTTTTATGTCATTCCGGATTTATGAAGTCAGAATATCGATATCTTTCGTTGTCATAACATAATTTCCGTCTGCATTAAATAATATGAATTGATAGCTATCGTTTTCAGGCAATAACACCATTGACGTAGAAATAGAAAAATTATTACTCGAAACCTGTTATAATACAGATTTCGATTCTATTCTGGATGGATCATCAATAATAAGGCGAAGTTTTTCAAAAGTGAAATTGTTAACTTGAGGTAGACGCCGTGAAAATTAAAATGAAAACTCGTGAATGCAGACAGGACGACATTGATTAGAACGAAACTGCGCGTGGTTAGGCGCCGTTCAGAACGAAGGCGTTCTGGGCGGCGCAGCGGTTGAAGGAAGAAGCCGAAAGGCAGGGGTTGCCCACGGTGTGTGTGTGTGGTTGGGGGGGGGGCTGCGGGGGCACAAAGGCCCCCGGAAGCGAGCGAGGTGAGGTGAGGTGAGGTGTCGGGAGAGCGACCACGTCCCGATTCCTCCGGGTGACAAATCGCCGTGTATTATGGAGATCCCATCCCGTGTCAAAGCGGCCCTGGCGCGCAGCCGCTGCGGAGGGCCGTGATAGACCGCCCGCGCCCTATCTGCCTCGACCCTCCGGCGCAGCGCCGTCCCTGGGGAGTCACTCACACAAGGAGGCGATAGAAAAATCAAGCGCGCGCCTCCTAGCGCACGACAGCGGGCCCGCCCGGGCTGCGAGGGCGGGGCCGAGCGGCGAAGGCGAAAGGCAGCTGGGCGAGGACGAACGGGCGCGGGTCGGGCGCGGACGGTGGCGAAGCGCGGGCGAAGGCCGAAGGCGGGATACATCCGGTGGGGCGGGGACGGCGGACGTGACGGTGACGCGGTGGGCGAGGCAGGGGCGGGCGGCGGCGCTGGCGGAGCGGGCACAGTAGGCACGCGCGGGCGAGGTTTGTGACGGGAGGGAAGTCGAGAGCGAGGGTGAGGGCAGAGGCGGAGGCGGCCAATGCTGCAGGGGAGCCGACAAATCGCCCACGTGTCTCTCAAGAGCGGAACGAAGTGATAAACGAGGTTCACTCCTAAAACTTACATGATGTGGAAGGCCCCTAACTAAACTACATTGCCAGCATGCTTCTTACTTATTTTGTGCTGGGGACAAACCTGTGAATGACAATACTAACTTTAACAACTTTTAAATTGAGGAATAAAAGCTTTAAGGATTTGCAATTAATTGAAAACCCATTTTTTCCATTATATTATTTTTTCTCATTATTTTAAGTTGTAAAGTGGTAAAAGGCATTTAAAAATGTTAAGGTCTCATGCGATAAAGAGCAAATAATACAGCTCTACGAGTAGTAGCTCTACGTTTGCAGTTATTGTTCATAGATTCAAATACCTTAATTATTTTAATCACAGGACGCAAAGTAATTACATCTTCAATGTAAATTATATACGAGTACGTTAACTTTGATATTCTTTTTATATCCTTGAAATTTAAAGAAATAAAAACGTAAGAAAATTTAATTTATTTCCTTGAAGTTAATAAATATATATTTCTGTTTACAATATGTAGTTGAATTACCTCGTATTTCAAACGACCTTTCTCTTTATATACTTCTGACGAAGCCTGTCATCATTGCAACGTACCTTCCTCAATTCGTCATTCATCTCATTTCATCATTCATCAATTCGTCATTTATTTTCTAATTGAACCGCGACGAATAACGGTGTATGTTAGAGTATTTTCAAATGATATTTCTCGTGGAAGTTTGCGGGAATTTGCTTCGCGTGTAGCTTGCGGAAATTTTGTATCTCGAAATACTCACCAGAGATGCTGCTAGATCAGTTTCTATGACACAAAAATAGATGTTTGTCACTTGGAACAACGGTAAATGTTCATTAGAAATAATGCACATTGAGTCTATGTGATTAGTGCACTTTGGTGTCTACATAGAAGTATACCCTTTCAAATTACTTCTTTGCAAGTTCTAACCAACTATTGAATATTATTACTGAAAGATTTATAAAGATAGATACTAAAAGATACATAAAGAAAAATACCCCCAAATCAAATATTACAAAATAGTTATGGATGCAATATAATCTTGAAGATCCCTGTAATATTCATACTCAAAATATGTCACGAAAACTAGTAAATCGTTCAAGGTTTATCAAAATAATGGGAAACTTTAAATCTGGTTGATGATCTGTCAGCAACCCATAATGCGCTCCATGATAACCCTCTATAGCCCAACCCCTGTGAAGCGTCCTAAACCTTACCCCTACCCTAATTTCTTCCCAATTCCGGCTGATAGGTAGATGACGCAGGGCGCGTGCGAGACGCGAGCGCCAAGACGCTAGCTATCGGCGATTTCTTCACTTGACTGCGACTTACGAGACTTGACTACCCAGCGCCACCTAGAGGGTGCTGGATGCTTAATAAAGGAGGATTACTCCACGGTGCGCTCAACGCTCTTAGGAGCTAGGAGACGCGTTGCGTGTATAGACGCAACAAATTAAAAAAAATAAATCAAAAAGACGTGGACGGCAGCACGGGCTAAATTATTGGGGTTGGGGTTGGAGAATCAGTATGTAGTACAGGGCACAGACTACAGAAAAGAACCTCCAATGCACCCCACGTTCCAAAAAATATTAGGAGGGACATGTCTCGCCCTCTTCCTAGCAGTGACGCCCATGGTTGGGGTGGGGGGGCAGAACAGATTCCGCGCCCTCCCAGCAAAGACGTAGCGATGTTTACATCGTTCCAGAGGTTCGTTTCGACGCCAAAAAACTTCTCTGGACCTTCAGGAGCACTTCGTCGCTGGCTTCGGAGGACAGGGGTGAGCACCTCTGACAGGAAGATTCCCAGATCTGTCCCCTTAAAAGAATAGAATTAAGATATTTACTAATTAGTAGAATTAATATTCAGCATTTAAATAAATATTAAAAATGTAAAGGGAATTTAAATTACTTACACATAAAAATAATGCATTGAAACTAGTGCTAATTTAAAGTATATTTAGAAGGAATTGTGATAAGAAGTAAGATAAAATTAATGAAAATAGAATGAAATTATGTTTCCCGAAAACGACGAAAAATGTGAAGATACAGAATATGAAAAAATGTTTTTAGGTTCTTTTTCGGTTAAAAATGCTGAAAATTATAATAATACTTTATGACGAAAAAAGCTACTTTATCAGCAATTTTCCATTTTCAATATTTGGGAATGAGATATCTTATTGATAGATGCAAAAAATGACGTCATCCTCTGCATCAGCTCCTGCAATAAGTAAAGAACGCACAGAAAAGGGGAAAAATTCCTTTCAGTTTTTAGCTTCCTTTGATACTCGTAATGTGGGCATTTCAATATCTCTTGGGGATGCGGTGTTTTATATTCTGATCTCTTTCTGTTCAGAAAGCTGTTTCTAGCCCTATCCTGCGCCAAGACTTATGCATGGTAAAATACGCCTAGCGAGGGCAAGGAAAGGATGAAGGTGGGTCAGAGGATGTGGGCCTTCGCAGGAAGCTTCAAAGACAGAGCGGCGCCGGGGGAGGCGGAGAACGGCGCATTCCGGCTGGGCGGAGGCGGAAGGAGCTAGTGCGGTGCGCAGGGGCGGAGTGTTGTAGGATGAAGAAACTAGAGTTGTGAACTGCAGATGCTATGGATCGTTTGCGATGAAATTTAGAACAATCATTCTCTAGATATAAATTGTTTTTTAAGATATACTGAAATTGTTAATCATTTGGAATATATAATTTACCGACTTTTTTCTGCGAAGATTCTCTATTCACAATACAATACCATGGCACATATTTATTGACAATAACTTACAAACTAAATCATTCATGTGTGTTACATTACTGCACTGGGAATTGAATAACTGATTTGCAGATGTAGACTTTTATGGAAGATTAAATGTTTTCTACGTTGGATGCCAATAAAACATTAAAATTATATCGTACAATTCAGTCAAAAGAAAATGAGGACAAAAATTCGCCAGAAACTTCCTGGACGAGAGCCTGTATTAAATTGACATGTTCTCTTTCTCCCAAAAAAACAAAACGCCGAGCGGATCAATATCCTCGTATGTATGCTGCCTTGCGTGGCCGCAGAGAGGGAGGCGGGCAGCGGAGCGGCTCCTTCCAGCGAGCAGCATCCTCGCGGCGCGCGGCGCGGGCCCGCGTCAGTACTGCGCTCGCCTGCCGCCTTGCTGCGTCAAAGGTGGCCGAGAATCCATGATTGCGCCTTCAAAAGCCCACGAAGGATCGCGAACAGGGGTGAGTGATTTGGAAAAGGTATGTTGATGGGGACTATTGGTGTTGGGTGTAGGAAGAAGGGCGAAGTCTGGAGGGAGAGAAGAAGAAAAAAAAAACAACAGGAAGGGCAGGTAGTTTGCAGTGGACAATATCAGAGGAGTCACCGTTTTCTGCAACAGAGGATAGTGGCTAGAAGAGAGATGTAGGTGGATAGATCCGTGCGGGAACAGGTGGCAACGGGTAAGGTGGACGCGTGGATGGAAAGCAGAAATGGCGAGGTGAGAGGCGAGTTGGAGAGGTGAGGTAGGGGGGCGTGACAGGGCAGGGGAGGTGTGGTCTGCGGAGGGGAGAGCAGGCAAGGGAAAGGAGAGGGTGTTAGGGAGAGGAGGCAGGGGAGGGGACAGACGCCGCCCGGCCCGGAGCGAGCGCAAACGCAATCAGGCGCGGGCGATCACCGGCGATTGCATTTGAAAGCTAAAAAAGCAGCCGCAGGAGGCGGCGTGGAAGGCGAGGGCGCGAGGTGGCCGACGCTTTCACCTTAAAGCGGACTCACTCTTCTCCGAGGGAAAGGCAGGCACATTCTCACTATCGGAGACTTATGCGAGATCATTGTAATTCACAACGTATTACGTATAATATAAAATATATGTTTTCGTGATAAAAATAATACGATGGATTTGAACACCGAGAAACCGAGGAGCGCGGGTAATTTGAAATAGAAAAGACCTTACTCAGAATGGGTGTATCGCGAGATTAGAGGGAAACCCAGGTAGGGATCACGACGGGTGAAGGAACAATGAACATCCAGACTTGACGAAGACGGTGTTTGAAGGGTGCGGAACGCCTGGGCAAGCGATCATGTTTTGTGAGAGAACCGTTTGAACTTAGCAAGACGTCATGTCTGTCACCCAGATACAAAGTTGACTTATGAGTTTTAGTGAGGGAAAATATTCGACAGTAGGAAATTAAACAACTACTAAATCCCTGCGAGCATGCAGCCCTTTGTGAATCATTATTTTAAAAGTGAAAATAGTTTCATCTCAAACACCGGCTGAGTTAAGCCCAGAGCCAGCATCGCTGCCCACTCTGCAGTGACCCTGAACGGGCGATCCTACGGTTCGAGACCCGAGACTCATTTCTTTACGTATCAAACTACTATCCGTATCCAACGCGTACACATATAGTACGGGTCGCCCGTACAATACGGGTTGCCTCAGCGCGCCGGCTTTATTCAGGTTTTTGTTACAGAAGAAAATAAGAGATTCCATTAAAGATTGTAAAATTGTCTATTTATGCTCAAGTTACCATATAATAAACGAAAATGGAAAGTAGTGGAAGAAACGAAACCAGAGGCGCTATAACAGCAATAATTTCTCGCATTATGGGAAACAGTAACATGATATTGTAATTTTTCCCCTACTAACACTTCAGCTATAACTTGAAAAAGTCCAACTAATTTAAACGAAGCGCCTGTGGTGCATATCTTCATTTACTTCAATAGTCAAGAATTGTAGTAATTGTTTACTCCTACAAATGAAACAAACATGAAAACGAAGAGTGATTAATGGATACCTGATGTAACAGGTGTATGGATGTGTTAACGTGTGGTTTGTTATCGTTGTGTTTCTTCTACTGATGTAATAGGGTCAAAAGTACACATTTTAGTTTCTCGTAGAAAATGATATAAAACATTTATTTTCTTTAAAGCTTTTGTATCACTTTTAATATTTAAGTATGGCACTGTGCTGTTGCTCGACAATAAATTTCAATTTGTGCAAAGTCTTAGATGTTTTAAATTTTCCCACGTTTCTATTGTTTCCAATCATTATTAGTAATAATACTTTTCATTGATTACATCATCTAACAGTTTTCATTGTCTTAATTATGCAGTTGAAGTTTTACTTTTGTCCTGTTTCCCACAACACCAGTATTTTTTTTTTATAAATGGGACCAAACCGTTGTTTCCTTACATCTATTGTATACATAGGCGATGATCAAGAACTTACTGTTACACATAAGCGTGGAGACAATTTTACTTTTACGTATACTATTATTATTTACAAATTTCTCCCGCATACGAGCGGATTGACTGAGCAAAAATTGTTTGGACATTATTGTGTCAAATTATTGATTTACAAAACGTTCTGATACTTAAACGATTTAGATAATGAGGTCTTGATCCTCAAAGGTCTTTGCAGAGTGCCTTCGGAGACAGGAAGTGAAGACCTCGTGTGGAGCTTCGCTCTGAGATGTTGGAGCGGCGTCGTGCAGCGCGGCCGGACAGAGTTATCGCGAGTGACGTCGATCTCTAAGTAGTCGACACCTATCGATTTTTGACTGACATTTGAGGGCGCGGCCGCGACCACCCGGCAGTGCGTGGCCGTGTTGGCCTAAAACCGGAGAAATCCGCGACCGATGCGAACGAGATGGGCCGCTAGCGCCCCAACATACTCGCGAGCGTACGGGTGATGAAGTGGCAGAGATACGCGCCAGTATGGTTGACGCGGATCGACAGCTAGAGCCGTAATGAATGAGTGACACCCGTTGGCGCGAGTGGCTGACGCCGCTGACAGCCTATAACCCAACGCGGTGTCCTGACAAACCGAAATGGCGCAACAAAAACACGGAAATAAGAATGCCGCTCCGTGATACAACTGCTTGTACTTTTTAGCATTTCTTCAACGGCTACGCAGTATTATAGTACTTAACACTAGTAGTCTACTACAGCACATACTTTCTTGCGTTAATTGTAACGGCTACGCAACATTATTCTACATATATCTGAAAAAAAGTTTCAAACCAGCAACATTTTTTCTCCGTG
>BOPP01000106.1:3115458-3129946 GCA_017312745.1 Gryllus bimaculatus
TATAAAAACTGGTATTTATTTATGGAAAAACTTTTGAAACTGGAATTTTTGACAGAAAAACTCTTCTTTCAGGGCCCTGGTAGAACGAAGATGATTTTTTTCGTAATGAAATGTGTTCATCAAAAACATATCTTCAAATAAGGTAAATTTCTAACGAGTATTTTTAGAAAAAATTGTGTTCAACTTTGGCAATTTTTATTTTCTTTAACAATATTTTCTTAAAAAGAGCACATCATTTTTTTACTAAATTTAAACTTTATATAGCAAAAAGGACGCATTAAGAAAATGGTGATGGTCACGTTTGAAATGCCTCATTTTGCGTTGAAAAAATTTGCCCTATTCCTACTACTACAATTGCGAATAACATTTTTTAAATGAAATGTGATCATAAGAAACAGATCTTCAAATAGCGTCATGTTGAATTTTTAGAAAATATTATTTTCGTACTCATAAAGAATTTTATCATTATTATTATTATCATTATTATCATTATTATTATTATTATTATTATTATTATTATTACTATTATTATTATTATTATTATTATTATTGCGCTTCGTCTTCCGCATCATCCTAGATGTACAATTGTAAAAATGCATTTCTTTGTTTTAATGAACTGTTTTAAAAACTAGATCTTCAAATAAGGTCAACTTAAAAAAAAATTAATATTAAACTTAACTATCACCTTATTCACATAAACATACAAAACACTCGCCTTTTAATGTTAGATTCGCATACAAAACAAAAGCAAATAGTTTCATGTGCTGAAAATTTATTTTATGCCCAGCTTTGATCAAATGTGTTCTTTCAGTATCTGGCATTGGACTACCAATGAATCGTAATAGCTGATAATGTTATACTTCCGTTCAAAAGTTCCCAACACCCAATAGACTTGTAGCGCAGTTAATTAGTATTAATAGCGCAATTGCAGAAGTAGAAGTGAACACAAATTAGACTGAGTTTGTAAAGTTTTAATCTCTTCAAAAATGTGGGGACAAAAATATGTAAGTGTTCAGGAAACCAAATCAAAAGGAAGAATCAAATGTAGTTGTAAAAGGTGATGCTACAAAATCATCGGAACTAATTGGGAACGATATGCATTTAGCATTTGTCCTAATGCAAATGTGCTCTGTATATATTAGTAAAATAGCATCATCAAAACGTACAAGTAATTATTAGGGCGATTATAATTTTGAAATTGCAAGACCTGTTCGTACACCGTAT
Source organism: Gryllus bimaculatus (assembly GCA_017312745.1). NCBI lineage: Eukaryota > Metazoa > Arthropoda > Insecta > Orthoptera > Gryllidae > Gryllus > Gryllus bimaculatus. The sequence continues at coordinate 3,116,683 of BOPP01000106.1, forward strand.
GGAGGAAACATACAAGTTTTCGGCTTAATTCCACAACTACAATATTGACGATAGAGATTTTTTCCTTAATGAAATCTGTTCTCTGAAGACAGATCTTCAAATAAAGTCAGATACATGTTTTTAGATTTCGTGTCACTTAGAGTGAAGTCTGTGCAATTGTTAAACATTTTTTCTCAGAAAGGGACTCACATTTATTATTTAATTTTTTCCTTGTATCCATGAGAGAAAAAACGCGTTTCATTTCCGGCAAAAAACGCATTTTTTTAATTTTTTTTTTCGAAAATCGCAATAAGTAAATATTTCAAAACTTCAAAATTGAAGATGGAGATTTTGGTCTTAAACAAATTATGTTCTAGAAAATCAGCTCTTTGAAAGAAGTCAAGTATCCTTTTTTGTAAAAACGAGTGTTGTTGCGTTATTTCTGCGTGAAATTAAAAAAAAAGGTTTTTCTCAAAAACCCCTCTAGATTACGGAACCATGCAAGGGAACGGGACCATGTAAGTAAAATTATTACTTGAATAAATTTCAGAGCGTAATTGGAATTATTTTATCGCTTCTTGGCGAATTGTTGAGAGGAATAAATCCTCTTATCATCCAGTAAATTTGTGACGGGAAAATTAAAGAAATATTTAATTGGAGAAGAAACGTCGTGATTTTGGGCATGATAAAAGAATTTACTTCTGTTGTAGTTTCCTGATCTGTTATGGTAAGTGTTAAGATGGTAGAAGCGAATTAATCTGCAAGTACTTCAGATTTTTATTTGGGAGAATAGAATTTGTTAATCCCAGAGGTTTGTGGGGTTTCCATTGGCTTTTTACGTAGTAATCGCCATGTAGCTTTCCGTAGGGAATTATTGTGACCAGAGAGAGATGCGGTTTAGTATTTGAATGAATTTAATGATTTTTCTCTGGAAAGATTTTCTGAAAATGTGAGTTAAATGATTCAGTTCCTTTTATATCTCGTGGATTCGTAATTTTTTCCACAGTCTTCTAGTGTTATTTTTTTTTCTCTGGTAATTATTTGAGCTGTTTTAGGAGTGAGTCGTGTAAGTGTGTCTTTAGTAGAAAGTTACAGTAGGAGGAGTGCCTTCTTGAATATATTTTAGTTTTGAAGATGTAAGAAGAGAAAACGATACTAATCGATTTCGTCTCGCGTTTTCAAAATGTGTTTGCGACGGTGTTTATTTTCCAGAAATATTTGAATTCTGGTCCAATTCATTCTATATGTCTGGAGAGGGGATGAACCGTGACAAGTATTGAAAATATATCAACACTGGATTGTTATTGGAATTACACTCGTGATAACGTTGCAAAAAGTAGAACAAGGAAGGTTCGTTAGAGATGTATCTAAGATATCAGGTCTTTTGGAGGCGTCACGTGGTAGGTTCAAAGGCAGCGATTATTTTAAAGAAATTTACTTCTGTGCCTGTGTCTTCTTATCGGTAAGATCCAGCTGGATCTGAAATTTGCATCCCCAAGACGCGAGCGTAAGCATTTGAAAGCTTTTAGCATTTAAGTCACTTGTGAGTAGCCCTGATGCCTCGAATTTAAATAGGTTTAGCATTTCGGATAGGAAGTTTTTAGGCCGCAATTATATAAAGATCGTAGTTTTTTTGGAAGGGAGAGAAGTATTGCTACAGTGTCCAGGCGCGAGTCTGGGGCAAATATTTTTGATATTTTTTTATTATATTTTTAATGTGTAATAATACACCACCTGCATCAACGTAGTTTGATCGGTCGTTTCGGTAACACTGATATCCTCAGGTGTTAAATTTGCAATTGGTAAGAAGGTGGGTCTCTGGGGTGAATGATACAACGATGAAGAGGTTTACAAGAATGAATATGAGATCTTGTTTGTTACGATCTCATTTGAGTTCGAATTTAAGAAAGTCAAAGAGTTAAGGCGTGAAACTGGCATTTAAAGAAGTTATCAGTGTATCTTAGAGATTTTCTATGAACGTTGATGTAAAGGGTTCGATGATTGTTTGAAAATAGTGTATTTTTTTAGAATTACATTTAAAAAATTAATTCAGTATACTTAGTATTGCTGTTTTAAATGATAGGATAAGGGATCTGAGGTGGAGCTTGGTTTTTATGTGCGAAAATTTTTGTTGGCGATGGGAGTCAAAATTTGATGTCAAATTCTTTTTTTGATGTAATAAAAAATGAATTAGTGATGACTATTCCACTCGTGAAATGAAAACCAATACTATTAAAATATAAATGCAAAATACCCCAATCAGAGAGGTGTGTCTCAAAACGTTTATCACTTTTTCTTTCCGATTTTTCTTACCGCTTCTCCCTTTTGGCCAATCATAAACAATCATCTATCTTAACACGCGGTATACATCGCTCGCTTTGTCGATGTCCAATAAATCGCGTATGTACTGTAGCATAACCTCGAAGATTTTAACATAGCTTTTAGTTATTTTCAATATTTGGCGCATTTTTGGACTCTGTTAGACATAATTTCACTCGTGGAATAGTCCTATTCAATAGCACTTGCGCTTTGGAAGTTCTCGAATAAATCGCCTCCTCGCATCGCGAGTCGGGAATTTATCGACAATTTCCAAAGCCCTCGTGGTATTACCTATGATAAGTTTGGGTTTGGATGACGAGAATGGTTTATTCTAGGGGGAGGGTCTATATTTCCTTGTGGCACGTTCCTCGTATAATAAAGACAACATACTCTTTTGAGTGAACACCCTGGATATATTGGAGAATTTATACAGAGATTCACATAGAGGGGGATATTAGACTGAACTTTACAATCAGCAGTTAGACGAGTTCAGGCACAAAGAACAGATGCAATTTTTGCGGCAATTGCCTTTGCTATGTCCGAAGTCCTGGCATCTTGAGTACTGTACCAGGTCCTTGTGTTTTCGTCTCGTTTCGAATTTGACAACCGAGTTGCATAATTTTTTTTCTTTTAAGCTTCTATTGATATTTTATGTATTTGAAAATACCATTGCCCGTATAGGAATTGGTTTTGTTCTTTCTGTGAAGCCGTGTGACGCACGCTTCTGATGGACTTTTCGCGATAAGTTCGGATTTAATTTCGTCCTCGGATATGGAGAAATGGAAGTTATTCATTACTAGTAAAGTTTTTTTGGATGGACAACCTGAGTACGTTAGATATTCAGTTGTAGTTGCTTTTAATGTATCTTTTAAAGTTCAAAAATCATCCATGGTTTATAAATTCACTTTCATTTTGTTGTCATTTAATTAGGTGTAAAAGTTTCTAATTACTACTTTCTTAATTTTTCATTGCGAGTGTCCTCCATTGCGACATCGTGTAGGCCGTGGCTTATCTGAATGGCTTCACGGAGGTCTTATGCGGTTTTATTACCTTTGATTGGTGAAATAAGAAAGCTTGTTACTAGTTTCACGCTGTTAGAAGCGCGGCCGACGCTCTGACAGTCTGTCTGTCCGCGTGGAGCGGTGTCGAGGAGACAGGAGGAGCTCGTAGACGGCCCTCATTCTCTGGCAGACGCCTTGCGTTGCACACGAAGCAGCGTCGCTGGGAAATATTTATGGCGAATTAATAATGCTAAAATTTTATTATAACAAGAGTAATCTAAATGTAATGCATAATTTTAAATTTGCCAGTGGATTCACAAACTATTGCCAACGCGATTTAAAAATCTAGATATAATCCTTTTTAACGAAATGTAAACATCACGACCAGCGACGTTTATCTCGAAAACTCCGTTTTTGAAATACAGAATCCACCTCTAATTCTTGTTTCGTTTTTAAGCTGGATCCCGCTACATACTGAACCTCGTTTGGGGCTCTGAGAGGCTTAAATGTGTTTCTGTCTAAATGTGGCATCGACGCTTCCTTGTTCGCTCTGATCCGTCAACGACGTTTTTTTGCACCTTAAATGAGAAAACAGCTCAAAAAGTAGCAAAGTACCCCCGCGCAGTCTGGGATGGGAGGACGGCAGGGGGCGGGGCCGAGCGAATGCGTTTTTCGCTGAAAAGCTTGGAGACAAAAGTAATAGGCTTAGCGCCCAACGCAACACGAAGCCGTCGCGTCGCGTCGCGCCGCAGGCGACGCTAGCGCTCCAGCCGCCGACACGCCGCACTCGAGCAAGTCGGGTGCTCATGCGCAATAAGCCAAATCCGATTTCGCGGCTGGGTTTTATCTTTTTTATTCGCTGTCTTGCGGGCCGCGCCGCTCCGCTCCGCTCCCGCGCTCGTGGCGATGTGGGGCAGCGCCTGTCTTTTTTCCGCTGCCTCACGCGCCCTATCTTTCCATTGTTATTCTGTTGTCTTTTTAAGTGTGAAATTAATATATGATTGGACTTAATATAATCGCATAAAGGGAGAGCTTTTTTTATGAAAAATGACAGTAAACTTACTTAACGCCGCGTATTGCGTGGGGCAAAGGAATTAGAGACGAGGGCGGGGAGGAGAGCAGCGTGGTGGTGAGAGGGTCTGGCGGGTGAGGTCGATATGGGGACGTGGAGGAGAATACGACGTGACAGCGAGATGGAGGCCAAGCTGGCGCAGCGGCGAGGGGGCGGGCGTGCGGGTCACGACGGGCGACGCGGGGCGGGGCGTGAGAACCGGGCGGGCGGTGCGGAGCAGGGGAGGCCAACGCAGAAACAAGGCGAAGGGGGATGAACGGCGGGCAGGAGTGCGGGTCGAGCGGGTGGGTGGGTCCGGAAGGCGGGCGGTGGAATGGCGGGGCTGGGCGGTAACAGCGACGGGACAACTGGCTGGGCTGGGCGGGCTGGGCGGGAGTGGGGCGGGAAGACAGACGGACGGAACTCTGGTCGGCGGGGGGCTGGTCCTAGGCCACGGGACTGGGCCGGGGGGCCGCAGGCGCCGGCGGGGCCGGCGATGACCCGGCGGCGGCGATGGGTCCGGGCCGGGCGCGGGGCGGCGCCGCCGGACCTAGGCGTGAGCAATTGCGGGCGGCCCGGCGGCACTGGCTGGGACGGGCGGCCGCGGGATCGTGCCGGTCGCTGGCGCTCAGGGAACGAGGCTATTCTCGGCGTGACTAGGCATGAGCAGGGTGGATCCGAGCCTGCGGTGTAATAGTGCGATGTTGTTTTTCTCAGCTGTCCGTGAGGTTCTCTATTTATGACGTCATTTTATAACGTAAATTGAGGGTTGCGGCAGTCCACTTGAAACGCATAGTGAAAAAAATCTGTTCGACTAGATCGGTCGTAAGTTTACAACTGCTAGGCATTCACAATACATATAATAAAGGCTGTCTAGCAAAGTTCTACGTTGTCAACATTTGTTTCAAGTGCGCGTAAAATAGGATCGCCGAAAGAGCTAAATAATTCCCTAGAATGTTGAAAATAAAATGAAGTATTATATCAAGTACTATAAGTGAACGAATAAATTAGTTCAGTCAACGGGTAACATGGCGATGGTTATATCTCCTCGGAGTCCTTGATAATAATAATTAGGGGGGCGGATTTTGATGTCCTAAAACGTTACCAAAAATTATTAATAAAATTCTTTTCAAATGCCCTAAAAACAAAGAAAAATGACGTAAAAACCTTTGATCAAAACCACTTCAGATGACAACTCTAGCTGTTGGGTATGTTACTACGTAATCGAGGCTTCTTTCTTTTGTTCAAGTGAACTCAGCATGAACAATTTTGGTTTGGACTGTTGTTTAAAATAAAATCTCTACCTTTATTGAACTCGAAATGGGCCGAAGTAACAATTGGATGGTTGGTGGTAGTGATGACATCATAACTTAACAAATGTTGGTGTAAGAATGGAAAACATAAGATTTGCAAGACTTCTGTTCAACATGTTTTTTTTCATTCCCTGATGCAAATGGTGTTTTTCGATGAAATGTAATGAAACAATTTCATAATAGTTAATTATGAAATACGTATCATAAGTCATCTTATTATAACGTAAGTTTGGAGAATTATCAAACAGATAATTAAAACACTTCCTTAAAACAAGTTTGATAACAAGCGAGCATTGACATACGCTTATTAACACTTTGTAAAAATTGCAATGAAAGATAATTTTCGTTTTTTATTGAAGTATTGATTCTTTGAAAGGTGAGAGACTGATGTTGGTAGTAGTTATAATTTACTTTTAACGTAAATTTACTTTAGTTTGCTGAAGTTTTATAATCTAGGATTCCTTAAACCTGAGTCGCCTAATGTTATTTTAACTTTTACTACCGTGAATACAATAACTATTTACGCTAGCGATTTCTCACTTTCACGCTCATCAACTGTAACTCTCGCCTATCTATTTTCCAGGACATGAAAACAAATATGTGAAATTTATAATACAGAAATGACTGTAAAAAATATTACTGAGTGTTCAAGATTTAAGAAATTGAGATCACGTACATCTTCCTAATGAACTAGGTGAATGTTTGGATAATAAAATAGGTAATATGCGTATGAGGTAAAAAGTCTATACATTTTTTTAATGTATGGGTTTTTACAATACGATTTGAAGACAGCTTTCAAAGACATTATTAATGTTATTATACCTTAACGAAGACATTAATTCTATTGTGTTAATTTCGTTAATATTAATTTAATGTAAATACGTAGTCAGGAAGTCGTTGTTGACCTTGAGGTTAGAAAGCGACTTAAAATAAAGCAAATAATAAACTCATCAACTATCTCAAAATAAATAGTTTAGTTGGGTGAAAGTTATTTTAGATGTAAATATATGTAAAGTCATTAGGTCATTGTAATTGGATTGGAATTCTCCTACTTCAAAATAACAGAAAAAAATATAACTTCATCATTGTAATCAACTTGGAATTTTATTTATTCTTTCTAATTTACAAAATGTTAATTGATGAGAGTCCTAGTCCACAGCACTTTTATTTACGCACATTGCAGTGTGTTGTGCACATTGAAAATGCAAAAAATGTATAATAAAGAATAAATATAAATGTAAATCGTGACTGGGGCTGAATTTGACAACAAAGAATCATCTAGATATTGTTTGTTAATAAGTAACTACAGCAATTTATATTGTTGTACTTCGAAGTTTGTAAACGTTGAAGAGGTATTTACTAAGGAGTAGATACCCGTGAGTTCTTCCTGAAAATAGTCCCTGACATTATGTAAATTTGTCTTATTTTACCAACTTCGAAAGGGCGCAGAAATTGAAAGAAAATTTTATAGCCTCCAGTTATGTGAAAGATGTCCATGGTTTCGTTAGTATGCAAGAACTCACCAAAAATTCAGACAATGAAATAGTTTGGAGTTTGCCTGAGAATGTAAATATTTGTGCATCTTATTCCTCCAATTATCGTACTGACTACTAGAGTCCATCAGCGGCATTTTTCCACTTGTGAAATGCTAATTGTGAAGTGGGCGTAAGCATAGTACGGCCAGTTGCATCGAAGGCAATCTTGCTTTGCGTACCTGCTGGCTGGAGGGGCTGGCTGGGCGGGGCGGGGCGGCCGCAAATTACCACCTACATCAGCGAGGGGGGAGGGAGCAGCACGCGCTGCGGCGCGGGCCCGCGGCGGGATTAGCAAGCGGCGCAGGCGCTGCGCTCCCAACCCTCCCCCACCTCCCTCCCCAACCACTCCCGCGCCCTCGGATGCGATGGCTCAGGACAGCACATCCGCTCCTGGCAGCTTCTTCTTCCACACCGAGAGGTGTTGGACATGCAGTTCGAATGGACGGCGGGGACAGATTTTCGACACTAGAACCGTGACAGGTGGCTCAGGGCGTCAGATGATGTCACTGCTTTGCCTCTGACCTGGGCGTCATAGGTTTTTGTCTCGATGGTGGTAGAATTTTCGGCGCTAGCTACAGCTAGAACTAATTCAGACGCTGCCTGTAGGAGAATTCTAGCGAACGGCTGCTCTGATCGGTAGTTTTCCGTGGTTTCTCTGATCAGCACCAAGCGAACGCCGGAGCAGTACATAACAAACGGGCCACGGATCTTTCTTCTTCTTCTCTTCTTTGTCTTATCCTCATCCATTACACACACAGTTACATGCACACCATACGTGCCGGGAGCCCGGTCGGGAGCTTGAGCCGACACCCATGCCGGTTTCGGCTTGTTCCGACTGGGACAGTGCCACCCTGGTAGGAGATACCTGGTTGGGAAAAACACCGCTAGCCGACGGTAGGTCGGCGCCGAATCTCGCCGTACATCGGGGAAAGGTCACCGCCACCTCCCGAGTATACAACATTCATTGAACGTACAGGACTAATGACCTTATCAGTTGACGTGCACCGGAATCACTAACAATCAATAAATCGACCTTAGCTTCACAGGTAGGTCGAATTATGCTGCTGCCTGGCGGAGAATTCCAAAGACCAGCTGCTCTGACCGGTAGATTTCCTTGGTTTCTTCGTTCAATACGTGGTGAATGACAGAGCAATACCCTAACAAAGAGGCCACGGAGCGCGCGCGATCTATCGTTCTTCTTCCTCGTCCTATTCTGACTCCTTACTGACGCACACAGGCTCCTCACCACCACGCATGGCGGGAGGTCAGTCGGGAGATCAGCTTGACCCCGCTGGAGGAGATATCTGCAGTAAGAAAACGCGCAAGCCGAGCGACGTGTAGGTCGGCTCCGAATCTGACGTTGCAGTGGAAGAGGGATACCGCCTCCTCTCGAGATGTAACGTGCACTCGGCTTGTGGGATCTCTGATCTAAGCTGTTGACGCGCTCGGAAACAGTCTTCACTCTGTCGCCGCCTTGGCCTCCGCGCTCGCGCCTCCCACGCTGCGGCGCCTTGCTCGCAACTCGCATTTGCTGTAAGTTATTCCGGGTTGTGTTCTCGACGTTTTTACCAGTACTATTTCTCTCCTCACCAGTTACATCGCAGATGTGCCGATTAATTTTTATTTTTTCGATTTTGTTTTGTGCCTTGTTTTCTTTGTTCGCTATCGTCCATTACGTTAATTTTCTTTGCCCTGGTGCTATGATAAAGGAATTGATTTTGAAAAATTCAAATAAACATGCTTAACTAGCTTTGCTGATAATTAACGTTTGAAACTGGAATATCGAAGACACGACAGATTGTGTTTCAGAACATAATTGTATGAAATGGATCATTCGCAATACCTCTAAGGAATCTATTTTAGTTAACAAATAGTGCGAATGAATATATAAAATGGAACACATTACTTGTTTTAATTAATATTGATAACAGAAATGGAATTTATTTCAAAAAGGCCTCTGTCACGATCAGGGCAAACTGTATGAAAAGTATACTACTTCAGTTATTTGCATCTCTGAACATTTAAATGTTTCTGATGAAAGAAAGTGGATGGCCAACATTTGAGAATACCAGTAAATACTACAACTCATGTATTATTTTAATTTAATGATGATTTGACATATCGAAACATGTTTAGAAAATAGGCCAAGTGCATTGCATTATATTTAATGTTTTTAATGATGTAATTGTATTGGCGAAATTCACCAATGTATTGGAGCTCTACTAGTTTGTTTCGCGTAGCGACAGGAGAAGGAGGGAGGAGGAGGGAGCCTGGCTGCCCGGCCTCGAGGGATGGGCCTCGCGCGGCCCGCGCCCAGCCAATCCGCCCGCAATCAATGCCGCAAGACGGCGCTCGCGGCGCGGGCGGTGCGGGCGGCGCGGATGAGCGATGGCGTGGGAGGCGGCCGCGCGCCGCCCGCTCCCCCGGGCGCGCTCCAATTTATTTGGCGTCAGCCGCGGCGCGGTCACCTTAGGCGCCCCGTCCCCTTCCCCCCTCCCTCTCCCTCGCGTTGGCCTCTCCTCCGGACGGCAGCGGCCCTTGGGCTAATGCCCACCCCGCGACCCGCCGCGCAGTATCGATTGTCTGCCCGCTTGCGCTCACTTAACTACTTCCTACGTCTTCGCGCGATGACGGGCGAGGCTCTGGCGGAAAGCTTGCGCGTCCCCACGAAGTTATCCAATGACCGAAAGAGCTGCTGTGAAGGAAACATTGTTTGGTTTCAACAATGTTCAGCCATCAGATGCAAATAATCGGATAAATGAATTTACTGTTTGATTTGATTTATTTAGTCAAAAACTGTAAAAATCGTATCAGACATATGGGGGAAGAGTACTATCTACGCACGTTTCTTGAGCTCCAGAATCCCTAACATTTTAACTATAAATATTTGGATGATGAATAAAAATTTTAAAAAATGCGAAGTTAGCAACTTTCGATTTATAGAAAAGTTGTTTGCATCGGTAAGCGAACCACAAATTTGATTTTTCTGTATTTCGTGAGTAATAGTAAAACACCCCGGACTACCATTACGAGCAAAATAAGAGCTCAACGAAATGTGCGCATAGTGAAGCTACATGGAAAATCAACAAAACCCGATCGAGATAGGGGTCATTGATTCGCAAGCTGGAGTATATTACTTGCTACTGGTATATTAAGTATTTTTAAAATTATAAAATTTAAATTTAAACTAATGCATTATATATCATTGTAAACATTAATATTATTTTTGTTTTTGATGGTCAGTATAGTCTTTAATTCTATAGAAAACGTTCTGCAGCAGAAAGGATTTTACTTTTAACTTAACTTTGTGTACAGAATTTAATTGTTTAATGTCGGCTGGCAATGTGTTGTAAATTAACATACATGTATTATATGTGGATGTCTTGTAATGACCTGTTGATACTGATACCTGATGAATGCGATTTCTACAATGTGTGTTGTAATTATAAATATTGAGAATTGCATGAAAATATGTTCCCAAGCTCAGTGAAGGGAGGCTTGCAGGAGTCACGTGGATCCGTATGTTTCCGTATTATTCACATACTTTTTTCTGCAACCTAAAAGCTAAATCTATCACACATGTTTTCATAGCATTAACTCGAAAGTGATGTAAAGAAACATCACACTGTGCATGTTTTAAGAGTAATTGCATAAAACCTGACCTGCGCGTGATTACGATATTTTTAAATCAATACACCGAGAAGATATTCTCAAACAACGTTGTAATTCAAACAACACTGGAGATGCCTATGCCGTTCAGGGTGTACCATGTTAGAATATCATTTTTTATGTTCTGTTGTATTCAAATTATGTATGTATATTATCTTTTTCTGTAGTCCTGTCATTTGCATCACTAAGGTATAGTGAATTAATTAGTAGATGTACGTAAGGGACTTCCTAACAGTGTTTTGCCACCACATAAGAGGACTCTTCCCCCTCCAGCGACCTGGGCCTCCAGCGGTTGAAGGGGCAAAGACCAGGACGTCCTCGGGTGGGCACGTAAAGGCTCTGCGCTTCTCTAACCCTGCCGACCAAATTAGGTCACGTAGACACAATGTGCAACATAAAATCCTCTGAAAAAATCCCCCAAATAAAGAAAGAAAACGTATGAAAACACTAAATATTGATTTTTCAACGCATTAGTTTTTCGTCAAAATGAATTTAACTTTTCAACGAAATGAATTTTGTATTGTTTACTTTTGCAATTCAGGAAATAATGCGTTCTCTTAACACTTAGAATAAAATGAACAACGTTAAGATATAATATTTTAGTTTCCGTTCTACATACGATATTTGATATGAAGTCGAAAATAATTTTTCAGACCATTGCATTAATGTGATTTGTATATATATGATATACATACGCGGTTAATAGGAAACATAAGGTACATCAGAAACAACATCTATCCTCTTCGATTGATTTATTAGAGATTCTGGGCACGCCAACTACCAAGGTCATTAGATCCATTAGTAAAGTGCATGTTTTATAGCAGGAAGTAGGGTGATCTTCCCCGCCGATAGGAGATCCAGCGCCGACCCACGTCGGCTTGCGTGGATTTTCCTTAACCAGGTATCTCCCATCAGTGGGACACCACCACACTCGGGTCAAGCTCTACGTTTGCAAGAAGTGTGCTAATGTAGTGCGTGTACGAGAAACGGTGTGTAGGAAGGGGTTGAGGAGACAAGGAAGAGGAAGGAAAGATCGCGTGTGATCCGTGTTCTGTTTGTTAGGGTTCTGAACCGGCATTCGCCTCCTGTTGGTCGGAGACACGATGCAAAACTACCTTCTAGAGCAGCCGGCAGCTAGAATTCTCCTCCAGGTAGCTGATGAAGCCGACGTAGCTTATGTCAACAACTGTGGCACCGTCGGGAGTTGAACCCTAGGCCCTCCCGTTCAAAGGCACAGCAATGACATTGAAGTCCTGAGCCGCCTTTCCCGGTCTATCCCTTCGAAATCCCTTCTAGAAGGGAAGTGCAAAATCAGAAGAAAAAAAACCTCTCTTCCCCGTTCGCCGCAAACAGATGAGCGCACTGCCCCGTGCGCGGCGCGGCGCGGGCGGAAGCCAAGGGTCGCCGCGCGGCGTATCGCCGTGACGTACGCGCGCGCCGCGGCCCCGCCGCGCCCTATGTCAGACGGGGCGGGCGGCGTATCGGCGCGGCACGGCCCTCCGAGGAATTGCTGCCGCCACTAATTGGAACCTCGGAGGAGCGCGCTGTCACTCGCGGAGCGCCATGCATTATTAATGGCGTCCATTTCCGTTTGGTGCGCTTGCAAATAACTTCTGTCACCCGAAAGAAAGATAGCGCCAGGTCGGGACCCGCCGCAAAAATGCGGTCTCCGCTGCGACGTCGCTGGCCGCGAGGCGGGCGAGGCGAGGCGGCTCGGGGGCAATTAGAAAGGGCTGACGGATGACGGGGACACTGTCACGGACGCCTGCGACCTGCAGCCGGGCGAACTGTTTGTTTGCCTCTGTGCACACACTGGCGTTTTAAGATTTCTTGTCACAGCAAGTGGCACAAAATTTGTTCGCTTCAGGGAAATTGAAACTATACTTCTCTTCGTGAAAGTTCTCTTCCCCCCATGCGTGAAAGTTAATGTACTGAAGAAGAGGAAAGGTTTAAAGTCATTGAGAAATTATGACAGAAGATAATACCGTGTAATCTGATCAGATTTGTTCAATGGAAGATTTTTAAGTTTAATGCAGTTAGTCGAGAGTGCAGTTAACTTCGTTTGAAGTGTATAGACGCCTTTTCACGGTCAGGCTTTATCCCTACCAGTTATCGGATGTCAGTAACGTAAACTCATGGCAGATAACGTTGTGACTGTCGACTGGCTAATGTTTGCATTGAAACACTCAACCGAAATCCGACAACAAACTGTTCTTGTGGAGGTGTTTTTACTTTCTTGCCCCATAGCTTAAAAATACGAGTTCCGCGTTTAATCAAAATTTGTTATTGAATGATTGAAAATTATATAGTTAATATTCATAATACTTTTTCATATGTTGTGATAGCTTAAATTATACCTTATTATACAAAAATATACTGGTGTAGGAAAATAAAAAA
>BOPP01000106.1:3137546-3154905 GCA_017312745.1 Gryllus bimaculatus
GGGGCGTGCTCCGCATCGCAAGCGCCCGCGCCTCGCCTCGCCTGGCCCGGCCGCTGCGTCGTCAGCGCCTCCGGCCCCGCCCCCCCGGCCACGGGACGAACGCAACGCCCCGGCAAACAACCGTCATTCCATGCACCCACTGCACGGCACGTTTCACTTCACAACTATGTCGGTAGTTTCAGTTTTTTTGGTACATTCGTTTTTTAAAATATTGTTTCGAGGAGGTTTAAGTTTCAGGAATTAAATATTGTCACAATAAAAACCATTATATTTTCGTATAATATTAATAATGATGATGTGCAATGGGCTGTATTTATTACAACTTCTAGTTTCTACTAAAATTGTTACTCTATTTTTTTGTGGCATATGCACATTATATAAGTAAATGAACTCACTCAATATTGTTGTCGTTTATCTCAAATTTATTGCTTCTAGTTAACTGAAGTAAATTTTGAATGAGAATAAATATATTTGATTATAATAGGATTCCTTGGGATTATCTAACCAATGTTGTCTATTATAATATGGTGGAAAATAACCTGTGTTTATTAATCAATTATTCTACAGCTCATTTGTAAATTCTTTTGTATTTATTTACATTTGAACAGTTTTTGTGTCTATTATATTTGTATATTCTACAATTAGGTATTGTAATATGAGGCCATGTGGAGTGAAATTATGTCTTGCCCCAAATGAGTTGTGGAAGTATTAAAAAAAATACTGTGAAAGGGCGTACTATTACAGTTTCATGTCATGCCTCATTGGGGTATTCAAACCCAGAAACCTTATACCACACAATATGACCACAAGCCTGCGCTTCCTGAGACGACTAACAATTCTTTATAAAATCTCTCCCTCAAAGTCTTGTGAACTGCGATTGGAGAGTAGTAAAACTGTTTGCTTCGCTGTCCGTGACACATGAACGTAATACATCACATTTTTCTAAGAAAAAGAAATGTATTCAAATGATAAGTGGTTACCAGAACCCTCAAAAGCAAATGTGAAAACCACATTATCCAATTTCGTTCGATTCATCGATCTGGGACAAGCGAAAACAAAACGAAGAAAGAAAATGTTTTTCACTTTATTCCTTATCGAGTTGAGTTAGTTTGCCAAAGTAGGTGGCTTATTCCTCTCGTCTAGCCTTCCAAAAAAAATATGAAATGGAGTTCCAATATTTTTATAATACTGACAAAAAAAGGTCATGAAAATAAACTTCGTTTTGAGACGTAGTTTGTTTGGGTATCCTTCTGAAGCTCTGTGATTCATTCAGTATTTCTTCAGTCTTCTTCCATTCTTGACTACGTTTAAATTAGTAGGAATTGTTAATAAATAGCTTTATTAGTTAATCGTCGTTTCGGAACTGTATTGTTTAGTCATCAAGGCTTTCTATTGCTTCTAAATACCGTATAAAATATAAATACCGTTGAATACCGTATAAATCTGAGCACCACAACATGGTACCCAGCAATTGTAAGCTCTGATACTGCAAAAACCCGTTCGCGGCGCCACTCCTTCCTGTCTCTGGCTTCTTTCGCTCCTCTCGCTTTCGCTTATCCTGCTTCTCCCATCCCTTGCTGTCCTTCCGGTCCTTCTGTCCCTTTCGTCCTTCCCGTTTCGCCAGCGCTGCCCGCTCCGTCCAATCTGGCTCGTCGCCGCCACCCGTCAAACAGCAACTCCCAGCAACAATGCAGCCTAGATGCAGTGGGGATTGCATTAAACTGAATAATAAAAAAACATTTTGAAATCGCACGGTATTTTTCATAATTGGCTCTTAAAAAGTATTCGTGCCAAATTTGAGAGCAGTCACTGCAGAGGTTCTCAAGTTGTTATGGAACGTACAAACATATGCACTTACTTTTATGCAACAGGAGCACGAAACGGAAGACAGTGCGGGAGGGAATCAATAAAAATAGTCATATCTTTGAAATCGTTAGGGAAATGTATGTAAAACAAAAAACATGTTGAATACGTGGGTAGTGGCTACAACGCGTTTAAATTTCATGTTGATCAATTAAATAGTTTTTTTAGTTCAATCGCTTCGAAGAGGGAGGCAGACAGACAACAATTGATTTGACGTAATAGTTGAAGAAGAAAGTTGAAGTGTGTTTTGAGAGATGAAAAGTCGAAAATTACAGACGGACACTTCATATTTATTTATCTATATTGATGTGATTGATGAATTATATTATTTGACCAACCATGTATTAAAACTTCTCAAGTATTTCACATTTATCTTTCTCCTCATTGACTGACGTAATTTTTTCTTGATTTTCTGTAATCTGCTTCTGTATTTTCACAAACAGTGTTCAAAAACAACTTATGAAAATAAATTTCAGTAAAAATAATATCTGAAACTTATATCCGAATGGAGAGAGAAAGGAGGAGAGGAAACTGTAAGCATGCAAAAACAATCACAATGCGTCAATTATTTGGAGTACAATAAAACTATAATTATTCAAGTTCAAAAGGTAGCAGAAACTCACAAAAGAAAAAACAGAAATGTATAATTAGATGAAAGGAAGAAATAAAAATCGGTCTTTAAGCGTAATACGTGACAAGAAATACCAATGATCGTCTGACAACGCAAAAAAAAACTGGTCTGCGAATAACAGAAAGATGATACTATATAAAATAAAATTGTGCATAGAAAACAAACATTCGCAGACCCTCGTTGAAACTGAGTTGCGCAGGAGGAAGCGGAACAACGGAAATGTGTGAGTCCGGATCGGATTAGAATCTCCCAAAGCGAAGAAAAGACGCTGGAAGGGGGGATGGGGCGAGAGAGACGAGATCTCGCCTCCGCAGCGGCAGAGGACGAGGGCGGGGACGAGGCGGTGGCGCCTCAGATGCGCAGCAGACGCTCGCGCGACGCGGGGAGGTGCGCGTTTATGCCCCGTCATCTGCAAATCCGCCGACCCATATTCTTCTCCCGGCCGCCTCCTCCTCGCCCCGCCCCGCCCCGCCGAGCGCTGCGCGGCGCTCCGCCCGTTTATGGCCCCCATCTCGGCGAACGGCGCCCCCGCCCCGCCCCCGCGCCGCCTGCACAACTTGGCCGCGCAGCGTCGCCAGCGCAAGCGCGCGCTAATAAAACGCGCCCACCGAGATTGCCAGCGTCTGGAGGAGGCTTTGGCGGCGGCGCGGCGCGGCGCCGGAGCGGCCCAACACGGAACGAGGCCAAAATAAGATTGCGAAAAGGGAGGGACTGCTGTGAGTAGCATCCCAGGGAAGGTTGGTGCGGGGCTGGGAGAGGTGGCTCTGGAGCCGCAATTCGGGAGATGTGGTGGCCGAACGTGCAAGAGCATGGACGTGAGGGGGAGGTTACAATTGAACTTGATGGCAGAGGGAAAAACTGCTCTCGCTGGTCCGAGTTAGATAGAAGGCAATGCAAGAGCGGCAGAGTGCTTGAAGTAGATTTGAGTTCAAAAAATGGAGATGTAGATGTTTGGCAGGTAAGAAAGGTGATGGAGTGATTGCGAGAAAAAGTGACCGGCCGCAGAAGAGGAGCCGCAGTGAGGCTGAGCAGCCAGGGCGGCAGGCGGACGGGTGAGTTGGCTCAGAGGAGCAAATTCGACTCGTGAAGGGAAAGGGTGTCCACAGTGGATTTAAATGTTGCTTGCGAGATGGCACGCAAGTACAGAAGAGAAGATTCCAACGTTATGTCCAACAAATAAAAAGGAATGAAGTTGTTATTATTTCGCTAGTATTGGCATGGCGCTTTTTAAAAAGTTTCTAGCAAACAAATTGAAATAAAAAAACGGAATGGGAAACGGAATGTTTACCGTTATTTGACACATGCGAGGATAAAAACTTAAATGAAAAATTTGGAGCTGTTTTTAAGAAAATGATTGTTTGAAAAATGCCTGTATTTCACACAAAAGTACGCAAAAATTACTCATGTTTTGAAATTGGCCATGTGATGTTGTCGCTATCGTTGACCACACACAGACAAACAGGCAAGTCGTTTTGCCGTCAAGCAATTTTTTGGTATCAAGGACACAAAACAAGAACTTTGACTACACGTGTGAGAGGAAATAGAAACAAGAGTTTTCATTTTTTCTCGCCAGGGTTCGGCAATAAGAGTTATTAGGAGGTTTTTCGCCGTTTACCGGCGCACAATTACAACACTTTATGTTCTTAAGAAGTTAGAGCGCGTAAGTAAAAGGCACAGCCAATTGCATCGTAGATGTTATCCCGCTTCCACGAGGGGAAGGCGCGATTGCATCCGTTCTGTTCCGTCGTGAGGGTAAATTGAAGAGGTTGCTGACAGATCAGTACTTCGAACACATTTTTTCTCTTTTGTGTTTGGAGAACAGGAAAGGAGACGAAAGAAAATGAATGAATTATTGTTTTAGCCTTGTTTGTTCATTTTGTCTTACTCCTGAATTGTAGAGGACAGATAAAAGGAGCAAGAGCATTTCAAAGTAAATCTTTTTAAAACAGATAATCTGATTTATATGTACGCATTTTATTCCGTGTTTTTCTGCTGTTGAAGTTCTCTCTCGAATGGTGGAAGAAAGTCTACTCTCCAATGTAGACTCAACAGTCACCGCCTCCCCTTTCCGCAGCGCTGGTTGGGGTTGCACCTCCTTGCGAGGCCGAAAGTAGAAGGGGATAAACTAGAAGCAAAGAGGGGGTTAGCTGACCGCAGGATGTAACCGATCGTCTGCTGCAACAGAATTTCCGAATGACCGACGGAAAGGGGGAACATGGAGGGGGTCATACATAAGTGCAATGCGGGTTGCCGAATCTACAATATTCAAGGATAAATTAATGAAGCCACCAGTGCTTTTTCACACTATCAATTATTTATTTAAATGATTTTCGATGGTATTAACTGAAAAATCGATATTTTTATTTTCACCTGTATTATTATTGACCGGAAATATAGTCTAATATTTTATTTGTAAAAATTAATGACACTTTTTAAATGAGTAATTTGATGTTATAGATCATAAAAGAACGCCTCAAATGATCAACTAACTTCGGTCGTCTCTCAGAAATTCAAAAAATTAGCACAAATTATTTGGATTTCATTTTGGAACAGGATATGTGTGTCGATCTTGACGGTTTTAAAATGTAAAATCTCGACATTCTAGAAAATCATCGACATTTATAAATGCAAGCAAAACTGTTACATGCAAGAAGCTTGCATGCTCTAGATATGTGTGTGGTCATTTTGGACCTCTCCTCCTGCCATTGAACTGTGTAACATTTATTATCAGAATCTCACTCACTTACTTTGAAATATACGACAAATTTAAAACTACTTTAACTTAACATACATGTCCATTTGTGAAGTTTACTTAATATCGTCATGCTATTGTTATTTAACGACTTACATGCATTATTAACCACTAAATCAACCAAAAATGTTTTGCTCATAAGAAACCTTTAAAACGAATATTTCGTAGTCTGAATGAGAATTCTACCGGCGAGCAGCTCTGAGCGGTTGGTTTTCGTAGTTTCTCCGATAAACACCATGCGGTTGACGGACCTGTTGTGTATGGCAAGCATTCAAACATGGTGTGGGCGAACGCCACGGGCAGCGCGCGCTCTGAGGCTGCTAGAAGCGTGGAACGGCCGGGACACGCGCCAGCGGCCTCGTGGCGGCGCACGAGTCTCTGCCTGCGGCACCGCCCGCTATAAAACGGGCCTACCGGCACCGAAGGACAGGGACAGTACTGTGGCAGACAGCACGTGGAGTTCATTTCGGCTGAGAGTGCAGTTCAGCGCAGCGAGTATGACAGAGAGTCTGGTAGTGTGTGCAGCGAACTTCGGTCATGGTCCTTAGTTGACCACGGGCCTGTGATGAGGGCCAGCTGGTGCGAGTCTGAGCACCAGTCGAGAGCAGAACCAGCCGTGCCGGGAGACGTACGGGATTCGGGCCATGTACTGTCGTGGGGGAGACGCACGGCTGAGAGTGCAGTTCAGCGCAGCGAGTACGACTCAGTCTGGCAGTGTGTGCAGCGAACTCCGGTCGTGGTGGGAGGATGTCGGACGACCACGGCTCCATTGTGAGAACCAGCTGGTGCGAGCCCGGGCGGCAGTCGAGAGCGGAACTAGTCGTGCCGGGAGACGCACCGTAGTGAGGTGCATCGCGTCTTGACGCTTCCGAGTTGTTTTTGGTACTTTATTTTGTTCTAGGGAATTGACTTTGTTGAACAAAAACCCTGAATTCCATAGAACTAGAACGTAAAAGTACCATAATGATCGGGCCACGGACCGCGCGCGATCTTTTTTTCTCTTTCCTTATTTTATCCTCACTCCTTACTAACACACTCACATTCATTGCACCACTACATATATGGGGAGACCAGTTGGAAGCTTAGAAACGTTTTCCGGCTGGGACGTTGTAACGCTGGTGGGAGATACCTGCCAGCTTACGGGTAGGCCGGTGCAGGACATCACGATAAAACATGCACCACGCTTACAGGAACCGTAGACGTTTCCGCTGCCAGAATTCTCAATCAATCTTTCGTTGTGAAAAGAATCATGTGAAGGACGGTGGTTCGTGGCACCTGTGGGCGACGGGGCGTGGGAGGGGAGGGGCGCGGGAGGATTTCCATGCAAACGCGATTGCGCCTCCGCAGGTGGGCGGAGGTCGTCGCGCGGGCGCGCGCATGCATAATCGCAGCAACGAGCGCATATTTCCCGCGCCCGAATCTAATTTCACCGCCGTCGATAATCAAGCCACTCCCGTCTCCTCTGATGACTCGCGCGCTGATGGACGAGGAAAAGATAGCGTCCTGCCTGCCCCGCGTGATTGCGGCGCCAACCCGAATTACAAGAGGAGAGAGCGGGCCCGAATCATTTGGAGCCGGCGACCGAGCTTTTCGATTTATTCAAGCCGGTCGGTTAACGCTGCTGAATCTCCTCCCGATGTGTATTTGCCAAAAACAACAGAAAGGAGGTCCTTATGTTCAATGCTTTACGCTGCTCGTTTCACTTGCGTCAGGATTGCAGACATGTTTTTTCCACGGACTCAACACACATTACTTTATCCCAAAAGTCGTATAAATATTTCACGTTTGTTTAAAAAATAAAAAACTTGTGCTCGCTACAAATAATGCCACAGACTTTCCCCTCGAACCGGAGCTGCCATGTGATATGCGCCTGAAACACATTTTTAAGGGTAAAGTAAATCATTAACTGCTTGAGGGCCACATTGTCAAAATAAATTTTTGACACGAAACAAAAAAGGAAACAGTACAACGAAATACGCTTGTCATCTTGAACGTGTATTTATTAGCCTATTCATCCAAAACGCCTTCAAAGAAAAAATTTGGAGCCTTTGATGAGTAAATATGTTTTTTTATCGCGGCTTACGGACAAACCATGAACTCCGTTATCAGCCTCTAAATGGGAAGCCTTCATGCCTAAGTTGGTTTACTTTCAGAGTTATTAGCTTGGCCAGTTTTCCGCTACATTGTTGGAGCCTTGTTGCTTTTTACTTCATTAGCATAAGCTCTCGACACTCGTACGCGTTTACAGCGTCTGTTCAAGTTGACACAGTTTGTGCCGGAGGCGGCATTTGTGTTTTTTTATGGTTTTTTCTCGATCATGAGGTGTGCTGGTATTACCGCAGAAATCTGCGCACAACGTTGGGTGAGAGGGTCCAGTACCGTCGCATGGATGTTGTCGCTGGTCAGCAGAAAGTACAAAAAGTACACGTGAGCCACCAGGTTTGATTCGGGCGGCTATGACGCAATAGATACATCGTGCGTAATTCCTACAAGATAGCATTATCGAACGCACGTGCCAACGAAATGAAGCGCCAATGTTGCATCCCTGGAGGCCCTCAGCAACTACCATCGGCAAGCGCTTCACGTGAGCCAGGCTCGACACGCCCGTTGACGTTGAGGTCTTCTCGTTGAACCGTTTGCAGCGTTGACGCGTAAGGACGTGTGAGAAGGACGCCAAGCGGACTTGAACGCTTTCAGCGATCGAGTCGACTCTGCATTGCGAGCCAAACATGCTCGAGGCATGCTGTAACGGTTCGGGCAAGGCAGCGCTAACATCGGCACGGCAGACCAGCGACAACACCGGGCATCATGGTGCGGAAAGAGACACTACACATTTATGGAGTCCTTACACTTTCTTTGCGGTTGTTGGCAATACGCGTGCACGGTTACATATCTACAAACTCATTTCTACCCGTCTGTTACCATTGGGCGACTCCCAGGGTGCGATCAACAGCTCCAACAGGGACGATGCACTCGCACATGCCGCGCTTACTGTCCATCTTGCTGCCAAGGGAGTACGTCAAATCTACCTTGACAAGGCCCGATCTGAATATACAAATATAAAACGGCGCAACAGTGGAAAGACAACAGTTTATTGAGGCATTCGTACATAAAACAACAAATCAACATCCGTATACCATTTCAACAGTTCAACGATCCATTCATCGAGAACACCATAAGTATTTGCAGCACAGTCTTCCTTGCACCGTAGTTTTTGTCAGGCACATTCTATTCACCATATAGTATTGCACACCAATCTTGTTCCACCACGTAGTAATTATGCAGCCCGCAGTCTTTGCATACAAGCCTATGTTCGAATATACAGCCGCAATCATCACTCTTCCAACACAAAACTACACGAAACCGGCACCATAGCAAAAGCACTGGCAACCACACTCCAGACGAACTCTAATCATTTCCCCAATTAGCTTGCACATATTCCAGGATTAGATTACGAACTCAACTCCCTCTGGCGCATGCACCCCTCTTTTAGACTAGGGGCAGCCGTCAGCCACAAACCCTGCTGTTACTGAGGGCTGTTCTTAGAGCCAGCGCTCTGCCGCTGCCCTGGAGCACGCACTTCATTTTTTTAAAATGACCCCAACATACATAACACATCTTCCTAATATTTGTCCCTTCCATTGAAGGCAATTGGGACCGTGAATGGAACGTTCGGTGCTCGGTCTGCAACCACGAGAATATCCGTCGTCACCTTTGGTTACGCAGGGCAGGATGCACCATCTAAGTACACGGGTTCGTCAACCTCTGTTTGATCACTTCTACGTGCGAGAGTCTGCTGCCTGCTATTTGCGCAAGAGGAGGTGCACAAGGCTTTTAGCGCTGACGTTATTGTCTTAGGGAGCTGCGCACTTAAGAGTATGGTTCTCCGGACTGTTATCGCATTATGTGCAGTGTGTGGAGAGAGTGTCTATCAAATTTCTCTTTTCTAGGGCAACGGGGGGTCCTTTTTCGGTCCGTTTCCTTTTTTCACTGCGAGAGGGATTATGTTCCGATTATGCTTTGATGCTCTCAGGAACAATTAATAATTGACATTGCCACTTCATCCTAAATAAAATTAAAAAGGTTAAAATGGACTAAACTGGATCAAAATAACTGCTCTGCTGGCTCAAACTGTAACACTAATTTACATGGATGTAAATATTTGAGGGCTGCAGACCCGAATAGATACGTCAAATTTATAATTTATGACTAAACAATCAATATAAAATAAACATACTCATTTATAAAGTTATAAACCTTTTGCACACGTTTCCTCGTAAGAAGTGAATTCAGAAGAAACCATCGCTAATACTATAACCATATTTCAATGAGCTGTACTCACATGTTCTTATTTTACCATGGTTTTATTTTGCTTTACGTCAGTCGAGTGAGATTATTCAGTCGGTCAACTATTTAGGCGATAACTCTGAAGATAATAGTAGTAGTGATAGTGGTAGTGGTAGTGGTAGTGGTAGTGGTAGTAGTAGTAGTAATAGTAATAGTGGTATTGGCATTTGTAGTAGTAATGGTAGTGGAGGTGGTGGTAGTGGTAATAGTAGTGGTAGTTGTAGTGGTAGAAGAAGTAGTAATAATAGTAGTAGTGGCAATAGGAGTAGTAGTAGCAGTAGCAGTAAAGGTAGTTAAACATGTAGAATTTATTATTATAATAGCATGTGTGGGGGTAACTGTTTTCTGCAAATGTGTGTTTCAGAGCGTGGTATCGCTGGCATCAAAAGCCAATTCCTGTGCTATTCGCTGGCCGCGGGGAAGCGACGTGCGCGGGCAGGGAGTGTCGCGCGTGGTGGCCGGAAGGTGGCAGTAGTGAGGCGGCTGCGGCGAGCTGTAAATGGCGCTTTGATGAGGTCACCGACGACCCCTGTGATTTATCCAGGCGAGGGGCGCGCGTGCTGCCCCTGCTTCGCCCCCTCGCCGGCTGCGCCGGGACCCGCCTCCCCCCCCCGCACCGCCGCCTCTCGCCTTCGAGGAGGACGCGCTCCTCGGGGAGAATCTGGAGACGATAAAGTGGATGGCGCCCATTGACTGGCCAAATCCATCGAGAGGGTACTTATACTTCAAATGGACCTTGTTAAATTCATTTCTTGTAGTATTTTTAAGATGTCATGTTTTTTATTATTGGGAATATTGAAACAAAGCATTTTAGGACAAATAATCTTATTTCCACTCATTACTTTCTTGGGGACTGTTTTTATAATATAGAGAAAGTATTGTAATGCTAGCTCAGGAAACTAGCGTATTTTTACGAGAGTATTATTTGTATCAAATTTTAATATACGTTTATTTCAACTAGCATAAATTCTACTGGGGAAAATTTATGTGTTTTAAGGGAATGGAATACATATTATACAATTAAGAATTCGTCATTCTTTTAGAGAATATTTTTCTGCAAATGTATTAAATTGTTTTTAATTAGAACAGTTTGGAATGGGCACACATTCAAATGAATAATGCACGCAGCTTTTAATCGTTATAATTTAGATATTTATGATTTTGTACTCCTCGATCAACATTCGGATTGCCCGTTGGCCGCTGCTCCCTTGTTGGGAGGCGCCGCGGTCGCCCTGCGCCTGGAGCGCGTCGCCACCGGCGTCGCCAGGCGTCGCCAGGCGTCGCCGGCGAGGCGTCGGGGCAGCGTCGCGCCGGGGGCGGCGGCTGATTGCATCCCCCGCGCATACGGCGCGTTCCCACAGCCCCTCCTCCCCTGCCCCCTCCCTCCCTCAGCGAGCACCCGACCCCCTTCCGTTGCCACCGAAGCGTCTTCCAGGTCCCATCACCGCCTCCCCAACGCCCTCGGCGGACGCACTCGCAACGCCCTCTTCCGCCAAATGCGCAGTTCTTCCGCGCTCTCTGTAGCTAAAGAGAGATTACCATAAGGAGGGGCCGTTGTTACAGCTCCTGTTTGGCCACTGCTGGAAACATAACTGCAGGTTATGCGCATGCACTGTTTTGTCAGTGCGTTTGTTTACAGTTAGCTCGTTTGTAAATGGCTTCTTCACTATCTCTTGCAATATTATCACCCTGTATGACGTTCATTTGTTTTGCAACCTGTCAATGTGGTCCCTTTTTAGAGTAACTTCTCTATGGTATTTTCATCGATCTAATAATTCCACTGTCTTGAGCCCAAGCAAAGGTGGTAAAGTTTTGTTCATTTTTCACTCGATGATTCTTGCGCTGCCGTTACACCCAGACTCGTCTCCGATACCGTACCCGGTCTCTTCCTCCAATCCACACGGCTGCCGCCGTCTCGCGTCGTCACCGCCCCCACCCGCCGCCCGTCCGCAGCCTATCAGCAGGCGGCCGTGTATCGCGGGATTGCTTCCGCACGCATATGGCGGTTCCCAACGGCTATTACGCGGCGGCCGGGCGCTGGCGGGCGGCGCTGCTAATCTCTTCCGCCCCGGCGCCCACGCAGATTCGCCTCTCCGCCCCCGCCCGTCTCAAGGCGGTCGCCCGGTCTGCTCTTGCGCGCCGCGCCGGCCGGGCCCCGAATGAATATGCAACGCACCTCGGCCTTCCAAGCCACGCTTCCGGCGCCAGCCCAGACCTCCCCGCCGCTGCCCCCGAGGCCAAGTACAAGTTTCTCCGAGTTGGCTGATTCCAGCTTCCGCTGCGTATTGCACTTTCGGCTCCCCTCGCGCCGAGATGATTTACTCCCACTAAATGACTCTGGATAAGTTATGGTTAATAAATTTCATGGTGTTTTGCGTTGTGAGCAGTAATACGCGAAGAAGGAGATGTACAGGTTTGTAATTGCGAACGACGCTGTTGCTGGAAACGTCGAATTCGTGACGAGGAAAAAGTGTTAGAGAAGTACGCATTTATTCTTTCCTCGAAAAATTTTATTCCATTTTCTCTGAATACGCTAAATTGGTGCAGAAGAGATAATGGTTTTACTGACGTTAATGAACTTGCGTTATCTTTCTATAAGTTTATTTGACAAAGGGTTGATTTGTCGAAGAGTCTCATGTTTGCCATAGTGATCACATCGATGAATGATATGCATGATCCTCAAACCTCTCAAACGAACGGCTGTATTCCCTGAAAGGAAGTCTAGAGAAAAAATCTGTTTCTCAGAAAGACGTATCTTGATAAATGAGGATGAGTCTGAACGGACATTTTCCTGACATTCTGATTCTTGGTATTATCCAATTGGAATTGCAGACCCAAATATCTTTCCTAAAGGAAACGGGCAAGTGCCCGTCATTCAATTTACGTAGAATCTACGGGTTTCTGAAAATCAAATTATAGACAGAGCACATTTAGTTGAGATAGCAATAGAAACTATCTCGCTTCATGTGCCTGTACCATTGGGAATCGCCCGACTGCATCTCGCGGTCACTTTTCCCTCGTCTCTTCTTCCCAGCTAATCCCCTTTCACTTTTCGTGTCGGCATAGCTCGACTGCATCCAGTTTCGTTCATCCGGACTTTCTGAAGGGATAAATATATTTGTTAATTTGCATTCATAAGTACCGAAAAAGATGTTCTCTCACCAGTGGACGGCAGTCCACAGAAAACTTCAAACACAAGTGAACATGACAGAATCTTTGGCATTGGCTATGTGACGTAAATAGGTGCTGGTGGTAGGTGATTTCATGTTTTGTTTCCAAAAACTGTTAAATACGGTTGGCAACGTTATCAGTACTCTTAAAGATCGTGTAAACATTTCCGACAGAACTGTATAAATTATAATCGAACAATGTAATACAAAGCAGACCATGGGAAACGTACAAACCGATCCTCGTACTAAAAAGGAAAGTATAATGGGATGTAGTCGGGCTACACCTCTTTAAGTGGCAGGCAGCCGGTTTAGGAAAAGTGCACCGCGGGATGCACTCGGTGTATGATGGCCAGCGGCGCTCGCCTTGTCGATGGGCGGGCGGCCCCCGGCGCTGAAGCCGCCGCACTTCACGCACCGGGGCGGGGGCGGCGGGGTGCTCACTCCACCGGGTAATAATTACTAAAGGGCTCAGTAGAACAAGGGGCTATCCCACATGGACGTAGTTCTGAGACATTGGAGGGTTTTATTTTATATTTTATTGTTTTTTGTTATTTAAGTTCGCATCAACATCTAGGCCATTAGTGACCACTATTGCTTTTAACGGTATGGTAACTGTGAAGATGACATGATATGGTGATGATAGGGGGTGAAAGAACGAACACAATACAACCATGCCCGCGGGACTCGAACCCGCGATCCTTATTTATTTATTTACGTCAAAAACAGTTAAAAACTGTATGCCGGTCCGAGATCGCTAAGACATCACTGCGTTAACGATCTCGGCCACACGGGCCGGTATTGAGCTTTTTACATGAGCTTTCCTAAAGTGTTTTTAAACTTCTAACACAGTACACTTTGAATATAAGTGCATTCTGGATTTAAATAGCATGCTACGCCAAAATAATAATATTTGAAGTGTTATATAATGCTAATAATTCAATTTCACAAAAATGTGGGATAGCTCCTTGTTCTATGGAATCCTTCAAATACAGAACGCGGGGCCTCCGCTGAACTAGGTCGCACCACTCGCAGAAAATGGGATCCACTCTAAAAATTACTCGCCCTCGATAATCCAAGCCCTTTATACACTAGTCTTTTTACTTTCTCGTACTTACTTCGTGAGAAGAGAAAGTATTGTAATCGTGCGCCGCAAGCGAGCGAATTTTCGTCACAAAAGCTTATTACGGGGCCCTGATAACGAAAAAGTAGAACAAAATACGATATAAGTATCATAAAGCACCTGATTATAATACGAGTTTGGTAACCAATCGAGTAATGTAGAGTTAGATGTTACGACACGAATATCGTATAACGTTTTATCCACTTTGGAAAATAATTGTTAGATTTAATGTGAAATTTCGTCCTGTGCTTTATTTAGTATTCACATTTTTTTTTTCGTGTAAGTAGCGACATTGTTCTCAAAAGGAGAACAATTGAAACACTCTTGGTGTATACTTTTCACATGAGTGAATACAATTCTGATTCGGAAATAGAAATAACTACTTCTATAGAAACATTGTTACCCACCAAATCAAGTACGAGCGGGAGTATTTTTTAAAGATTGGTGTGAAAAAAAAGAGTTCATCTGAAAAAGTTTTGATTTCTTACTTTTCTGGCAACTCAGAGAAGAAGAAACCTAATTGTTTTTGGACCCACTACTCTGTGTTAAAGAGTACAATATCAATTAATGACAATATTTATATCAGTAATTTTACTGAATTAGCGTTTTTAAAGAAGAAAAGTGAAAGATACGACACATAGAAGTCAAAAATATTTTCAAAAGAAGAGTGGCAAAGTACGCTGTTACTTTACCACACCAGTGTCGTAATGAAGTACATTACCGCACTAAAGTATTTCATTACGTTCAAAAAGGTTTTTTGAAAATAAATTCTTTAATCATGTATGTTTGTAGTAAGTATTGGTTTTGGTTCTGGAGGAGTAGGAGTTCTTTGTTTTGATTGGACTAATGTGAACGGCGATTAATTAACCATGGAATAGGACGAAATTTTAATTTTGTTTCTTTTTAATTTCTCGCCACGGAGTAGAGAGAAAATTATGTAATGCTGCGGGACAAAATTGCGAATTTTCCGTAGAAAAACTCTTATTACAAAGACCTGGTAATAATTTCATCCATGTTTTCTGGGTCCTTGATCCCGAAAATCACTTTTTCACTGCAAATGTTTGAGTTTTCGAAAAAGTTAATTTGAAGTCGTTTGAAGAATTTGAACTAATATATACAATAGGTTACAAATCGCTGGAAATGTGCGTAATAACGTCATGAAAGTCCTGTAAAAATACATTTGTGTAATTTTAGAAAAAACAAAAAAGTACCCCAAAATGAACTTTACATCGTATTAAAGAGTGTAATTAGCACTATCAGTTCGAAGAGTTTGAAGAAAAAATTGAAGCCGCTTTTGAGAAAATGGCGTTTTCAGTAAATGCAGAATTTTGAACTAGTTTATTCAAAAAACGATTGAGTTTCCGAAAAACTGTATGTGACATTATTTGAAGCACATATACTCATAAATATGATAATGGGTACAAATTGCCATTTTTGTAAATATTAACGACGTGAGGGATAAGTAAAAAATGCATGCAAAAATACAAAAATACGTACAAACGTTTGTCGCCGCCACCGGCCTTTGCGGGCCCTTTGGTCGCCGCCCGTGTTAGGCTATAGGCGCATTAAACGAGTGCTCCGCCGCTGACATAAGTCCGAATAACTTAGACACGACAACGAGCACAAAATAACTGCACATAGTAAGTCCTCTCCTGACTGCATCGAGTAGCTGGCACGTGCACTTGTGAAACTATCTCAAACACGCATTCGTCGCTGCTGTCGTGCGCTGTCGGCCGTGCCAGGACGAAGAGGGAACCTGCCATCCGACTGGTCAGCGCCCCTTTGGGGAATCGTCACCGCCAACGCCCTTCGCCCATCGGCCGCTTGGTGCTGAGGGTCTCCCAAGCATAAGACAATACCGAACGCCTGAGGTCACTGCGCCCGCAGCAGAGAAGGAGCGACGCACAAAGTCTGACGCACCAGAAAATACTGTAATGCAGTTCTAAGTTATTTCATAAGTGCGCCCGCCATCATTTCATTTATCACAGGTAATACCACGGGTCCTTTGGAAATTGTCGATAAATTCCCGAATCGCGAAGAGAGAAGGGGATTTATCTCAGAACTTCCAAAGCACGAGTGGTATTTAATAGGAGTATTCCATGAGTGAAATTATGTTCGACTGAGTTCCAAAATGCGACAAATATTTAAAATAGCTGAAAGCGTGTGTTAAAATCAGAGGTTTATGTTATTGTATATACGCTATTTATTGGACATCGACAGGGATCGACCGCCTCCTAATATAGATGAGTTTATGATTGGCCAGTAGGTAGAAGCGGTTAGAAAAATGGTATAGAAAAAGTGATAGACTTGTTGAGATACACTACCCTAATTGAGGCATTTTGTATGTATAGTTGAACACTATTGATTTAACGAGTGGAATAGTCTTAGTAAATTAATGTCTTTAACATTTTCAATAATTCCGTATGGCACGCCACTTCTGCCAAAGCTATCTCCATTATTTTTAGAAGTAAAGAGTGGTAAGTTAGAGATTTAGATTACCCACTGACAATCCAGATATCGTAGGATGTTATAATTGCCGCCCTGCAGCGCAGAGGTTTGATAAAGGCGGATGTGGGATGTTATAAATGGCGCCCGAAAGCATGGGGTCCTAATGGGTATGTTGTAGATTGAGTCCAAATAACAATAAATAAATTTGGGTTTCTTATGTATATCATTATATTTAAGGAAAAACATGCAAATACACAAAATTCTAAGTCTAACTATGACTTTCGTTGCAGCTAGTGCACCATATTTTAAAACCAGCAGAGTTAGTTTTTTGTTGCAATGTAAAAAGAGTAAACATTGTTTTCTGAATGGAGAATAATACTAACTGAAGAAAGTAGTCCGTCACTTCAAGTAAGATACTTGAATAAATTAAAATGAATTTGATGAAAAATCACATAAGTATTCTTATTGTTAATATTACAAAAGGTATTTGAACTTTCGTATTTATCGATAGACACTTCACGTAATCAAGTCATTGTCCCAGTATATCTTCTCTTTAATGCTTTCACAAACAGTTTAGCTGTTTTAAAATGTCTGATAAACTTTAAGTATGGAGAGTAAATATACTGCGATAAGTATTTAAATACATTTATAATAATATACCAGGCGTGTTTCGTCTACACGACCGCCTTCGCCCCAGAATGCATCCGCAGTCACCTCGGCGTGTTCTCCAAGCTGCCGAATCTCACTGAACTCCTCGTCGTGTCGTCGCGTCGCCTCGCTCCCGCTCCCGCTCCCGCTCCGCTGCTCCTCTTACTCCTCCTCCTCCTCCGCGCTTCTTCTTGGCGACGGCGGGGCCGCGCCGTCTCCTTAACTCGCCTTAATTAGCTAAATGAGGCTGAAACACAGATTGCGTCGCAGCCCGCCTGGCGCGCCACCTATCAGATGAGGAGTCTCGGCGCATAAATACTCGCAGGCGGGGTATTAGCGCGCGAATATCTGCGCCGGCATCGCGGCGTCGCCCCGCCCCA
>BOPP01000106.1:3154924-3195574 GCA_017312745.1 Gryllus bimaculatus
TGCGAGCGGCGCGCAGCCCTTCGCCCGCCTGGCACCCGCCTTGAGGTGGGCGCGCCGCCCGCTGCGGTAGCTCCGCGCAACATCGTTGCCCCTGCAGCGTCGTCGCCCGGGAGATCATGGGGTTCTAGTGGCGACGGTGGCAGAATTTTCGATACTAGGTAGGTAACTAGACCGAATTCAGACGCCATGTCGAGGAGAATTCTAGCGGATGACTGTTCTAATAGGTAGTACAATATCAGGCGAATACCGGAGTACCTTAACAAACGGGGCCCGGGTCGATCCTGTCTTCTCATACACTCACTCACGTACTTGAAGAATACATCACACATGTCGGGAGACCATGCAAAAGCTTAGATTTGTCCCCTGATGAGGCGATGCGTCATTGTAGGAGATACCTGCAGGAGGAAACCAGCTAGTCGACGTGTAGGTCGACACCGGATCTGACATTCGAGCGCAAGAGGAACACTGCTTCCTCCGGCCCTGCACTTGCTGGAGTCTTGAGCCGTAGCTGACGCGCCAGGATACATTAAAAGCCCACTCTCTCATCCCCTTGCGATGTGCGCGACTTCGCGAGCGGACTTCGCCGCAGGGCAGCGCGATATAAATGTTTCAATTAATATTTATCAGTTTTGCAGTATTGACTGCATTTAAGTTAATAATGAGCAACATACATTTTAACATTCTGTGTATTTCCAAATTATTATTAATTTTATCTGCAATATCAATGTATTTTCTCGCTTCCGCTATCGCGATAGAAAGTTTGTAATGTTGCGCGAAAAATGGAGGATTATCGGCAAAAAACTCTCCTTCCAAAGCCCCGGCAACGAAAAAGTGGATACATTCAATTGCTAAATTTAATAAAAATACCTCTAATATGTGGTGTAGCCAGAATCCATGTTCTGTGGGACCTTGATACCGAAGAATCGATTGACGGCAAAATGTCTGTACGTCGGTCTCTCGCTAAACAACGCTAGCGGCTAAACCGTACAGCCAATTTTCACCAAAATTGATATTCCTCAATCAATATGTCTGATGTGGCGGCCTCTTGAATTTGAAACCGATATTTTAATTTTCGGCCGTGCTTTACATGAAGCCCCTTAGGGATTTTTTTCACGTAATAAAATCAGTTCCTTAAAAATAGATTTTGAAATAAGGCCACGTATACTTTTTCAAAATTTGAGTATTTTTCGCGGAATTTTGTGTTAAATGTAGGCACTTTTTAATTTTGTTTAACAATTTTTTTGTCAAATATGCTCCATTGTTTTTGATTAGATGTTGGCGTTTTCCTACAACGACAATTGTGAAGATAAACATTTTTTATTAATGAAATGCATTTATGAAAATATTTCTTTAAATCATGTTTTAAAACAAATATTAAACTTATGGATTAGATAAATTATACGACGGTTAAAATAATGGTGCAGGTCTTATATTCGTTAAAATGGCTGCATTTTCTAAAATTAAAAAAATAAAAGCATTTCGGCCTTTTTCTACAACTGATGAGAAAATACATTTTTTTCTTAATGCAATGTGTTTATTAAAAACAGAATATCAAATATGATCATGCTAATTTTTTGAATATATGAGTATTGTTTGTGTAAATTGGCGATAAACATAGTCGCCCGCTCCGAATTTACGTGAACGTAGGCAGTTGGATGTTTCGTAAGATAGAATTTGTATATTATTTCATTTTCTTTGTTTCTTACATTCGACTTTTTGCTGTACGTTTACACATTAATCTTTTAGAAATTCTTTTAGAAAGCTATTTGAAATATATGAAATAAAAATTGCTAGCCTTCAGGAAATATCGGAACGGACTGAAACGGTGACTTTCAGAACGCAAATTGGCAGCAGAATTTCTGTGATTTATGTCTCATTGTTGGGAATAATATAGCTGTATGAAAGACAGAATTGGCAAATTTGTGTTGATATTTGCTTGAAAATATTTGGCTTTTTCACCAAACGTACGATCTGTAATGAGTTTTACAAAAATGATGATTGAGATGTGTTAATTGGGAGAGAAATTGTGGTATAAATAGAATGACATAACGATTACTAAGGGCTATAAAGCTGTTTTAGCACCACTAGTTTTGTGATGACAATACCAGGCTTGAAATTTAACTTTAATGGTGATATAAACAAATTGACTTAAAATCAAATTAAAAACACTTTTAGGTGCTACAGGAGCACGTACCTTCCCACATTAGTAACGGTTACATGATATTACAATACTTCAATTTCTGTCATTATTACATCTCACCAATCACTTTTAAAACTCATTACAAATCGCAGAGCATTAGGTGCAAAAACTAATACATCCCCAATTACTACACACCCAAAATCTCCAGTCTAAAACTACGTGTCATACAACTATAAAAATAGCCCAAAATTGAGATGAAATTCTCAGAATTTCAAACTACCATATCGCGGCGTTGTTACTGGCGTATTACAATATGATATCTCGTAGAATCTCTAGCAATTAAGCGTGGAAATTCGAATATATAATTTCAATGATCTCAAAAACCATGTACATTTGCTCACATTTTTTAAGAAACGTACATGATTTTGTTAAAGATATAATTATAAATAACAGATTCATTATGTAAAAAAGGAATATTATATTTTTGCAATGATTTTATGTTATCGTAATTTTCCAGAATACAGAAAGTTCACAAAAAATTAGTCTTTCGCCAATTATAAAAGTATTCTTTACTCTATTCGAGAGAAAAATATAAGAAAAACATTAGAAACAGAAAATTTTATTTTTAAAACTGCGTATATTCCTTACAAAGTAACTCAGTTGCGCTTATCTAAAACATTCTTGAAATTATATTTCTGTTATAACATTAGAAAGACGAAAAATTGAGGAAAAGTGAAAAATGTCGAAAATAGAAAATTACTCCGTTTTTGAAATATTGTATCATAACTTATATAAAGGCCCACTTTAAAAAACGCATTTTATAAAAAAACACTATCTTCGATATTGTAGTTGTAGAAAGACACAGAACCATAAAATTGAACTTTAAGCAATTTTCGGAAAATCAGATGCTCCAACGAAAATGAGACCTCCGCTATTCTTTTAAGAATTTGTTTCACTATCTTACGACAAAGTTTAATACAAATATTTGCAGCTTCTTTTGAGGAAAATTTCTAAAGTATTAATAAAGGATTAATGTGGGTTACTACAAAATATCAATGTCTATTTCAAATTGAATGGGCTCCGACATCAGACCTTGATAATAGAATATCAAATTTGGTGGAAGTACTACTACTTACGGTTTAGCTGCTAGTGTTGTTCATATACAGATAGGACAAAAGTTTTGCCTTCAGTCGAGTTTTTCTGTATCATCTGTATCAATCATCAAACGAGGATTCTGATTACACAGCATGTTAAAAGAAGTATATTACTATATTCAGGATTAAAAAACGGATCAGGAACAAGATTATCCACTTTTTCCTTACAATGTCGTGTAAGAACGTAAGAGCGTTCTTGTCGATAAATAGCCGTGTTTCCCGGCAGAATTATAATGCTTACTCTCTACCGCGTAAACGGTGCGAGAGAAAGAAAATAGTGATGTACAAATGGCAAAGACCTTTTTGTATTATATTTTTATCTCTTTGGTCTCGGTTAGATCAGTTTTGCCGCACCCTCATCCTAGCAACCATTATTATCGCATAAGGGACATTTTTTCACTTTTACTCAATTTTTCTAATGCTAGAACAGAAATATACCTTTATAAATATTATAGAAGATCACAATTCATGCGTACAAAACGTTTAAAGAAACATTTGGACTCCTGAAAATGATCTTGCGTGCACGAAAATACAGAATTTTGAGTTTATTTTCAGAGAAAAATGTTGAGTTTTTGAGAAACTTTATAGACTTATTTTTAATCACAAATGCAATTATGTATATCAATCGCTAGTAATTTAAATATTAATAACGCGAGAGAGATATAAAAAAGTACCTACGAAATTATTGCAAAAAAAGAAAGCAGTAAAATACCATCTGTTTCATCTTATTTGGCACTATCCTTACAAAAGTTTTGAAGGTAAAATTTGTTGCGTTGTGAGAAAATCTTAATTTAAGTATTCTTTAATATTGTTCGTATTTCACTAAATAATTCGCAAAATCTTATAAACAGTTTTAAAAAACCGTACACGACATAAATTAATAATTTATGGAGAACAAAATTTATATCAAGAAAAATATCTGAAGTTGCTGGAAGACGCTGAAAAATTCAAAATTTTGTAATTTTTGAAAATTGAGAGTTAACGGTGGAAATCAGACTTAAGTAATTTATACATGTATTCTACTATGTTCTTAAAATAAATTTAAAGAAAATATTTGCAGCAGATTCTGCGAATATTTTCAAAATAAGTCAGGGGATTCATGTGATGTACCCCTAAATTTTAAGAATGTTTTTCAAAATGGCAGAGCTTTCGATAATTTTGGAAACAAATCCTTCGAATATTTAAGGCGCTTGTGTTTACAGGCGGACGGTCGGATTGACATTTTGGAAAAAAAAAATCTTTTTCGGTATCAGGTGCCCCCAAAACGTGTATATTCGTTGAAACCCCGAAATCGATTTTTCGGTAGCATTATAAAACTTTCTTTGTATTATGTATTTTCCTTCATACGTATGTATACAAGAGATTAATACACTACGTACATTACTTCTTATATACGCCAGTATACGTAAAAGTAAAAATGGCATTGGAGAAAACTTGAATTTAAGAAGTGATTATGAAATATGTTTCTTCTTCAGAGCTTTCTTCTGTAGAACACTTTTTCCACGTGAATTAATGACCTTCGGGGATAATTGAATGGAATAAAGGACAACTAGCTCAATATTTATAGCACACACTTCAGAAGCGAGAAAGGAAATTTTTCTACAAAAGAAGACGAAGGGAGCAGCGGGTAAGAACATTATAAAATCTGGAAAGATAAGACGCGCCGCGGAAGTAGAATAGTGTCGGCTTGGTGGCGCAGAGGCGTTAAACGGAAAATAAAATATTGCGGAGAAGTCCGGAGCGTAAATGAAGGCAGAGAGAAAGACTGCCGCGCATTAGCTGTTGGCGACGTTCTCCGCGATGGAGTTCCGGCTGGGGAGGGGGGAGGGAGGCTATGCAGGTGGGGGCGCTGCGGAGCTTCTGCAGAATGGCGCTGGGGGCGCTAGAGGCGCAGGTAAGCCCGCCCCACCGCACCGCACCGTTAGTCACCGTCGGCTTATTTCCTCCCGACGGTGGCGCCCCTGCCGTCGCTCCGGATGAACGCAGTGAGGAGGTTTAGTCACCGAGTTTGCTTTACACTGTGGTGGTTCTAGAAGTAAACAACTGTACAATTAACATCAACACGAATCATGGTAGAAATATTCACGACCATCTTTACATCACAGTGTTCCGAATCATGAGATTTGGACAACGTAAGCTAATAATAAAATCACGAATAATAATATAATAACAATAATAATCATAATTGCACGATACCCATGTATGAAAAAAATCTCATTATATTTCTGTTACTATACTCAAAACTTCTTTATATAGAAACACGCATTATAAAAATTATACTTTCGTTTTGGAATTGTGACCGCCAATTATTCTCCTAGAAATGTAGATGCCGCATTAAAATCCCTTTGGCAGTTTCGAAATGC
Source organism: Gryllus bimaculatus (assembly GCA_017312745.1). NCBI lineage: Eukaryota > Metazoa > Arthropoda > Insecta > Orthoptera > Gryllidae > Gryllus > Gryllus bimaculatus. The sequence goes on from BOPP01000106.1 coordinate 3,160,582, forward strand.
GAGGAACGGTTTACTCGTAACGCTCCATGACACGCACAGAAGTTGCAACGGCCGGAAGATGGTACCGAAGTAGATGGAATGGTGTGAAATTTTGATCGCACCCGGCGAGGAGAAATGAAGAATCGCGATCGGGAGTGGTGCTGTATTGGAAATAGCGTGTCTATCGAGTATTACGAGTACCTGAATTCAACTGAAGGCAACAAATACCGTGAATAGAGGTAAGAGCCTACAGAAATTTGACCAGAAACGATATTATTTTCGTGTTGCCGAAGTTGCTAGACATTGAATTCATACGAAACTGTTTCGTTTGTGATTGATTATTTTCAGGATGAAGTGCACGAATTCAAGTTGCTTATACATTGTAGTATATTTCTCGTGTGTGATGTCTCCTGATGAAGGGAGAAGTACGAGAAGAGATGAATGCCCACGAATTGGAAATTTTCTGTTGTGGAGAGTAGGCGCACGGGCCCTTTCAACGCACACGCATTTTCAACAGACCAGAAGAAGAGGATTCCATCTGCAACATATGAAACAACTGTGAGGTAAGATATACTCCAAATCTTTCTCTCTCTCTCAGAAAATCATAACACAAGACTAAACGATTACTATTTGGCAAATCTTATGTGAGAATAAGCTGTTGTATCAGAGCGGTGAAGGACTGAACCAAACGGTACCGTATAACCCAAGGTTAGGTGTATGTTCCTGGACACTGTTCTCGCAGTCTGTTGATATAACCTAAAAAAAGAGTCGATATTTCAATACTAAAGGATTTTTATCCACATTAAGTAACAATACCTCGTAATATTTTTTGGTTAATAGAGAAGTTGAGATAGCTAGTAACTATAGGCAAAGTTGTTCATTTTTTAAAAGATTTATGCTCCAGGAATTGCATTTTTCTTATATAAATTTTAAAATCATAACTGTAGTGTTAATTAAATCTTGTAAGCAATGATGCAAGCTCAAGCTTGTAATTTGTGATTAGCTAAAGGTGCAAATTTGTAAATGTGTTTAAGTTTATAGTGTAAATAAATATTACATTTCAGTGGAAAGGGAAGAATCATAACAGAAGGAATGTTCATTTTAAATCAAGAAAAAATGTCAGGTTGAATGTACATACACTCAAGCTTGCTTTTATATTTGCTAGAGTATTGCTGGGTATGTGTAAATGTGCTTGTATGTTTGTTTAAAAGTTTTTCTTTGTGTTTTAATTTTTCTTGCAATTGTATACAGATACAAGCAAATATAATTCTCTTCATGTTGTTAGGCAAATTCCTAAATTGTTTACTTTCTAAAATAAGGACTCTACGTTCTTGGCACTATGTAAATCTGAAAGGGAACCTCCTGAGAATAAAGGATCTCTATAAATATATTTTAGATGAATAATTGTAGTGAAAGACAATAGCAATTGATGTAAAGGAGTCGCCAAAATAAATCGGTTTATGAGCCGAGATTGGGACAGTCGCAATGTGTTTTCGTCGTGTAGGGGTTTGCTAAAAGTACACTACTTAGTAAAGCTGAGCGTAGTGTACGTCATAACCCGCAAGGGGCGGTGGTTCTCCCCCGCCCGACCGTCAGACCTACCCCAGATGCTCCATTGCCGGAGATAGCTGGATGGGGAAAACACAGTAAGCCGACGTATGGGACGGTACTGTATTTCATGTTTTAGTGCGGGAGGAACACCGCCACCTCCAGGGATGCAACATGCAAACATGCACTAAATGACTGATGACCATAGCAGTTGACGTGTCCGAAACACCAATCAATCAATCAATCAATCAATCAATCAATCAATCAATCAACAAAGCAATTGGAAATGTGATCGTTCTTTATCTACCAAACTGAAGGATCCTTCTTACTTGTAATGAAACATTTTTTTGTATAGACAGCCGTATCTCTATTTTATAATGGCTCTCAATTTTTTTAATTTGCCATAATTTAGGATACAGCTGCGGAATTAGAACATTTTTGCTTCCCCAAATGATTTGTGTCTTTTCTGAAGGCATATAACATTGTCAGACGCCTGTACTATGTTAACGCCTACTTTTACAATGCATAGTTTTTGATCTGCTGTCGTATAAACAAAGGGAACAACGAGCATTCATGAATCCTCACTGCGTGCCCGTAGCTAGTGATGCTATAAGAGAACTCTACTATTTCTCCCAAAATTTCTAACCTTCGCAATTTTTTAAAATAAGAGTTCAACGAAAATGAGACCTGCGACATTCTTTTAAGCGTCCCTTGTTCTATCCGTGAACAAGAGATAAACATTTTGTAGCGGCTTTGAGAGATTTTTGAATTTTGCATTTACGACTTTTCAAAGATTTGATTTTTTAGAACACATTTTATTGGAATTATCTCTATCTTTAATATTGTTTTCGAATATTGTATTTTTGCATTTTTCGAAAATACAGAGTTTTTGCCGGGAATGGCAGTAACTGAATCTTTTTGCCCTACTTCTTTCCTTAGCATATTATATACTATTAAAAGGGTTATAAAGCATTAAAATATACTTTATAACTAAATAACAATAATATTACTAGAGGCTACAACAGTATAACCACCCAGTAATTGTATAATAAACATTTTCAATACACACCACAATAATTTTACAGAACTGTTGCCGTCATTTTCAAAGTGCATTTAATGTCACAAGTGATTTTAAAGATGGAAAGAGTAAAAATAGTTTTTAACTAAAGCACAATAATCTGAAAATATTCACAATGACCCCAGGTTTAAGAGAGAGTTTTGATACATTTTCTAGTTTTTACTCGTGTTCTAAGACACAGTAAATTTTTTAAAATTTTTCCAACTTTCTTTTGTTTAAATGTGGCGCCAAAATGTTTTTTATATTATCAATTATTTTTTTAATTTTAGTGTTTTTTCAATTAGAAAATTTAATGTTAAGTTAATGATAAAAATTGAAATTAAAAACTCGTTTTTGGTTGTAGTGGTGGAGATGCCAGGAAGCTAGGAAAACTTTCTGAATTTTATTTTCGTGATAGTAGTATTTTTCTCATTTGTCATTTGGTTTCAGGGAACTTTATACCATCTAATCATTGTTAACCAATGAATGTGAAAACCGCATTAACTAAATTATTTATTTTGGATTTTAGGAGTAAATTTAAACAAATTTTAGCTACTTGGATATCCGGGGGCCTTAGTCCTAGGCAGAGGTGCTAGCGTTTCGGCCGGCAATCTAAGACCTTCCTCAGGGCGAAATTCCTTTTAATGTTGATCGGCCGCGGTAGTACAGGAAGACAAATACGATGAATGGAAGTCTGCCATTTGGAATTACACGTGTGTGTATATGGTGTTTTTGTGAATGAACTTACTTTCAGAAATGACTACACATTCATCATAATCATCAACAGTGGGAATTGATTCAGTGGAAGGCGAAGGCAAACCACCTCTGTGATCACCTGATCAGAAAATGGAGGACGAAGTATGAGCCTTCCCTCTCCCCTGCTCTCACAAATGAGTGTTGCACATACGCAGTTTGGTATTGAATTTCAGAATAGATGCGTAACATTCCAATAAATGTTGTTCGTCTTAATGTAATTAAGTCTCAGACAATTATTAGATGGTAAACTATATCCTGCCACATCATAGTGGTTTCCCTTTGCTTGAGCACATTCCCGAAACAGCGCCCTCGAAACTTTTACATCCACCTGTGTTTCAGCCTCGGCAAGTTCCTTCCTGGAGATCTCAGCGTCCCCAATTTGCACCCTTCCGCCCCCGCCCGGCGCCCCGGGCCGCGCTCTCGGCGCGTCGGACGCCCAGCGAAGGATTTCGCGGCGGGCCTCGCCAAATTAATGGCGCCGCGACAACATTCATAAAGCCGCCCTTCTTTAATCTGCGCGCGCCGGCAGGCGCCCTTTATCTCCCCGCGCCAAGGGGCGGGGGCGGGGGCGGCTGACAAGGTGGCGGGGCGGGGGTGGGGGCCCCGAGCAGCTTACGGCAGCAGCGGGGGCGGAGACCGCCGCCTCGCCGCGCCGCAAGAAGCGCGGAAGTCAAAAATGAGTCAGTGAAGCGTGCATATTGGAGATAGAGAGCGAGCCGGCCGCGTATCTCCAATAATTAATTCGCCCGCTATCTGGCTATCGCGGAGCCCACAAATCTTCTTAATAACCGCCGCCGCCGCCGCCATATATTATCACTCTCCGCCCTGTTGTCGCGGTGCGCCGGCGGTGCGCCTTAGACAGATAGCAATCGCAACCAACAGTTTAAACGCTGAGGGCGAAGTGCCGCCTCTCCGCACCTCCCCGCGCCGCCTCGCTCGCTTCCTCGCGCTCTGCGTTTTCCTTTCCGGTTTCTCCAACATGTCTTCCCGGCTCTCGTAATTCTCCTCAGTTCGGCTGCGTTTCTCGTGACGAGTGAAGTGAGGGTTCAGTGGCTTTCGTCGCGTCAATTACGTACGTGGTTGATCCCGTAATTTTTCCCTCTATCTAGGAAGGCGACTGGGTCTCATGCTGCACAATGAGAGACGGTGCCGACTCACACGCACTTGTGGTTTGCTCGCAACTTTCTCTTCAGGAATCTGGACGCAATAGGTTGTACCATCCCTGACCGGATAAGTAAGCTTCGGACATATGTTTGTAGAGTAGAGCATGTTTGTTGTATTGTGGTATGTGCGTTTGTTGTTTGCGTTAGGAGAGAGAGAGGAACGGTTACGAAGGGGTCGCTTTCCCATGTGTACTTGGGCGACAGCCCGTCGAACGGGCCTCAGGGTCTACGGCGAACGTCCCGTCGCTGCCATGGTTAACGGGGGTACGTGTGGTTAGCACGAGACCTCCCACGCGTATTGCGGTGTCCTCAAGTGACAAGTGAAATTTTCTCATCGCACACAGTATATCATGTACTGGGCAAAATGAAAGAAAACGCACACTATAGTTTTGGCTTGACCGGGAATCGAAACCGGGGCAGCGTAGTGGAATGCGAGCACGCTGACCAGCGTAGCCATTTGTAAACGCGCTGCTCGAAATCCATGTGTTTATCGAAGAAACACGGAAAGCAACAAGCGCAACCGGTCCCGCTAAACCTCCCTCCAGGAGCGGCTGCAGTCGATCCACTGTGCAGCTAATGATGAAAATCGGTCACCATCTGTTGGTCGCACCCCTACGACCCCTGGGTCGGCGGTGCTGCATAAACAATCTATATCCTACTGTGGAGTTACTCATATCATATCAGACTATTCCTTTCAACGCTCTTCTTTCCTTAGCTTCACTACTTCTTTATGTCCATTGAAGGTTCCTCTCCTAGGAATCGTTTCATCTGTGCATACACTTTGTCCAAAGGTGTTTATGTGTGGTCGTATTTTTCATGAGGGGGCATTTCACACCTTGTTTTTTATGGTGATAATAATCACGGCACAGCCTACGTTATGCTTTAAACACTTCTTGCTTCCAACTGTTGAAGAGCATTTCGGGGAATGCGATTCATCTTTCAACAGATCGGCACCTTTTTCAATACTGCACGACTGTGGAGTCACGACAATAAACCCCTGTAATGGACTGTGTGCACAGTCCTGCTTGAATCCTATAGTAACACTTTGGGATGTTTTTGAAACGATTTCGTGCCAGGCCTCACCGACTACATCGATACTCTACTCAGTGCAGCATCTCCGTGACGACTGCGGCTCATTCCCTAAGACTTTCAAGCGCACTGATTAAAAGTATCCTGGAGAGTGGACGCTGTCATCAAGGCTAAGGGTGGGCCAACACCCTATTGAACTCCAGCATTACCGGGCTCCACGTACTAGTAAATCATTTTCAGCCCCGTGTCCGGACGCGTTTGATCACATAGTATGTGGGCACACGTGTTCTGTGTCGTGTCACGCTGAACTGTAAGCTTTCAGTAAGTTCAATCTGCACAGAATCTGCACCGTGTAAAAATGCCTTAACAATGCTACCCCCGCCAAACTGTGACAACGACGCCCCCGCGTAGTGCTGATCCGCCGATGGAACTCTCCCTCGCGGCAGACAACTTCACCGGCGAATGGACGTAAACGCCGGGTTTATCTTTAACTCGACGAGCAAAAGCCCTTTCGCCTTTATGTGAATAGAGGTGGTGTATGTTGTTTAACAGTCGCAAAACAGTGGAGGGGAGGGAGAGTTTACGTCGGATCCCAGTGTAATTTTCCCCCTCTTTTCTTTGTTGAAGAAAGCAGGTATTCTTTCATCGTCCGAGCAAAACAATTTAGGTCGGCTTTTGAGAAGATGTTTTTTATAATTTGTATTAAAGTATAAATTGTGTGAAAACTACTCTTTTTTCAAAAACTTATACTGGACCTCATGCTCAATTGACAGAGAAGAAGACAATACAATGTTTTCATTATACACAAAAACGTGGGAGCTACTTCTATTTTGGAAAAAAATCATTTTTTCATGTCCTCAACATTTTTTCAAAATATGAGTAGCTTTCCCATTTTTTATATAATTAAAATTGTATATAATTGTGCTTTTCAAATATTCGTGATGCACGCTTAAAAGAATGGGACAGGTTTCATTTTTGTTGAATTCTCTGAATCGTGGAAAATTTAAAAAGTAGGGAATAATGACATCAAGAATGTGTTGTTTTTATTCATAAAATATTTTCCATCATAATTTCAGATTAGGGAAAGCATGTTTAGTTCCGTATTAAAATAGTGTCTCGTGATAGTCGCATTTCCGTTTCTTGAAGACAAACCAAAATGTGTCGCTCGGATGGCCGAGGACGCTAAGGATAATGCGTCGTAGCTGCCTCGTGCGTGAAGGTTTGCGGGTTCGAATCCCGCTCCCCGGCAATGGATGTTTGTGTATGTCTATATGAGAGTTCCACTACCGTTATCCGAAAGTTACAAAAGCATTGTTAATTACAGTGGTCGCAGTGTGAGCTGAGTAGTTGAAAAGCGACTGGGGGGTGTTGTTGCGTAGGCGGTGGCCCCTGGCGGAGTTCGCGATGAGGTCCGAGACGCTGGGCGCCGAAGGGCCCCTGCCCCGCCGTAATCCCTCCAGGATTAGGCTGCGGTTTGTGCCCCGCCCCCGCCCCCGCGCTCCGCGTTAAACAATTCCGCCGGCCCCCTTGCCTGCCCCCCCGCGAGGCATTGTCTCGCCGCGAATGGGCGATAGGGCAGATGGTGGCCCTCATCGGGGCAGTCGCCCCCGCGGCCCCGCGGCCCGACGCGCGGCGACATGCTCCGCCCGGAGAGTGGGGCACTTGGCCGGTCCGGATGGCAGAAATCGTAGTGCCGTAGCGATCTCGGACCGAAGGATCGCGGGTTCGAGTCCCGCCTCGGGCATGGTGTATTGTGTTCGTCCTTTCTCCCCCTTTCATCATCATCATCATCATCATCATCATATCGTGCCATCCTCACAGTTACCACACCGTTACAAGCAATAGTGGTCGCTAATGACCTAGAAGTTGACGCGACCTTAAATTAAAAAAAAAGTTTGGTAGCGCCGGTAATACCTTTCCCAAGTTTTCGCCATGTCGACTTACTACTCTTTTATAACTAGAGACCGGATTTTTATGTAATTAAGTATTTTTTTGTTTTCCTACTTATAGTTCTCAAAATTGTAACCTTGGTGAATTTTTGCCGTCGTAACACAATATCCAATTTTTTCTTACATATGTTTACATTTTAGTACTATATTAAATATTTTACTGATTTTGCTGCTTTCACTAACATTTTTTCTTATTCTTTTAATTTTCTTCAATGTTACTGCATATTAAAAAATTTTTTTGAAAAAAAAACACAATGTTTTTTCTACACTATGATAGCGTGCTGTCTACTCCAGGTGCGCTACGTGAAGAACTGGTCGAATGTTGTAGTCCGGCGCGCCTTCTTCAATTCTCCCAGTGTCTGGAAGTGCGCGTCGACGACTGAGGTTATTTTCACCTCTAGATGTGAAAATGATCTCTGACCTTTTCATGACCTTTAACCTGAATTACTAAGTAACTTGAGCTATCGCCGATGTGTATCACTTCGATGAGAATGCTACACGCTGCAGTAATTGTTTGCTGGTCGTAGATACTTTGTAGGATGTAGGTATTGTAGACTCTACCCACGGGAGCAACTTAGTTTTAGTTTTACGGTCATATCCCCAACGGTTTCGAACATATGTTATTTTTAATAAATTTCCCCCTCACTCTATTGCTTCACTCCTACTATATAACAATTAATTCATATGTTTGAATGTGCTAAAGAAACTTTAGAAATTCTAGAGTGATTGCCTCCAAATTCGGCACGAATGCTTTTGAGAGACCGTGAAAGAAAAATATCAATTAAAACTGTTCCTTCAAAATGTTTTTTTAATATTCAGTTAAATGCAATTCCCTAACCATCTAGACTTCATTGATAGAAGGCGTTGCCTTGTGATGCGGGGCGGGGCCGAGTAAGCTCATTATGACGAAGTACTGGTGAATACAAGGTTTGGGTCGCTGGGTGAGGATACGTTAGTGCATAAATAATATTGTCGCAATAACGCCCAAGGCAGGTATTTGAATTCTAGAAAAGTCTTTGGGCGAAAAGTATTTCTAGAAAAGTAATTAGAGATAGTTTCGAAGGTATTTTGCGTCTAATATGTGGTCGAGTTTGCTTCTACGAGTAAGACAGTTTTTGGTTAACAAAAAACATACCATTGCTTATTCTCCTAATAATTGGTAAAATAACTGTACCGAATGGAAAGTTGTTATAATAGCCCGCAAAATTGTGCATTTTATTGCAAAATCCCGCGAAAGTTACACGTGTTAATAGTAACAGAATTTACACGTTAATACCCATTAAATGAGTGTACGCAGCATTTGGAAACTCGATAAATAAACCCAAGTGTACGAATAGTATAGAAATCCTATTAGAGTAAAAATGTTTGTTGTGTGGGAGTAAAACTGTTATCGTCGTTACACGCGGCTAAACGGAACATATAAGCTTGCGGTGAGCACTATATCCGAAATATGCGCAGTGATAGTCGAGGAACAGAGGAAAACTGTGCGTGTCATTAACTTCAAGAGGTGCATTTCAGTGTGTGTTTGCGGCACCTTCAATATAAGCTTTAAATCGCAAGGAGGATCGGTGAAGAAGCGATCTAGTGCAGAAAGAGGCATGGGAGGAACCGTGGATTGAGGGGCGTCGGGGGGAGGGGGGAGGAGGAGGAGAAAGCGACAAAGCACCGAAGCGCGCGATCAGCACTGGAGGAATGCTTGTCAGGGTCGCAGGATGAGCCCGGTTTATCTGATATGGTGATGAATGGTGCTTAAAAATATTTCCAAGAATTATCTACCTGACCTCAGAATAGTAACGTAGGAAGTTTGTAGGTTTTGAGATACAACGAAAGCTGCAAAGACTGTGTTCACATCTATTGCGGGCTCTATATTTTCAAAGTAGTTTACGCATTTGTGCGTTGTTGAATTATCAGTTTCGCATAGCTCTAGCTTGTAAGGATTTTTATTATAAAGAGTTTTAATTAAAAAGATGAGAATCGTCGGCGCGGAAGGTCTGACGCGTCAGAGGCGCTCTTCCGCTGGAGTTTTTATTTCTTGAATGAATTGAATTGAATTAATGCCTTATTTGTTACTTGGCGAGACTCAGGCCATGAGACCATTTCGCTACGCTCTTTTCACCAACTTTATATATTGGGTGTATATGCTCGAAAGGAGAGTAATGTAAATTGTTTTTGAATTGTAAGTGTACATATATTGTAAAACTGTAGGGTTAGGCCTTAACACCTGGCAATCAGCCAGTTGTAGCCAAATAAATATTATTATTATTATTATTATTATTATTATTATTTTAATTGAACAATCTATTAAAGAAATATTTAACTAGAGGAGAAAATAGGTATTTAGTCTTGATCTTCTACATGCAAGTAAATCTACTAACATGGGACAGCCGGCTTTACTTCCCCTCCGAAGGAAGGCGTACGAAGGATTTTTTCGCCCTTAAAAATCCACGGCTTCGATCGGGTTTGAACCCGCCAACTTGGGTACAGCAGTCCGATACGCTAACAGTCATCATTGTCGCATGCTTCTTGCTGCTCCCGCGAGCGCGAAATCAGGCACTCGTCGCAAATGAAAGTCTTACAGAGGGCAATCAAAACTGCCTCGCTGCGCGGCCTTAGCGCGAGGCAGCCTGAAGGGCCTTTCACGGAACATGAAAGGAAAAAAGTCGATTTGCGCGCGGATTATTCGGCGCCTTGCCGGTGATTACGAGCATTGTCTGCTAATCCCGGGCGCTGCGATACAAATGTATTTAAACTCTTGTGAGGCCGGCGGAGCGGGCGCGGCCGCGCGGGTGAACATATGGAGCGAGCAGGTCCCGCACGCTGGCTCCTTTGTGAGCGCGCCCCGGCCAGGGCAGGACGGGGCCGCAGTCTCGCTGGCGTCCCCGAGGAGAAGGGGGGGGGGCTGCGAGCAGTGGCCGGGGAAGGGGGCCGCGTTTCGACCATTAACGAGTTCTCCATTGAAAGCGCAAACAGACCGACCTGCTGCGCAGCGGAGCCGCTGTCCGTATCCTGCAGCGGTGGTGATGCAATCAGTTCTATGTGGAGCGAGCAAGGGGCCATTTCACTTGTTTTCTTTATCTATCGAATTCTTGGTTATAGATCAAAACTTGTAAATGAATGCGATCGTTTGAAAGAAACTAAATAGATCGTTGATATTTAATACTGTTAATTTATTTTGCATGCCACATAGAAACCAACAAAAACTACCACGATCAATTGGGAACTAAGATAAAAACATTATTGCTTCAATAGTGGCCATTTGAAACCCAAAATTTCAATCTTCGCACATAATTCAAACTGACAGAAAGTGAAATAAGCTAGCTTTCTAGTAGTGAGGAGTAGAACAAAGTTTATTAATTTTTCTTTATTGTTTATTTAAAGACTAAACTGAAAACATCTACTTAATATTGTCATTGCAATTATTGAACAAGAATTAATTAGTACTTTATTACTTTCTTGCCCTTACTTCGTAAGAAGAGAAAGTATTGTAACTGGCCGCCGGAAAACAAGAATTTTAGTTACAAAAATTCCTATTGTCGGGACTTGGAAACGAAGTAGGGACAACGTAGTATTAATAAAAGCCGAGGCCTTTCAGCATTAGCGACCTTGCATATCGAGGCCGGCTCTGTACAAAACTTTATTTCCTAGAAAATGTGGTAAAGAAATGCATCACGAGAAAATATTTTTATCTACTCAAATAGTAAATATTTTTCAAAACCGCTTTTTCAGTGTTACTATGAGTGACATATCTGGCACCTGTAAAAATTTCATAAGTCTAACTACAATAGATTCTGAATTTTTTAACATTGCCAGGATATGGTATTCCATATCCCCTTACAATAATTCTGTACACTTGAGTGTAAACAGTTAAGTTAAATTTCTCTGGCTTGTGGAATAATTTGTGTCTGTGTATTTACGAGAATATACTTACATTCATAAAATTGTAAACGCTAATAAGGTAGATAGTTCACAGTCTCAAAATATTTGTAAACATGGTTCAAGGCACATCCATTCATCCGTCCGTCCGTAATGGATATCTCAATTTTCGGGTACAAAATTGCGAGCATCTCCTCGCCGCCGGGACCAATTTTAATCATCTTTGGAACAGCACTAATATAACCTAATGATGATCTTTGTGTGAAAACAGATGTCAACAGAGTCTTAGGACGGATTTTAGGACCAAAACTTCGAAATGATTTTGTTGAGGTGATTCCAATATAAGGGGTGGAAAACTAAGAGTCCGAACGGTGCCTTGTTCCATGCGAGAGAAGCGAAGCGGCGCTCCCAAGAACCCTCGCCCTCCGCGGCTGACGTGCCCCCTCCCCCCTCCCGATGCACAGCCGGTCAACGTCACCCCAGCTCTCCCAACCCTCACCAACTCCATCTCCCCCCAGATCACCCAGCCCCTCATCTCTTCCCAGCTCTCCCCAGCTCTTCTCAGCTCTCCCCAGCTCTTCTCAGCTCTTCTCAGCTCTCCCCAGCTCTCCCCAGCTCTCCCCAGCTCTCCCCAGCTCTCCCCAGCTCTCCCCAGCTCTCCCCAGCTCCCCCCAGCTCCCCAGTCACTCCCAGACCCCCTCCCCCAGCCCGGCGTGGCGCCGGCGCCGGAATGGCAGGTGTGAGCGAGGGACGAGCTGAGGCGTGGCTAGTCGCTGCAACAAGTACAATCCAATGATGAAACAGTGAACAGCGGATTCACTTCTCCGGTGAATGTGAGATCGACTTACAGGTAATGACTGTGAAGGGTTTTTGGATGGAGGCAAGCGATGAAGTGGCGATGGAGGCGGTGAGTGGTCGAAGGTGAAGGACATTGGCATCTCGGGCAGGTCAACATGGACGGGGCATGAAAGCAAGTTATTTAAATGTTGCTGCCTTCAGGAATTTCAAGTGAATCCATAGTATTTAATGATTTATTACCACTACTAGATGCTGACAGTGGATTTTAAAAACGTCAAGGTTTGTCGCTGCTATTGATGAAAACGATACTTTACTTTAACAATGCACTTAGAATGAAATAATTGTAGCAGGCATTCCCAACAAAAATCGCTTATTAAACGAAAACTTACCACAATATCGACACACTTCGAAACCTATTCAACATGAAAAAATACGCACATATATGTTTTTTGATCATTATATTGCCTCTTCAGTTATGTGAATGGCCTTTTTCAAACTCTTTGATGCGAAACCAAATCGAGTGGTCCGCGAGTAACGCGTAGAATGATTCAATCGTAGGCTAACTTGTATTATTCGCGCAACTTTTCTTGAACGATGGATTGAAGAAATGCGGGTAGAGCAGGGGTGTTAGTCACGAAATTGGCCACGAGATTTTATGAAACAATGCCAATCTCTGGAGAATCAGTCATGCCTTCTCAACGTTCTCAATAATTTGCGTTCTAACTTTCTCAAGAGTTCGAGGCATTTCCTGTGATGGATCTTCACTTCTTCGGTCAGTTCTTTATATTTTTTTGAGAAATCACGGACAGAAGTTCTATCTTCAACAGAAAATAGTTTCTATTTCGCGCCAGGGAAGAAGTGTTTATAATGTTGTTTATCAGTGGTCCCTGCAAACTTTTGCCTTCATCTGTTAATTGTACCAGAGAGAGGGAAGCAAGGTCTTTGTTCAAGAAAACTTGCGCGAGTAATACTTGAGCCGTTTTACTCCATAATCTTCTCATTCTGCCAACTGGAGAACGTTCGCATGAAATTAACGTATAGTTCGAAATAAAAAAAAAAAATTTAAAACCTCCTTTTCTAAGAAATATTATTTACATTTAACAATCTGTGAATACAATTCCGTGTATTGTGAGTTCAACTATTGTAAAAGTGTTAAGAAAGTAAACAACCCTGGCTCTTTGAAATTCGGTATTTTCGGTGTGCTCCTTTAGAAGCTTTTGATGACTGCCTTCACACGCCAACATTTTGATTTCCGTTTTCGACCTTGTTTGTAACAAATCTTACAAAATTATTTTTAGTGACGATATTCATACAATATAAAAATATCCTTAACCTCCAAATGCTCGCACCAAACTGACACTTTGAGGCATTATCAGCTGGCACTCCACTCCGTATGGCACGCAAAACAATTCGCAGAGTGATGCGGTCTTGAACCGTGCACGCCTGCTTTACAACCGGTCAAAAATTTGGAACGGACTATATTACACACTGTCAAGTCTAAAATGCTAGTTGAACTAGACTATCCTATCATGGTCACTGCCGGCAATAAACCTCGCGTCTGGCTCATCTACGTAGAGAGAACGGCCATAAAATCTATGTGTGTGGCTTAATTCAACTATGTCTCTTACGTACTATATACGTTACGTAGTGTGCTTTTAGTCTTCTAAGGGCGTTAAAGCACTGGCTATAATGCCTCCGCTATCATACGACTGCATCAAAGGGTATTATTTGGCAGATTTAGTTTAGTTAATACGTTCTTCCTGATAATTGTAAACAATTGGTGTTACAACTCGTTCTTTCATTTAGTAATAACAGTGGCTTAATACTAAAATACCGCAATCACCGCCCGTATTAACAGCCACAATCACCACACAGCATTCAGTTATAAAAATCATTACCATTCTAAGCATACTAGGTCTGAAACCTACTTCTTTCAAAGCTACATCAGCGTAAATTCAATCCAAATCTGCCTTCCATAACCCAAAAGCATTCCCCAACAATGAAAAGATATTCTAAGAATTTCAAACTGCCGTGCTGCGGCGTGCTCATTGGCGTGTTGCGAGAAGAGATATCTCTCGAGTCTCTTCGACAAAATAAGCGCGGAGTATCGCGAAACTTAAAATACACGTTTCGTATTCAAGAGGCCGTGACATGTGCTAAATCGATCGAGAAATATCAATTTGGAGAACATAATGCCTATGGTTTAGACGCCAACATTGTTTACGGACGGGCAGATGGATTGACAGACGGCCAGTCGATCGTTTGTCAGCCAATCGATTTTTCGGTATCAAGGACCCCCAAAACATGAATTCCGACTACACAACGTGTTAGAAGTAATTTAACACACGCTTGCACGCCAGCACACACACACTCACTCACTCACTCACACACACACACACACACACACACACACACATCACATCACATCACATCACATCACATCACATCACATACATAATGAGCAAGGTTTATCTACTTTTATGGTATCAGGGCCGTACGATGTTTCTGCGGAAAAATCGTAATTTTTTTGTCCCGGCATTACAATACTTTCTCTGTACTGCGTGTGCTGTACGCGAGAAAGTAAAAGGCGGCGCTGGTGGATGTGCTTGAAAGCGCTGGCTGGGGTGGGGTATGCATGTGGCGGGGGCGCACAAAGCAGGGCGGCGTGTCAATGCGATGCTTGTTCAATGCGCGCCCGGAGCGTCCGCCCGTGGGGGGGGGGGGGGGCATTGTGGGCCGCCGACATATTGTCAAGTAGCGGCGAGCCGCGCCATCTGGCGGCACCTTGCAGCGCCCCCTCCCCTCCCCTCACCGTCCCACCTCGGTCTCGCTCCGCTTCCTGGTGGCTGCAGCCGCTGCCTTTCGCAAGTACATGCAGTCGATCTCTTAGAGTACTCTTAGAGCGGTTTAATATATATGTAAGGACCGTATTTGGTAAGCAGGTAATCATAAATTGTGGAATATAAGCGAAATGTGAGTAGGCTACTTCTTAAAATGTTAATAACATACATACGTTGATTAATTATGAACGATATCTCGGAACAAATTCTCTGGTTATCTTCTTTTCTTCGCCACCAGATCATATACTGATGAGGACATGCTAATATTTATTTGCGTTCATTAAAATCTCACACTAACAACACTCTTCATTGCATTCACGATATAGATGGAAAATTTCAATTGCTGTTAGGCGAATACATGTCGATTGGTAACGTAAGATGCCAATTTACCAAATTGCTTCTGAAAATCGTAATTTTTATAATGGCACTCGATCAAACAGACTATAAAATGAACACTTTAGAGCTAAGTACGACTTGCGTTTTTCAGGTACCCAATCATTTTCGAGAATTTTTTTATCATTCCTATTTTTTGAATTGTTAAAATAATACCTTTAACGTATCTAAGGATGAGTTAGAAATTAACAATATCATTGCAATGTCAAGACACCTGAAGTCATGCTACTAAGATCATGACTGTTTTTTCTTTAGTTTTGACATTAATATCCTAAAATCAGTTTTCTATGTATCATTTTGTAAATAATATTATTTAAAATCTTACACATGTACGACGTATATTTATTTTTAGGTATCGTTAACTAATTAAACTATGAAAGCAACTTCTCGTAACTTCTGTGCTTAACTCTAACAATGATTCTTTTTTAAAAAGTACTTCCCCATCTCAGAAAATGATCGCAGAGAAAACAGTATAGTGACATTCTGAACATTGGCCGTAAGTAATATTAGATAGCATAACCCATAATTCCCGAAAATAGAAATAATCAATGTAAAATAATTATACCGGTATATGTCAAGACACTCTGCAAACATTGTCTGTAATATTATTCTTGGGGACGAAACAAATTTACCAAAGAATTTCACATAAATAGATTTTGAAAACTTTTTCAATGAAACTAAAATACTGAATGCAAAAGATAATAATCAGTTGAGTTATCTTAAAAGATCAGCCAATGACTGAAAAAACTGAGGCTACATAAAGCGGTCCAGCCACATGCAAGTGTTGCTCACCCGTCTGTGACGCCCCACTTGTAAATCTGCTGCTGCCTCTGTTTGCCGTGTTTTTGGAACACCGAAGCGGGTATCGGCAGCGGCCGATTTAATACACATCGCTTGTGAATGGACGTCGCCACTACGTGTTCCATTTTGGGAATAACGCGGTGGTTGCAGAAGCAGCCAGCGCGTGCTCCTTGCGAACCGCACTTGCTCGTGTGTGGCACCTGTTTTCGAATGCAAATGTTCTGATATTTAGGCAGCGGTCACAGTGGAGCATATTTTAAATGAGATTTTGGTCGTACAACGTCGGGCGGTCAAAGTCAAGCGAAACAAGTCTTCGTTCGACAATTGATGTTTTCGGACGCTAGCATTAGAAGTCGTTGGAGTTCACTATGCCTATTTCCATTTATCTTAATGTATTTCAATAAATCTGGCTCATCGGACTAAACAACCGACGATGGGTGACCGAAATTTCGCCCGAAATCGCCTCTACTTAATATCAATGCAATGTTCCTAAATCACCCTCACCAAATCGTGAGTCAATACGAGCCACAAAAAAGTGATACAAGGCAACATATTGGTGAAAGTGTCATACCGAATCCCACTCCCCCAATACACAAGTCGGAGATGCACCACGATGAATACAGCTCAGATATATGTATTGCAGCTGGCGGGCCCCAGTCGACAGCTTTCGTAGGCCCCCAGCGTTGCATCCTAAAAGCCATAAGCAACGCGGAGCAGACGCTCTGACAAAGGACCGCCGCGCGGCGCGCGCATATGCTGCGAACGCACGAAGCTCCCGGGCGCATTGGCGCACAGTGATCCGAAGGCAGCGCCCAACAACTTTTTCAACTTTCCCCCCGCCGGTAGCCCTGGCGAGGCGGGAGTTTATTTTTTTGTTGGGGTACAACATACGCCGCAGCTCTACGGCAAAGAAGGGGGCAGTGCTTACTTACTAACTTATTTCTAACTTAACCTGTCGATGAAGGCTGGCTTTGACCGGCAACCTAAGATTAGCACAGAGACTTTGTGTTTTACTACATGCTTATTACTTTTAGTTTTCTTGGGTAGCGCCCAACAAGGTGCTTTTGTTGTCCTAATATTGCGGTGTTATATTGACACAAGGCGGCAGCCAATCCGAAAAAAGAAATGCTGTTCCTATCGGAAGGCATCCGTTAAGGAGGCCGACGTGCGTTGAAAAGACTTGAAACAAATAAGTTAATTGTATCAAAAGATAGCGTACTAGTTATCTTCCTTCGAGAAAACGTATTTCTTGTTTCTATGAAAAGTTCTTATAGGAAGGTGCACTAGTAGCATCGAATGACACAAGTCGATACTAGAAAGAACAGACTTGCTTCATTCCAAATCTACGCTATCGTCTTGATTTAGAAACTTCAATCGCGTCCCTTATTTGCTCTGCATCTTCTAAATGACTTTGATAATTTAAAAATTATTATTACATGTCAATAACAAGAGTTTTGAAGAACTGTGTCAAAGTTACAGCATTTTTATCAATAGATTGTTTTCCTTTATCTTATCTTTAGATACATGATTATTGTCAAAAAAATTAAATATCGAATAATGCAGCAAGAAAATTGAATGAAATCGATTAAAGTAGCATCTACTCGTACTTCTTAAACACAAATATCTGATATTTGCACAACTTCTTTGTTATTTGCAATAACCTAGAATTGCTCAAAATATATATTTTTTTTAAATCACTGATTTACTTGCGTATTTCAAATACGTTTTGTATATTACACATGATAGAGAAACATATTGTGAAAACGATATTGTTCTTGAGAAAATTGTAAGAGAAAATGTAAAGTATACATCTGCAATTTGAAGGTTTAGTTCTTCAATGTATTATCAAAATGTTTATGAGATACAATGCAGTGCTAAATGTAAAACATTCTTGTTTATTTGTGTAAAGAGGGCCCTGGTTTTCCCGTAATTCTTTCTTAATGCCGCATCCAGTACGGTTTTAATAAGAAACTTATGGAGTGCGAGCGCTGTGGTCGCATCGGACCCCGGGCGTCGAGGGTCGTTTCCGCCAGCCCTGCGCGGGGCAGAGGGGGAGGTGGCGGGGGCGGGACCCTCTGGCGCTGGCTTAGGGCGCCCTTCCACGAGGCGCTGCACTGCGCCGCGCCGCGGCCGGCCCTTCAAGGGCTGAGCGGGCTCTCTGCGCGATTAGCCCCGGCCACGTCATCCAGACCGCCCCGCCACGCCCCGCCCCCGGCGACAACTGCCAGGCAAAGGAAGGCCCGACGAGGTCAGGCCAATCGTCATTTACTCATATACAGCCCGTCCCGCAGAAAAGGTGACTGATTTTTATATTCGCGGAATAACAATTGCCGTCTGTGATCTGATGCAGAAATTAAGTATTGTGTGTCGGTAGCAGGAATTAAGTATTTGGGTTCGGGAATTTAGTATTGTGTTTCGACTACCTTCCGTTTTACTAGGAACAGCGCTGGCATCACAGACTGCTCGCAGTAAACAAAACTGTAACCGTGTGTTTTGACCCTCGGTCGTGAAAAGAACAACGGAGCAAAGTGCGAACATTAAGGTTTGTTTCAAAGTGGGTGAGTGTCACAGAAACTTTCAAAAGGTCCAGAATCTCCGAAAAAACGTGCGAATGCAGAAAAGTCGGGTCAAAACACTCCCTTCATTTTTCTTTGATTCCAAAAGAATTATCCATACAGAATTTGCTCCAGAAGGTCAAATGGTGAATGCACATTACTATTTAAGTGTTCTAACTCGTTTATGGGCGAGGATTGTTCGGGTGAGACCTGAATACCGCAACCTAAGAACTTAGTGTTTCTTGCACGAAAATGCTACAGCGCACAAAAGTAAGATCGTTCGCTAATTCTTGGCTGAAAAATGTATTGTTGCGCTTGATCATCCTCCTTAATAGCCGGATTTATCTTCGTGTGACTTCTGGCTGTTTCCCAAACTGAAAATGTCCTTGAAAGAACTACGTTTCGACACGACTTGCGATATCCAGAAAGCTACGACAACGATCCTCCAGAAAAATCCAATTGTTCACTCTCAGAATTGTTTTCAACAATTTTTCCAACAATTCCAGTTGTGCATTGACTCAATGGAGACTATTGTCAGTAAAAAAAAGCACGTACACTACCAACAACTACCTTCTTATATTTTATTTCACATCAGTCACCTTTTCTGTGGGACGGACCGTGTATGTTATAAAGGAAACGGTCTCCTCTCTCTCCCTCTCATGTACGGAATTAAGAAAATTGATATTTATAATTTGACGAGTCTTGTTTACTTGATCTTTATTTAAATCGCTAAAATTCGCTGGAACTCCAGTGCGCGGGATCGATTCCGACTGAGGGTCGTGGATTGTCGAAGGGCGGACTATCCAAAGCAACAACCATGTGCTTCTGGTCTGTAAGACAAGAGCGGGTAGGTGCCCGAAAAACTGAATCCTTTTGGCAATTACCCTGCATCTCACGTTCTGTCAACCACGCACCTCCAATATAGTTAACTGATACAGTCATTTGGCGGAGAAAGTGTCAGAACACAGATGTTTCACTGAAACCCCACGGGGCTCGCCTGCAGGCGAAAGGTCCTCTAGATAATGAAGGTTTGAAAGGTATCACGATGATATGAAAAAATTTGCGCTTTATTTTCAATAACGCATTTAGAGTAACAATGAAATTCAATATTTTAGCCAAGGTGTGTATTAATAGAGTATTACAGATATGGAGTGAATGTAATCAAGTTATATAGTAACTCCAAAATTATGTCGGAAAATTTAAGTCTTCTGTCTCTTGTTCTGATTCCCATTTATTTGCTGTAATCCGGACATCGAAAAATATATCACCATGACGTAATATTTTGCACAAAAAAGCTCAGCACATCTGTGACTCTTGGTATTGCAAAGAACGTGGTGTTCGTATGTATAATTTAATTAAATGACTTTCAAATGGAAAGGGGTCAAGCACTTACAATTCGATTTCCCTCTTCGTCGTCACAATGTTCCCTCGCTCTTTTGCAATGCGACAGGTCGTTCACGGGCTTTTAGCGAGCTTTAAATGACGGTAACAAATGACGGAGTGAACAGTCTGCGCGGCCAGCACTCGCCCTCTGCGCAATAAACCCGGCCCCGGTGTCAATTGAAGCAGCGCGTCGAATGGCCCGGCGCCCTACGTCGCCAGTCAGAACCTTTAAATACCTCCCTCACGGTCCATAAGCCTGCTTGAAGCAACCTGCCGCGCCCTCCCCTCCCCGCCCCGCCCCGCCGCGCCCCCCTCCGATCCATCGCTGCGAGATCGCGGGCGAGGGAAGGGGAAGGGGGAGTGGAGGGGTGGGGCAGGGGAGGACGAGAAGAGAGTCTAACTCAGCGTCCCTAATCCCATCTGCAGCCGACCCGCCTCGCTGCAGGTCCCGCGCCGCGCAACACATGGAAGATGCCATATTGCATGACGCGGCCGCCAGCGGTACAGCTGCGCCAACGCGAGATGCAACTCGCAGCTGCTCGTGCAGACTTGCTTGGGTCTCTTGTGTTCAGTACTGCCAGTAAGGATGGTCTGAGAGAACGCTCGCGAAGGTTTGCAAAATTTAAGATTTCGGAGCAATCGGAGGATGATAAAATAGAATGCTTAAATGTGATGGCCAAACCGTGAATAATTAGTTCTGGACCTTCAGAACTAAATGGTGTGCAGCTATTATTTTCGACTAAATATTACGCGTGAGGTCTACCTATATGTACTCGTATTTAAACTAAGATGTTCTTATCGATATTGACTCTTGAATTCCTGAGGATAGACGTTTATTTTGTCAGTTTTTACCCATTCATTCAGTAGATAGTGAAGTAGATACTACTTCCCACAAACAACAGAATTACAGGACAGGTATAGTTACCAGTATTATTTACAAGTACTATTTTCTATTTTTCTTACCGATCGTTTCGTTAATAATTAAATGTATCGCGAGGAAAGAAATTGAGCATGGCGTCTGTAGAATATAGCATGTTTCTACTCAATATCTGTTTTTCTTATTGATACAATTACATTTATAAGTTATTTTTTTGAAAAGAACATTGATATCGAATTACAGTTGGTGACAGATGCACACATTAAATATCAGAATAGTAAATTATCATGAAATTCTTAATCATAAAGTAAATAACTTCTACTGTTATTTAAAAATATCAGTACTACTGGGTTTTAAAAACTTTTGTCAAGTGCACCAAATTTTCTAAAACCATAGATACAACTAAAATACATGAGTTACCAAGCTAAATATGAGAAAAAAAGAAGAATAAATTGAGAATCTTGCTGAAATCCATGTGAAATATCAGTTATTCAAAAAGGCTTAAACTGCCATTTTGCGTACTGGTGATCATACAATTACCCAACCGGTTCTCGGAAGACCGGCCACTACATTTATTAATTGGTTCATTAGTGGTTCTGAGCACGTCAACGGCTGCCATTAGTCCTGTAAGTGCAATATATGTTTTTACCGCGGGAAGTGGCGGTTATCTTTCCCAGCTGAATGGCGAGATACTGTGGCGACATACCCGTTGGCGTGCGGTTTCCCACCACCAGGTGTCTCCTTCCAGCGGAGCTCCGACCCAACCGGGCCAAGCTCTAATCTCCCGGCATGTCTGCATATTAGTGTGTGTGAGTAAGGTGTGAGATTATGATGAGTGGTAAGGAGAGAACACGCGTCGAACGTGCCCCTTTTTTTAGGGAACTGCTCGGGCATTCGCCTGGTGTTGATCGGAGAAACCACTGACAACTACCGATCAAAGCAGCCGACAGCTAGAATTCTCTTTCAAACGGAGGCTGAATTGGACCTAGCTATGTAGCTAGTAGAAAAAGGTCCTGACGAGCAAGAAAACAGTTCTTGCCTGGACTTTTCCAAGCCCCCGATGTGCATTTCACGCGTCAGCCCCGGAACACGAGCGGCCAGTGGCGCCGGGGGGCGGGGTGGGGGAGGCGGGCGACATCGACGGCGTCTGCGGCGGCTTCGGCGTTGGCCGTTGCGCGGTCGTCGCTGGCCGCCGCCCAGGAGCTAATGCCCCGCGTATGGTCGCCCGCGGTGCCAGCGCTTGGCAGCGGACTTTTCCAATCAAACGGCCGCAGCATGTGCGCTGCGGTCGCCGCCTTGGACGCCGCTCAACTGCGCCCACTGCGGCCCCCGGCGCGGCGCGAGCAGGGCCATACTACTTGCTGTCTCTAGGCACAGAGCTCCACGTTCCGCTGTATTGTACATTCCGGTTTTCTAAATTGACTGCTACAATTATACAGTAAAGATACATAACTGCAAGTTTTTTTGTTATTTAAGGTCGCATCAACTTCTAAGTCATTAGCGACCACTATTGCTTGTAACGGTATGGTAACTGTGAGAATGACACGAAATGATGATGATAGGGAGTGAAAGGGCGTACACGACTCAACCATACCCGAGGCGGGCCTAGAACCCGCGATCCTTAGGTCCGAGATCACTACGGCACTACTGCCTTAGCGATCTCGACCATCCGGACCAGCAACTACAAGTTTGACTGGTCCAACGAATATTAATCAGGATTGCTGTATTTCATGTTAACACAACTGGAAAACAGGTACATAAGGCGAAAAGTGAAAGGGATTCCAGTTTCTCTCTTCTGAATTTTGAAACTCAAGGCTAATATCTATATTTTTTATATATTCGGTTTGAGATGGACAATTTATGTATAATTTGAGTATTTGAGTGTTAGGTAAGTATTATTGCACCAAATCTTATAAAAGCATACAATACAACTTTTATAAGTTAATTGTACCTGTGTATCCCTCGATACCAAAAAATACCAAGTGATCCATTATTGTAATGCAAATTCTTCATTCGTGTTCTGTTATATTATGGCATTAAATACGATACTTGTATCTTCGAATGAAAAGGATCTGTTCTTCGATATTACTTCTAAGGTTCTCATATTAATTTCCTCAAATCAGCGAAATATATAAGCCATTATCTCCTAAAACGTACATAAAAATGGCGATATAAAAATAAAATGACTATAGTACTTAATTTCAAAACATTTCATTGACTTTATACTTTCTCTCTATTGCTTACGCAATGTAGGGAAAGTTCTGTTATGCTGCGGGAAATACGACGATATTTCAGCAGAAAAAATCTTAATGTGTGGCATTGGAATTATTATTATTATTATTATTATTATTATTATTATTATTATTATTATTAAATCCCCCTCAAAAACAGGAAGTCACTCTTTCTTCATAATCTGAATGGAATTATTTGTATCTCTCGGGTGGTCTCCATAGAAAACCCGGTTTATCCGCCTGTCTCGTCTGTCTCGTAAAACGATGAGGGTAGCAGATGCTGTGATGCACCACATGATCTCCGAATGTTGCGGGTAGTGATGTACAGTTTGTTCGACTCCTCCAAGTGGAGCAGCTGGGCCGCGCAGCACCTGTTCGGCGGTCGCGGGGCGCATATGGTTAATACATTGCGCTTTAATTGCGAACGGAGCCGCCCCATTGTCGCAGGTCCTTGCAGCGGCCCCCCGGCTCGCCTCTGGGCTCCCGCTCGCCGCGCTCTCTGGAGAGTTGAATGAACGCGCCGAGCGGCCCCTCCTCGCTCCTTCGCCCGCTCGCGCGGCTCCATCTGCTCGCCGCGCCGCGCGCACCCGCCTCCCCCACACACCCCGCGCCCGCGGACTACACACAGACAAGCTGCGGTTGCAAACTCCGGGGTCACCTTACTGCTGATGCGGCGATAGCCCGCATACGGGTTTAATGGGCCTGGAGCGTGACGCGGCACTCTGCGGGGCAAGAGGCTGGCCGGCCTCGCGCTTGCCCTCGGGGGCGGGGGGGGGGAGGCGGTCGCGTCCTTGGCAACGCCGCAAGCGGCTCCATGCGCTTAACAGCCCTCGCGTGCAGGTGCGGCTGCCTCGGGCCCTCGGCGCTCGGCCACGTTGTTTGGCGCTTCCGCGTCACGGGAGCTTTTGTAACGGGAAGCGTTTTATCGGCGAAGCACTGGATTACAAGTGGTACGAGGGAACAGAATGTTTGAGTTAAGTCAACTAAAATGCGATTTGTACTTAGTGACGACGCTCTAATACTTCGAGCAGGAGCGGAATGTACGCTGCAGGTAAACTATTAGCTCCGGTTTTGGCTCTTCCACAACTCATTTGTACAGAGTGACTTGAACAATGATTACTTCTGTGAAAATTGAAGAATGCTGCAAGTCCCTTCGGGAAAATAAAAATGAAATGTCGAAAGAACAAGTCATAATGTTCTGAATGAAAAAAAACACAATAGATATACCGATGTTACAATAGAGATGTTAAAATAATTAGAATGCTGCTTTATTAAACAGTAACATGAACATAAAAGTGAATTAATTTATGCACTTTCCAAGTAAATTCATAGACTTATGTTTTTTTTACTTTGTGTTAATATAATTGCATTTTACTTTATATATTTTAAGTATTTAATTTACAATGTGTTTGTCAGGGGCGGCTGGTGTTCCTTAAAAATAGGGGATGATTCTCAATCAAAGTGCGGAAATGTAATATTGATAAATGCATTAATATCTATTTGGCCTGATGTATTGGAAGTCTATAGCTGCAAAATGTTTTTATGTGATTTCCAGAAGCTTAATACTGTTTTATAACTTCCTTCTGTGATATTTTTAAATATTTAATCATAACGGATCTTTAAACAGCCATGCTATGCTACACGTTATGCCTTAAACCTGTCTTCGACCATGTATTTTACCTCCACACACTTGACTGGGAAAACAGAGCTGTCTTCGAATCGCAACCCCTTAACCTCCTGCTAGTCCTGCTTCCTTCATTTACTCAGAAAAATAATTTTTGAATTTTCGATTAAATGCTGTTTTTTATGATTTGACATTTTCATTGAAATTTTGAAGTCATGGAGTTGGCTTTCTAGGTCTCGTAATATATTTTTTCTTTAATAGAGCATGAATCAAAATTATTTTTTAAATATTGTCTAATACCAGGAAAACAACTATTTAACACTTATAATCTTCCCTAACGTGGGAATAAAAACACGTACAAATTCATGCACAAAATCTGAAAGTATATAACATGATAAATTATCCAATCAATCAATCGTCAAAATTTGATCTAACCTGTGTATTTTTAATAACACTCTTATCAATAAAAGAATATGCGTTCATACCCTTATATTTATGAAGACGACAGAAAACTGGTATTCCCCGTGTCCGCCCAGCAGCCGGCAGTGAGTTCCCAGCACTCCACGGTGATAGCTTGCGGCGCTTGTTTGCGCCGCTAAAACGCACGGGGAATGACCGACTTGTGTCGTAGGGAGGCGCGTGTGGTCGGGAGGCTGAGGCTTCGCAACGTCAAACCCACTAGAGGGTGACGTCACTCATCGGTGCGTTGCCTGGCTTGCAACGAGACGTAGGGGACAGCCCTTGAAGGGCGCTCTTTGAAATCGAACAGATTTCATTAATCCATATTGCTGCAATATCTCCATTATGACATTAATTCGAAAATATATATTTCTGAGAGATAATGAAGAGTTTTCTTCGGATACCTCGGGGTTGTGCATCATGCGACCTAAGAGCCAGATGCTCCATGTGTGTGTGTGTGAAGGAGATAGACACAGAGAGAGATGGAGAGAGAGATAGGGGAGGGTGAGAGAGAGAAGGAGGAAAGGGGGTGAAAGAGAGCTCGTAGAGAGAGAGAAATGATAAATACAATTATTACGTGACATAGAGTAATGTTTATTGAATTCCACACATAATCACTTACCAATATCCGATATAATAGTTATAGGCAGAATCACACAAAATATTAATCTGCTGAATAGAATAAATCCTTCAGGAAAATATACTGTTGTTCCAAATGGGGCGCAAAATATGTTATTCCACATTTTTCGCGATCTTCGCACCCGCACGCGCGGCGGGCGACCGAATTATGTCGTAAAACGCACAAAGCAGAGGCGTCCGCGCGTGGCGTGAGGGGCCGGCGCTGGGAAAATTCAGGCGCCTTCGCTGTGCTCGCGCGAGGGGGCGGGCCGGCGGCGGCGTCAGCGGGCGACGAGCTCCATTAGCTTCGCGCGCGCCGCGCACGTGGCTCCGCACCGTGGCGCGGCACGCGACCGCGAGTTAAGCGCACGTGCACGTGGCGGGTGCTCCTTGCAAGCCCGCGGCGGCGGCGGTGGCGGTGGACGAGGCGCGCTGGCCAGAGTGGGGTGTTGCGGCGCGGGGAGCGACTGCCGATGGTGAAGCCAATTGCCCAGATAGTGAACACATTGATAGATTGATAGGAATCTACACCTTCGTATCTTACTGCCGTGGGTGTCGGGCGGGGGCGGAGGCGGAGGCGGGGGCGACGGCGGCAGCGGGAGGGCCCGCCCCGCCCCTCTGTTTTTGCTGGGCGGCGCTGCAGCCTTTGTGGGCGGCCACGCGCCCGTCC
Organism: Gryllus bimaculatus; assembly: GCA_017312745.1. Classification (NCBI taxonomy): domain Eukaryota; kingdom Metazoa; phylum Arthropoda; class Insecta; order Orthoptera; family Gryllidae; genus Gryllus; species Gryllus bimaculatus. The sequence continues at coordinate 3,187,185 of BOPP01000106.1, forward strand.
CACGCCAGCACTCATCGGAGGGGAAGTGCTGATCTGTTACTTTTACGTAAGAGGTTTCCGCTGTTACGATTCATTGCATTAAGTAAATGCAAGCAAGAAGGATAGCAATCATTTCAGAGGAAATTGTGAACAGAAGGGAGATCGATCTGCTTGACGGACAAACTTTGCCGTGTTGAGTTCTGGGTTGGCTAAAAGATTTCAAGTTTTACATGCAGGTACGTTTTGAGGCGCTGTAGAATGTAGTGAAAAACCTTGTAAGCACAGCTTCTGAATCGAATGATTCGTACTACGATTTTCCCCATGTCACTGCCGAAATCACAGTGTGCAGCCGCTACATCCACGTAACCAGTCTGTCATCTAAAGACCTTTGGATTCGGAGATAGGCATTCACAGACTGAACTGCAAATGAGCTGAATATATATTAGTTGTGACTTACACTGTTCGTACAAAAAGTGTCTTTCGCAACCCGTTCTTACAGACTAAGATCAGAAATTTTCAGTCCGTCCGCATTACACATTTAATGTCGGATTAGCATTACGCGTAAGGCTGACGCAGATTTGCAGGTGGCTTGCAAATAATGGTTTCTCTCCCAGGCGGACTTCTACGACCAAGGAATGCAAATGTTGATCCCTCGGTTTCAAAAATATATCAATTCTAGTGGTTATTAAAGAAAAGCGTAGTGCAGCATGTGCTATTTCTGCTACAATAATGTTTTCGGTGAAATTGTTTTTATTTTTGTTAACCTCATGGGGAAACATATTTTGAGGATGCACCTTGTATTTCAGACAAATAGTTTATTATCAAAGAGTTGTTTCAAGCACCTCCATCGAGAGCCAAAATTTGGAAACAGAAATAAATAGTGATCGTGTGAACGTTAATAGCTTGTAGTTTAGTTTGCCTTATTGCGAACGTAATTACGTCGTGTTTTTGAGCTTACAAGTGTAATATTGAAAAAAAAACCATGTTTTATCTGGCGGAAAGTTACTGTTGTATTGATTTATTCATGTCTTAATATTACTAAATTAAACTGAAGGTTGGACTACATGTAGTAAGTACATTCTATTATTTAAAGAATTAGCGTTAAAAGAATGTATCAGTTTCTGTAGCATAAGGATATTTTATTGGAGTTTATTAGTTTAAGTTGTACATCATTCCACTGAGACTCTTCACCATAGTACGTTTTGAGACACTCGTCCACTCACCGGACAAATTAACTGATGTTGTGATGATACTCCGAAACAAAAAAAAGACAACAAAGAGGTGTTCACAAATTATGAGTTTTCAAGTTGAGTTTGGAGATCTTCACAATTGCTAAAGATACTTTATTTTTGAGGAAATATATAACCTAATTTTTTAACCATTCCAATAAATATTTGTTCTGAATTTCAAAATGTGTGTACTTTTTTTAATATTATGACGTCAAATATAAAATGTCTAACAACTCCAAAACTAATTTTAGTTCGAGTGATTTTTGTGAATAAATATTTATAATTGTAAAAAACAAAACATTTTTCTTACTTGAATATTACTGCCTATAAACATAATATATTAAACTCCATTTATGTTTTAATTATAAATCATTAAAAATCTGACTCTTTTTGGGCTTGTTTCTGTGTGGGTCATGTGTGGTTCACAGAGATACAAAAAATTTTAATTAATAATTAGTATCACAAAAGAGTGAAAACTCTTTAAAATTTGCAAATCCGAATTTCCGGCACTAATGTAGGCGTTACCATACCTGCAATGCAACGATGGAACGACGCAACAAGACGGTTTGAAATTCTCAGAATAACTTCTCGTTGTTCTAATTGATCTTCTAATTGTTTATCTCCAAAACACGGCTTGTACTCGTAAAGAGGCGATAACTCTCAGAAGAAAGATATCGTCTGTACCGAAGAAACACGACCCATCACTTTTGAGATAAGGAAAACATGTTTATAAAACACTCTACTTTCACTAGTAAAACTTTGAAGTACCGGCAGCTGAAAAGAGCCGTCGGAAGCGAAGTAGGTTTGGCTGGGGGCGGGCAAAGAAACGCAATCGAGGCGCCGGGCAGCAAAGCTGGCGCGCGGCGCGGCGCCTCCAGAGGCCTCGCTCCGCCCCCGCCCCGCCCCCGAGCGCCGCCCCCACAGCAGCAGGAACGAAGGCGGAGGTAGTGGAGGTGCGGTGCGGGGTGATGCCAGGCGAGTAGGTTGCGGTGGTCGTGCGGGGAGGGCGGTTGCGGGGCCTAGGCAGGGGCGGGGTGGAGTGGGGCTGGAGTGGTGGCGGTGGCGGGAGGATGCCACGGAAGAGTAGGTTGTGGTGTTTGAGGAAGAGGGTGGTCGGGGGGGTGGGGGCGGAAGGTGTGGGTGGCGGGGCGGAGGCGGTTGAGATGGATGAGCCGCGCTCCACCTGCGGGCGCAGCTGGCGCAATCTCGCGGCGTCGCTGGAGGCGCGGCGTCGCGGTGCCATCAATTACGGCGTCCGCCGGGAGTCGCCGGCGCCGCCGCATCTGCGACCTTCGCGACCCACCAGGCGGCCACCCCCCCACCCCACGCCCAGTCGCATTGGCTGCGCTCTCCCTTTCGCCCTCATCGTTTTTCACTTTTTCTCACGCGGCGCACGTAGTTCACTTGTCGCTGCAGCATCTCGAGCTTTGCCCGGGACCGATTTTACAACACTGGTCTTCGAGCTACTTCGAATTTAGTCGCAGTCTGGAGGAGAATTCTCGCGGTCGGTTGTTCTGATGCGTGGTTTTGGATTGTTTCTCCCATCACTGCCAGACAAATACCATGCAGGACCTGAACAAACGGGTCACGGACCGTGCGCGGTCTGCTCTTCATTATTGCCTCCTCCTCTCCCCTTAAAAACACATACTTCCGTGCGATACGACACATGTCGGGGAGGGAGCTTAGAGAATGTTCCCGGGGCTGTGCGATGGGTGGGAGCAACTCGCAAGCTCACCTGCAGGTTGGGGCCGGTTGGGTCTCACATTCTAGCGGAGACAAACGACCGCTTCACGGATGTAACAGGCAGTACGCGCACGGGACTTCTGACCAACCCAGTTGACGCTCGGACAGCCTAGATTCTCATTCACTCACTTCCCCCTTACACTTTTTCACCTATCTTTACTCTTTCGTACGAATTCTAATGTTTACGTTCTTTATTCTTCTTCGGTCTCAACTGCTTTGCATTATCATATGCTTCACTTTATGCTTCCTTGAGAAACGTCTTGAAATTGTTACACAGAAAGCGTCGGTCTCATATTATCTGCCACTCCACTTCCCGAACACATAAAGCGATTCTGGACTGAAGCCAATATTTCATATTGAAAGGTTATTGGTTTTTGGATTCTACGTGATGGAAGCTGCTCTATATTCAGTGTTATTTCCATATACGCAAATCTTAGGGTCTCTCTACACACATGTTACCTTTTATTTTTCATCGTCTGAAAATAAGACGAAAGAAAACTTGTTTTGACCTAAACGCAAGCTGTAAGATATAAACTAGATCTTATGTCTACTGTCTTTTGATATCTCATTTTTTGCATTCTTCCCTGTTTTAGACATAAGGTCACAAGTTCTATGTCCTAATTTTTAACATATTGACTTTTGTGTAAAAATATCGTTAAAAATATTATCGCTTGTACATTATCATTGCTACGGTGAAGAGAAAGCTTTATTGTTGGACATTATGCATTTAATATTTTCACATCCTGACTAGAACGTGTCTTAAAATATAGGTGTGTGTGTTTTTTCTACATATTTTGTTCAACAAAATGTATACTCTCTTAGTAGAAACAGAGAAGTGATTAAAAATAACAACATTAACATATAAACATACTTACACATTTACTTCAATTAGAGATTAGAGTAGTGAGTTGGCAAACCAAAATATTGTGATCACTTAGGTCAAGTAAGTCGACTGATATGCGGTTTGGATGTTCACATCACTCCATTTTTTGTTTGTTTGTTTTCGAAGTCCCTAAAAATGTAGATGTTTAGGACTTTAGTATTTTATTGGTAACGAACCAGAGTACACATGTCTTTTATAACATTATTTAAAAAAATAGGTCTTTAAAAAATTTCATGTTCATTTTTTTAATGAGATATTTAGCTTAATTTTTTCATATCTTTGAAATTGCAAATTCGAATTTCCCTTCAATTCCAAATTGAATATTGTCCAACTAATAAATTAAAGTTAGGGAAAAATGTAATAATTTTTCCCACATTAACACTCGTTATTCAAAAGATATCTTTTAACCTCCTTAATTAGCAGTATGAAATTCAAACTAAAAGAAAAATATAAACTTAATTGTAAATAAGTTATGTTGAACTCGTCTTGGGTCATATTAGGAATTATGTATCAATGTTCTTTTTTATATTTGAATTGTGAAAATGCTGTAACTATTGACGTCTTATAAAGACATTTGTATGTAGAACAAGTAGAATAAATAATATTTTTTAAAAAGCTTGAAATGAAATAGTTTTCGCACCTACTATTTTACGATTTGTAATGAGTTTTACAAGTAGTTACTGAGATGTATTGATATTTGTACAATTGGACTCAGATTGTGCCCTTACAATATATAGTAGCCGTTACTACGTGCGAGAAAGTGCGTGCTGTGAGGCTCCTCAATTTTGTTCTTTGTGTATTTGTGTTTTACATATCAAACGTTTGTCTAACAATAATACAAGATATTTGACCGCTATAGTGACGAGGTTTTGTCCGTTGATTATATTAATTTTCGTGTTGTTTCTTCACGAGTATGCATACTGAATTAAATTAAGTTTATAAATACATACATATGTACACAAACCAATTATATATATATATATATATATATATATATATTTCCATAGATTAAATTGTATAGAATGTAAATAATGAAAATGCATAGAAGAATTTCAAAGTAGCACACCTCGGATAGTTTGGATTTCTGATATCGGTCATAGATGTTTCATTTCAGAAAGATGATTATTTAGATATGATTGCAGGAGAATAAGAATACAGTTAAAAGAATTTTACCTTGTATAGAAGTTCTGCAGATAAAATGCTATCGAAAGCTTGTTGTATGTCCAGGAAAGCGGGAGAACAACATATCGTCCTTTCTATACTTTGAAATATTATTTAACTCCTCATGCAGTTTGTGGTAGAGGCCGAATGCAATTACGTAAAGATTCATGCTTTTTAGTTGTCTTTTTAAAGTATCTTATTGTGATATTACATTTTGCTTTGTTTTTTGATGATGTGTATTGGGAAAAATTGAATGCGAGTGTCGCTTTTCTGGTAAAACGTGTCATATTTCTCCATAAAAGATGAAAGTTAACTAAAGGAATTTTGAAGACAGTGCTTTTCAAGTGACATTTTAGGTCTATCAGGTCAGTGCTGTATTGCGTCTTCAATATAGTCCGTTTGAAGACTTTTCAGACCACAATAATGCTGTGTTCCTCCGTAACGACATGAAAACGGAACTTATTAGGCGATGAATATTATTATCTATGAAGACTAACTTGCTGCTGGAGAAGCCACATCTATTCTAATAAAAATATATGAAGCATTTATAGAGCAAGAAAGATAGTCAAATACAGTCACTCTCCACTGAAAAATGCTCGCTAAGAATGGCTTGGGTACACGTCATTCGTAATTAATATGCTATTCATAAACATTATTCTTCAAGGGAAACATTGAAGACTTCAAGTGTCTTTCCACAACGCAGTTTGATTTGTGAATATTGCCGCCATCAACTACTAAAACTGTAAACTAGGAAGCGCCGTGGGGGAGCGGAATGACGATGTAAAAAGAGAAGGGCTGTGGATATCGCAAGAGGAGGAAATTGCCCATTTGAGCTGTGCGTCGCCCTGCGAGCGACAGACGGACCCTCGGCGGCGGTGGCGGCGGCGGCGGCTCGCGAGGAGCCGAAGGCGCCCTGCGGCCTGTGGACGCTTGGGCCAAGGGCCCATGCAGTTCCCCTGCAAGCCGCCGCCGCAACGTCTCCTCGGGGGGCCCTCTCGCCCCCACCCCCTCACCCCTCGCGATTTGTTGGCGGCCGAGGGGCGGGCGCCGCACCGCGTCGCTTATCTGCGATGAGTGCGGCGAGAGATCGAATTAATATTGCGCAAGCGGGTGCGGCGCGGGCGGCGCGGGCGGCGCGGGCGGCGCGGGCGGCGGAGTAGCGGCGTTGTCTGCAGGGCGTTGCGGATTGGGAATCTGGGAGATAAGCGGTCCCTGTGCATGGTGCGGTTTGCGTACGTCAGTGGGAAGATGTTTGTTCCCTGTTTGTCGTCCGTGTTTCTCAGCTCGTTTCATTTTCACACCGCAAGCACAAATTTCAGTTGACAATCAAGAAACATTTCGTAGTATCAACATATGTATGTGCTATTTTTATACCAGTCATTTAAGACGAATGACGGTGAAACATAATTCAGAATAATATACGCCATGCGCATTAGAATGTAAGAAGCAAGAAGTTGAGTCTTGGGTTTTAATTTACTTTTACATCATTCATGATCAACGCCTTTAAAAATTTGAAATCATACATGTTAATGCAATTACATTGTTAGAAGAATTATTTCTGAATTTCCTTTTGAAAATTGTATTCTAATTTAATAATTTTTATTTACAATTTAAGAAGAGTATTCCTGTATTACACGCACTAAGCATATCTATCCATTAAATTGTTCACGTTAACCAAGATTAAAGCATTGTATCCTTGGAAATTTCGCGTTTTAGGCAATCGCGGTTGTACTAGTTCATTAAAACAAAATACACAATGAAGAGGAAATACGCATCCACTAATTATTGACTTAAACGTGGGTCTTCAAATAATCCCTTATTACTTCTGGAATTTGACAGGTTTGATGAAGATTATGGATAGCCACATTTTCAGTGTATTTCTTAAATTTATTTTCAGTTTTTTCTTAAGAAATTATGCATCGAAAAAACACTTTCAAAGAGAAGCATGCTTGTCGTTTTTTACGAAAGAGTGATATTTGTCTCGTTTTCTTTCAAATGAACCTCTAACTGCAGAGTATTTTCTTGAAGAAATTTAGAAAGGAAGGGGGCGCGTCCTGGTAGAAAGAATAGACGCCCGGAATCGCGAAGCGGATCCGCAGCGCCCGTCGCCAGGGGCGGCTACTGGCGAGGCGGGAATCGGCCGACTGCATCCCGCTGCCAGTTTTCCCTCACCTCCGCTTCCCAGCTAATCCTCTTTCACTTTCCCTCACCTTAGATGGCACAACTAAACTCCGTTCCGTTTGGTTCATCAGGTGCTTCGGAAGGAGTAAAATTTAGGAAAAATGGTCGTTAACAAGTAGCGCAAATAGATGTTCTCACTCCAGACCAGATAAAACAGGTGTACGTGACAAACTCTTCGGAATTGTGTATGTTAGGTCAATGAGGTAAGAAGATGCTCGTGATAGGTGATTTCATGTTTTGACTACATAAAGTTATGTATGTTTTTCAATGTTGAGAGTGCTCTAGAGTGTAGAAGGACATGTAGATGTTTCATGAAAACAAGACAGAAATGGATCAATTATAATCGATCAGTATCATAGTAAGCAGACCATAGTAAACATAGAAATGAATACTTATACTGAGGAAAACGGAATAGGGTGCAGTCGAGCTATGCTTTTTGAGGAGGTAGGTAGATGGCTTAAGAAAAGTTGACTGCGGGATGCAGTCGGGATACTCCCGGGCAGACGGCGCTCTCGTCGCCAGGGCACCTGAACTGCCCCCCTCCCGCATCCCCCCAGGAAGGAAGAGCGGGCATAAAACTCTAGGACTCCTCCTCTGCTTCCATTTATTCTTCCTAATTCCTTTTTCTCCTCCAGCCACAAAAAGAAAAAGGCGCACAATAAAAATCGCAGTTCTTTTCATTATGCGTTATTATTTAGTATTCTCCGGCAGGCCAAGTACCGAATTATGCAAATCACCGGGAAGAGAGAAATACAAAAATACGGAGTCTCTCGCCAGACACACATTCCTTTGTTCGACTTTATTAAAAAAAGAATCACCGTATTTTTCGAGTAGAAATGTGGCGGGTGCGCGGCGGTAAGGCACGGAACAGGAAAGAGCGCCTGGGGGCGGGGGCGGCGAAGGAAAAGAAGCCAAGAAAAAAAATCTGCAAGTCTGCAAATTTGAATATGATTGCATAATACGGAATGTAAGGAAGGGTAAGGTTTGCATGTAGGCCAAACAGACGCCACAATTCACCGAACCTTCACATCCGCCGCCCGCTACGTGAAATATTTCCATAACCTTCGCTCCTATGCTTCTTCCGGAGCGCGGCCATTTTTGCATATTACTATCGTGCGCAATAAAAACGCGCGGGAGCCAAAGAAAAGAGCGCGAGTGTTTTTGTAGCTGGCAGCCCACAGCCTGCGCCCGGCGCCCCGTCCCCCTGCCCCCCC
>BOPP01000106.1:3202627-3213225 GCA_017312745.1 Gryllus bimaculatus
GGAGGGACGCCAGCGGATTAAAAGAAGCGGCGTTTTAAGAGCACTCTTCATTTGTTTTTTAACACGAGGAGAGGGGACGCCGATGGCAAATTGATGCGCGCGTGATGGATGGCGGGGCGGAGGGCGACCGGCGGAGGACGCTGTGCTGCGAGGTGTGTGGACGTGACTGAAAGGGGAGACAAAGGATGCACATGCAACTTTGAGATGCAGAAGACGGGTGAGTTGCGTTTGCAAATATTACGGCGTATCATGTTGCAAAAAAATAAATTAGGCATCCTTCGATCAAGACTGCTGTGGAGAAATTTTAAAAAATTAAAACGTGTCTTGCACTTCACGAGCAAAAGTCACTTTTCTCTATATAACTATAACATTTATGGCTGTAATTAGCTACTTCACTATCTGAGAGATAGATCGGCCTGAGCATGCATTGCGCCCTGACGAAGGTCGCTGGGTGGCGTCCGAAACGTTGGCACCTGTGCCTTGGACTTGGTGTCTCCCGGGCAACCAAGCAGCTATTGACTCCGACCTACGCTCTCTTTTATGGATCAAAGCCTCCAGATGATAAGAGTCCATTGGGGGTCATTAATATTAATCAGAAAAAAATACACAGCATGCGTGGCCTGGACTCCAAAGAAATTATCTTCAAGCAGCATCGATAGAAATTGTTGCTGCTTATGGACCCGTTGCAGTTTCTGCATTATTTTGCCCCAAAACATAAAATGAAGAAAGACGATTTTAACCATTTCTTAAAAACTTTATGTCCACGATTTATCGCCGTTGCGACTACAATGCAAGGAAATAATTGTTGCAGTCCATAATTTCTCTAACAATGGGACGCGAGCTGAAAAAAAAAAACCATTGCCGAACTGCAACGTACCCCATTTTCTTCAGGTTCTCCTACTTATTTGCCTGATGATGGCAATAAGCCCCTCTAAACTATTTAAATGTAAATTAATAATTTGGATGACCTAATGATTAATTTCCTTTCTACGGAAGTGAACTTTTGATCTTGATTTTTTAGATCTAAGGTTTTTTTATGAAATATCGCTTTTTCATGTGGATACAGGTTTTCCTCAAGAATTATTAATAACGCTCAAAACGCCTTCTGTTAATTACAAATGTCCACAATAGCTTCAAACTAATCAAAATTATTATATACGTTTCGACTTTCCATTTCCGTGTCTTTATTGCGATACATGGATTTCGGTTTCTCACCCTCCAAAGGGTTTCCCTTTAAACCTAAAGACGAAGGCGGCGATCGCAAGCGGCTCTGCAACGAACGCCTTCCACAAGAGTTGAAAGGAAGTGTTTAACACGTCACCATCGAGAAATGGACACCTCATCCTATACGCGACTTCTTTAACGGGCGTGAGATTTCCATTTGCGCGAAGAAAGATTCAGGTATTCCAACAACCCCTTGCCCTTCGTGTGCTGCTGATTTGGAGCTCAAACTCTTCCTCCTCCTGATCGCATTTCATTCAGCAATTCAGGAAAAATTTTTACTTTCTCGTATATTGTTTATGCAGTACAGAGGAAGTGTTATAATGCGATGTGTAACTAATGATACAACAGCACATACTTCAACCAATTATTTCCAAGTTTTGCAGTTCTCGAAAGATCATGGATTTTGAGGAAAATGAAATCTGGGTCATTATTTTAAGCGTCATTTATGATATCCGAAGACACAGGCTATTTAAACATTTTGGAAATGTTGAGACTTTGTAATTTGCCTCCAAATGCCAAAATAAAATGTTCGCTTCAAACTGACACGACCTTGAGTTTCAAATCGATCCTGGAGTATCAATCAATATGTGAACAAAATAGTCATAACGGTTTAGGGGCTAGCGTTGACCGCACCCAGATACGTTTTGTCGTTGATCGATTTTTCGGTATCAAGGATCCACGTAGCATGGGTTTTGAATACATCACGTGATAGAGAAAGTAATTTAATATATTTAGAAACATGATTTATATACTTTTTCGTTTGCAGGGCCTGACAATAAGAGTTTTTATGTTGAAAAATCGTCGTTTCCGGCGTAGGATTACAATGCCTTCTCTTCTTAGGAAATACGGTGAGAAAATAGAGAAGCAACGTTTATCCCCCAAAAATCTTGAGCCTACGTATTGTAAATTACTTCCTCTAAAACGTTGTGTATTCAGAATTCATGTTATGTGGTCTTTGAAAAGGCTATTGACGGCAAAAAGCGTGTGTCCGTCCGTATCTATCTGTGGTTAGATTAGTGCACAACCCGCTCGGACAATTTTCTTTCCAATTGATATTCCCCAATTGAGGACTTGAGGCCCTACGAGTTTGGAAGGGATATTTTAATATTTGAAGGTACTTAGCACGAAACTTCAACTACTTTTTCAAAATTTTCTTTAAAATACCTTCAAATGTTTGATACAACTTTGATGTCGGATAGCCTCAGTGAAGCGCTCAAACGAACGGTGCAGGAATAATTTTCTTTGAAATCCCTGATTATTCAAAAATGGCCAGAATTCAAAAGTCTTTCTGCGTCTTCTTACAACTACAATATTGAAGATAGAGGTTTTTCCTTAATAAAATCTGTTCTCTAGGACAGATCTTGAAATTAGGTTATGCTTAATTTATCGAAACTGTGAGTATGTCTCTCACACTTTTGCGTGAAATATATGAATTTACACAATTCAAAAAAAATTTCACTTTGGAAGTCTTTTCTTTCTTAAAATAGCAAAACTGCCGTCAGCTCGAGAAAAACGAATACGACAGTAATTTTCTTTTGTCACTTAAGTTTTTTTTATACTAATTTGAAGTACAAATAGTAAACATTTATTTCTTCTGAGTTCTTTGTTTTCTGAAACATAGCCAAAGTACCCTAATTTTGGGTTGAGAATATGAAATTAGATATTGATTAGAACGTCTAACTCTGGTGTTACAGCTTCACTATGAAATAAAAGAACTTATTCCCGAAAACGTATTCTCTTTTCTCGTAACTTGTCTTTTCTGTCTTGTCTTTTAACTGCCCGCTGTAATCTCACAGCATAGCAGTGTTCTATTTTCCCTTATACTTTCCTTCCATTTACAAAATGTCCTGATGGAATCGTTCTCCATGTTAGTCACTTCTGGCGCCGCAGTCATCGGGGAAGGAGCCCAGTGAGAATGTAGGAAATGAAGTTTATCTCCTGAAGATGAAGGATAAAGTGATTTCTTCCGCCTAGTCTTAGCCTATGACTGTAGAGTGTACTTTTTCGGAGAGCGTGGTGCTGGCAAACCATCTCCATGTGGTCGAAAGGCTGATGGAATGATGTAGTATTCTACCGTTCGCCTCTTTTTTCTTGACACGTCATGAAGCTGTACAGAGTAATATTCTCCCCAGGGAGATCGTGTCTGCGAAGGTGGCCACGATCTTTGGTGGAGAGTTGTAGACGACCACCCGGACTCTTAGTTTCACGGCGGCACTCACGTCGTTAGTTTCAAGGTGGAGGCAGTGAATAGGCGATGCTAAGCTCCTGGTTGCCGGTTATTCGGTAACCCACCAGCTGTGCCTGTGCGCGCCAACCTTTGGGCAGGATTGGGTGAAGGAAATTCTTCGGAATGCTCTGGAATCCACGTATATAAGTTCGGCGGGAACCTACTTTCATCCGCCATGTTGAGATACTCGTGTCATTATCGTCAAGGTGTAGGCAGTGAGGTGAGAAAGGTGTTTTGAGCCGCCAGAACCTTAATTCAGGTGGCCCCCTCTTGGGCTCTCGGCTTCATCATGGCAGTGGCCCGACACTGGGCAAAGAGGAGGGACTTGTCCCGGCGCATGTGATTTGACTACCCTGGATAGCTAGAAGCTCTGAGCTGGCAGTGACATGACCCAGGCATTACCCGAGGAGGTTGCCGAGAGGGCAAACGGTGGGATACGGATAGCAGCCCGTCGCCGTACTTGTGCGCCGGCGGGGAGTGCGGATAAAAGAAAAAAGCCTAGGTGCCCACTCAGGGGACTTGTGCCCCCGGGCAGAACATGAGTACTGTGTGGAGTAGTAGCCCACGTAGGGTTTCAATGCAGAGTAATAAAATTACCCATAATCCTTACTCATGTGCCGACACTACCTACAGGCGTTAAATGTTGCAACAATTCCTTTTTTCAGTATCAAATAAATTAAACGTCACTGTTTTCGAGCCGTAAAGATACACACTCTCGGCCAGTGTTGATTAGAAAATGGCTTTAAATTTCTGTTTAATTTTTCTAATCATAAGTATCAAATGCCGGTAAAAAGTAGTGTTGGTCCCATTTTTGGTGAGCTGCATTTTTGAAAATTGCAAAAAAATTAGCATTGCATTGAATATTGAGATATTTTTGTTTTAAATGAAATCGTTTTGAAAATGCGTATTATTTTCAAAAACCGAACAGTTTTAGTGTAACGTAAATTCTGCTTGAATTTAATGTAATTATATGAAAACACTCTTTCACAAATGGCTCGAATTGTTATCTTAAACTTTTGCTCAGATAGAGCAAGGGCAAAAATGGCACAGTGTCATTTTCGTTGAACTCTTGGTATTTTCTAAAATTCTAAATGTTAGAATTAATGCGAGAATGTATGTGCTGTAGCAGACAGTATGTAGCACATTCATTTTTCTCGTTCCAGAGACCGCTTTCATTCTCATGTCAGTTTCGGTAACACACAGACTTCATAACTTCGTAATTGTGAAGCGATTTGAGAAAATTGAGGTCTTGAAAAAACGTTTATGTAAACTTTTTTTAAACATTGAGTTGTGTATCAAAATTTTGCAAATTTTATAAACTACAATTTCAAATTTCCTGCAATCCTTTGCTAGAATATTTCTGAAGTTTTTAATTATAAGGACTTATTTCGCTTTTAGGCGAAATTATTTAATTTATTACTAATTTCATTAGTAATAGTTATTGATGACGAGTTATTTAATATCGTATTTCACGCGGCGTTGCCAAACAGTAGGTACGACAAAGTAAGGAATCATTCCTACCCAAACTCTTTGGGAAAATGGAGCTACAAAGCTAATGCCTTAGTTTTTTATGCAAAAGGATAAGGGAATGAGTACACAGAAAGTAATGTTTATTTCCAAACATATCTTGTATAAATTGAAAATCAAATGTGGAAGCTTTGGAATGCCTTAGAACTTCTTCGTAGATCCTTCCACGCCGGAAGATCAGGTGATCTTCATTGTTCGGATGTCGTTGAACCGAGGGCAAAGTTGCCGACATTTCGACGCTGAAGAAGTTCATTTTGCGCATTCCTTTTAACATATACGGTTCGCATTTTTAAATTTGAGATGCCACTAAACACATTTTCTCGCATTATTGAGAGTGGTTACGTAGAAAAAGATACAAACATAAATAAATATAAACTTGCAATATTTGCGGCAAATTACACGCAAGCAAGAATAAATTAAATATACAGAAGCTAAGACTATCCAATATATCGCATTGGGAATGTATATAAATTAGTACGTAAGTTCGGAATCATTACATAACTTCTGAGTGATGTTAACAAAAGAAGAGCGTAAAGTTCGAATTTGCCAGTTCTAAAATTCGCAAGATTACGCTCAACTACTCATATTTAAAAAAAACTAAACATGATCTTTTTTAAAGACCTAATTCTCTAGAACAGATTTTATTTAAGGAAAAAATATCAACCTTCAATTTTTGAAATATAAGAAATAATAAAAATCATTTAAACTACAATTTGATAAATTTAAAATGTTAACTTAGCAATAATGGAAAACACAGAGATTTCACCGGAAATGGGAATGGCACCAACATTTTACCGTCGTTTGATGAGGAGAAACGTTTAAAGAAAATTGGAGCTGTTTTACCGGAAAAGTTTTAAAATGGTCTATTTTCCAAGTAAAAATACGCAAAAACGTGTCGTATTTTCGAAAGAGGTTCATGATCTTATTGTAATATGTTTTTAAAGAACAGATTTCATGGAGGAAAAATCTCAATCTTCAATATTCTAGTAATAGGAAGAGACGGAAAAAAATTTAACTTCTGCAATTTTCGAAAATTCAGGGATTTCAACGAAAATGGAGACTTGGAACCTTCTTTATAAAACCTTTATTCTATCCGAGGGCAAAGTTCAAAAAACATTTTTTAACACATCTACAATGAATCTAACAGTTTGTAATAGTGCCCTAATGTCCTTTATTCTATGTGAGGACGGAGTTGTTTCATTCATTAACACACGTATAATAAATGTAACAGAGGACCAAGTTGATTCAAATTTTGAGCCATTTCTGGAAAAATTTTGAAGATGTTGAGGCTTTGTGTAAAGCACTCGCAAAAATAAAATATCCATTTCAAACTCGGAGAGCTTTGAATTCCTTAAAATTGGTCGAAGAATATCGATTTTGGAGCATATCGGCCGAACGGGTTTGGAGCACGCGTTTACCACAGACAGACATGCGTGCAGAGAGCAGTTTTGCAATCGATTTTTCGGTATCAAGGAAGCACAAAACGGATTCTGACTTCAAAACATGTTAGAGAAAGTATGTATAGAGTCCAGAATTATCCACTTTTTCGTTACTAGGGCTTGATTATAGGTTTCGCCGTTTCCCTCCGCTCGGATACAATAAATGCTCCTATGAAGTAAGGGCAAAACGTAAAATGGCGCAGTCATGGCATCTTGAGTTTGCATATTACTCTTAGTGATCAGAGAGGTGGAAAAAGGTACTTAAGTGTTTGAGCGAGATGAATAACGAAAGGCGAAGTTTATGAATGAGTGAGGGAATAAAGTGATGTAGTATCATGATGAATGTTCACTGAAATTTCTGTTATCAACTGAGGAACAAAATACTTTTTCTGTAATATGAAAATTCAGATGCAGTCCTAATTTAGTCTCTTGTCCATTTAATTTAAATTCTTGGCGCTATTTTGAAGCTCGGTTAGTTTTGGAAGTAAGTAATGAATATTAAATATTGGCATGAAATTTTGGAGTTTGTGAGAGAAAATTATATATATAATTTCTATAATGTTATGTAAATATCCCTTTGCCGGATGAACTAATCAACGAATCGCAGCAAATAATATGTTATTTGAAAGCTAGAAGTCGGCATGTGTAGTTTACATTTTTGTATGTGTTTCATGAACATTAATGACCATGTAATGTTACATGAACAAAATATTTTTTGAAATGCCGACATCACGCTTAACCTGGCGGTAATGCGGGTAGTATCAGGGGCAGGCGAAGCAGCTCAGAGGGAGGACGGTGGGAATATAAGGTGAGTTTGAGCTCTCTATCGTGCGTTCAAATATTTGCTGGCAGTACGGAGCCTTATGAAGTATTGCCCTCACTTTCTGTCCAATACAATTGTACATAAGACTGTCTCTTTATACTTGAAGCTATGTTTAGACGAAGTTTGTTCACGAAAAAGCTCAGGATTATTCAACTAGTCCTTCCTGCTTCACGCGCAAATATTTAACATGTTTACTCAACGATGTCTTCAATTGTGTTGATCTTTGACCATTGTTTGCTAGTTATTCCTAGAGTGCTTATGAATATGATGCTTATTTTATAATGGAGTTTAATTACGAAGAAATTAGCTATAAATGATAGGTGCTTACTTCTACATTTTGACGTGCTTGAATTTTCACCATGCGTGAAACATTTTTATTGAAGAAAAGCACGAACATCTAGCGGATAAAATGACACGGAAAGTCCAAGTTGTGATGTAAGACTAACCACATTTCTGTGTGAATCATGGCTCTTGCCTTAGACGTCAATAAAAACAATATTTAGTGCGCTCGGAACGAATTTCTCATGTCGTTCGGTGATCTTGAATATTTCTAAGCGATTCTCAACTAGCGATGTGAAAGGCAAAATTGAGTATTATTTTTGAATCTAACTTATTAAAAAAAGAAAAATACATATAAACATATCTAAAAATGAATTAGAAATGTTAAGTTAACATTATTAATGCCAAAGTCTTTCTACCAGAAATTCTGTCTTAAAAGGTGCTTTCAAATGCAAATTGTAGCGAAGTTTTAGCTGGATGTTGAAAAAGAATATGCATTTTCCACAAAGACTTGCAATATCATGTCATATCACCTTTATAAATGGTCAATTTCATTTATTTTACATAAGTTTTACATAATTTGTGAATAAATTGGGCGTGTAAAATGTCTTGAGACTAAAAATCAGTGACATTGATTTGGATGTAGAGGTCGTTATTCGTACAAAATAACAATCTCATTAGTGATTGATAGATAAACAATGTTTCACCTGGAGTTGGACTTGTTTTGGTATTGATATTTCAGTTTTAATTCTCATTTAAAGATAAGTTTTTTTACAATTAATAATTCAATACATTTTTTATAAAAAGTCTATAATTTGTAATATTAAGCTATCTATTTAAAATATTTTGAAGTGATTTTGGTTCAAATGATATTCTAATTTTTTTCGGGCTTGTAGGCGGCACGTAACACTTCAAGAAGGGTTGAGACTGCCGAAATTCCATCTTGCTTATTATTACAAAGGTAGGAAAGCCGATCCGGATGTCCGATATGGCTCAGGCAGTAGTGGCGTTGCGATCTCGGACCGAAGGATCGCGAGTTCGAGTCCCTCCTCGTGCATGGTTGTATTGTATTGTGTTCGTCCTTTCACCCCCCCCTATCATCATATCGTGTCTTGCTCATAGTTACCGTACTCTTACACCAAATAGTGGTCGCTAATGACCTAGTAGTTAATGTGACCTTAAATTTAAAAAAGAGTAGGAAAAATAACTTTTTCCTCCGCGACATTCACACTGAGAGGCCACTGGCGACACCCAGAGATATCGAAGTCACTTGTCCGTGGGAAGGGATTTCCCCTTTCGCCGGACATCCGGAGTTGGAAGCGAGTGCCCCAATCATTCGCAACATTTAGCCAGCTGGTAGGACACCTTTGAAAACCCACAGACTTCAAATTTTGAAGTGTTATGGAGCTTGAGAAATGGTGTTTTAGAGACGTTTTGCATCAAGACTTTCCGTTACCTCCGCGTTTCCCGCAGCGAGCAATGTTGCTTTGTCAGCGCCAGAAACGTATATCAATCAGCGTCAAATTTCTAGCGGGTACGCCCTTTCAAGACTGATGGCAAAGGTCATATCCGTTGGTATTTTTTCAATTTCATTGGCACAGTAACACGCGTTCGTAATATTTCTATTGAATCCACTTGTACGGACATCGTAATCCAATGTTATTTTTGAGAAAATTGAAAAATAAATTTACATACGATGCACTTGATGGCAATGTCACACATTGTTAGTACACTTTGAGGTTAGACCCCGTTAGTGCAAAAGTTTTGTTTCGAAGCAAAAGATAAATTTATTTATTTATTTGTCCCGTATTGAGATAGCATTTTTAAGGACATATCTTTGCAATAATTGTATTTGTGTTATTCGTGCATGTATTTAACCTTCTCGTCTTTCCGCAGCTGCCATGCAAACATCCATTGTTAACACCCTGCTCTGTGCCCTCCGAAGCAAGCGAGACCCTGACGACAGGCAGATAACGGGGGCGCGCAGTGATTCCCGCACTCCGACAGGCAGCAGATGACGAAAGGTCAGAATTCTAATTGTCGCCAAACCATTGCTTACAATGCTACGTAGCACTTAAAAATTTATATTTATGGAGTTAGAAAGGTGGTGATCAAGCTGGTAAATTTGCATGTCAACCCGAGTATCCAGCACGGCGAGTGTTGATAGTAAGCTCAAGCCGAGAAGTGGCAACACTGTTCTCCAAAACCCTGTACTGCAATCGAGTGCTTGGACGCATTTTAGGGCAGAGTATGTCACAGCTGGGCACGCTAGGCCAGACTAGACAGAGAATATACTATAGGCTGTATTCCTTTCTGAGTAGATGAATAAGGTAACGAGACACGAGAAAGGATTTGGCTTTAAACTTACCGGGCAATGTAATCGCACGAATTTCATTAGTTATTATTATTTTCATTAAAATTATTATGAAATAATGTTAATTTACAAATATTCGAATTGGAAATTTTAGAAAAACAAAATTAGTATGTTTAGTAAAATTTCGCATCGTTATCAAGTCTATTATCTTCGGCTTATTTTCGCTGTCTTTGTGTTTTCCCTTCCTGTTTGTTATTGCTCGGGTTTCTCGTTATTGTATATTAATATATTGTGGCGTTAGCTACTATGTTTATCCTTTGTTTCTGGTATATGCTTATTATGTCATCTGCATGTGCTACGTGAAGTGCCTCCGGGAAACTAGAGATAAACTTCTTTCAAAATGTGTGTGTATGTATATATTTCAATGACATTTGTTAAAAAACAAAGCCTAAAAATCTTAGACGTTATAAAAAATTCCTATGCGCGGAATCTTGTACTTCCCCCTAAACAGCGTGCCTGACATTTCGAACTCCCTGCTCACAATAGCACACTTCTGGAGCGTGACCGTAATAAGCCATCGAAAAGCTGGGCATATTGCCTCTCCATATTTATAAGATGCAAATATCAGATTACGAAAGCACGAGAGAAAAAAAAAGGAGGAAACGTTTCCGGCAGCGCCCCGTCTCGCGGCGACCGCAAATGAGGAACATATTCCAAATCGAATGCCGGGCGCGGCGCGGCGCTGGGCGTCGTGCCGGAGCGGGT
>BOPP01000106.1:3227033-3254285 GCA_017312745.1 Gryllus bimaculatus
TTTTTTTTAAATGTTAGTTTTTGCCAAATGATGTCTGCATGTATAAATACGTTTTCCCTCAGAAACACTGAAATCTTCAAGTATATTTTTTGTGTATTTTTATTTAGTTGTTAACTTCTCCATTGATTATAATCAAATAATTATGGTTGTTGAGCCTAGCATGAGGATAAATAGAAAAGTATTCGTACTTTGTTGTCATGACAACAAACGAAAATTTTTCCATGGTCAAATGTACATTTTGCTTTTTGGAAAATAGGTATTTTTGCATTATTTTCACCATCGTTAGAATTGAAAATTCGAATATCACGCGCTTCATTTGCTAAAGTATTTCACGAGATATCAGGTCGTAATATGTGACTATGGTAACACCGCGACTCGGCAAGTCAGATGGAAATTATCAAATTCCTTCTCATTGTTGGCCGATATTTTCGGCTGTATGGAACGCAGTTTTGGATGGTCGAACTTGCATTGGGATCATTCCATGTCAAATCAGCCAAAATTGCCCCATCTTCATATTGGACTGAAACGTTATAAATCGTTTCAGAATTGTGAAATAACTCTGAAAATTGTGTTTATGGCAATAAATTTTGTTTCTATTAACTTAATTTAGACAAAGATGAAATTTTATTTTTAATTAGCCTACTATAACTTTAAATATGATTTTAATATTTCAAGCTCCTCAATACCTTTCGAGGAAAGCATTATTCACATAAAACTGCTTCCGGCCCTTTCCAAGAAATTTTATGACAAAGAAAAGTGTCGCGGCGAGGCTCACTAAGTCACCCTGCGCTCTCGTTCGTTACTGCTTCTAGCAAACGGTTCAGACGCACAGTTAGCGATTTTATTCCAACCTCCCGCAATGATAGATGTTATTTAGATTATTTCATTGACTATAGTGTATTTACATTATATCAATGTTCATTTTTATTTTAGATTTCCTTTTCCACCAGGCATTTCTGTGTTTATATTTATTTTAAAATTAAATGTACTTGGATGAAACAGACATTAACTATTCTTAAGTTGCTTAATATAAGACTATTATGAAACTATACTTATAATATTATATTTATGTAACATTGTAAAATATTTGCATTAAATTATTTATGTTATTATATTTTTTGAATTTTGAAATGTTTTCTTGCTTCAGAAGAGTTTTTTACCTATACGTGAGAAAAACAACAGAAAAACAACGTCATCTCTTCAATATCTGAAGCTGGTACATGTTCATTAAATACAGGAAATAGGCCTACTTTTTAAAGTTTTGTTTGGAAAAACAAATTCATAGAAATAAATAAATATCTTGATAATTCAAAATTTTTTGTATAAACTTTTAAATAAGAAAGTATTTATTAACCTTCGGCGCTCGCGCAATTTAATGTCACATGCGCAATTGCGGGGCGGTATTTTTGCCGCCGACGAACATCCTTCAATTTTCTTAGTATAACAGCTACTCTTGATCGTCAATAATGGGGATTTTATTAAATAACAACAACTAGACATTGAAGTAGATGAAATATTTATTGAAACAATTTTAATTATTCTCCAGAAAATAAATTTGTGGTGATAATCGGCCAAATCAGTCTTCTACTTTGGCTTCACAAAACACTGATGACAAATACTAAAATATAACAATGACATAATAAAAATCTAATGAAAATTAAATTCTAATGAAATATAAAGGTAAAAATCAAATAAGTAAGATAAAAATGGTAAAGACGGGGCGAGAGAATGTGTGGGTAGCTAAAATGTTGTAATAAAACGAGAATACTAAGAATTAAGAATCTAGATTACTAAAATCTACTGAAAGCACCTACAAATTACACATAAAGATTAACCAATTCATTTAATTTACATATTAATTAGCATAAGAGGGCTTATGTGACATATTTATCATGAAAATATATGAAAAATATTCTTACATACTCATCACACTCGTGAGAAAAAACAAATATCTTGAGCAGGCGCAATCGCGTTGCGGTGTCTATGCCATGCAGAGCAAAGTCTGATAACGTTGGTCACTTTTGCGTGAATGTGGCAAAAATGTGAGTGGGCCTTGGAGAAGACGTTACTGCCTTTTCTGTCCCTATAGATAACGGGAGAATACGTGGCTTCCGTCGCGCTGAGTTCAAACATCAACATGCAGCGCTGTTTTATTTTAAAAGGCGGCATTTATACTACACGCAATCGCTCGTAGGTTAAAGAAACAAAATGGGGCTATTTGTTTCTATTTCCTTGCCTTTTTTACTAAGAGATGATTCACCCCACGTCTCAATTCGTCACGAAACAACGCAACCACTGCTAGGTTAAAAGGATTAATTATTACTCTTCGCATCTAATGTGCAACGATTGGTAATGGATTTTACAAGGGATGGTTCATGTGTGGTAAAATGAAAAGAACTTGCGGTGTTATAAAATCACGTGACCGTTACTAATACAATAAGGGAAATGTTGTTTTAGCACCGCTAGTCTTACATGCGATTGCATTTTTTCCTCAGGAAAAACGAAGCGCTTTTGTACTCTGAACATGGATTTAAAAAATCAAATTCTTCGGAAACGAATATTTTGTCGTTTCTTATAGGTGTTGCTTCAATAAAGGATCAAAAGAAAGAACTTATTGAGATACTTTAAAGTCTTATCAAATGTTTTGAGATACTGACCATAATATTTTGCGTTCCAAATTACGTTCATATGGTATTTGTTGCATTACCATTGATTGGATATCCTATCCCACAAACTGATCACAGAGAGTGGAAAGAAGATTACTTACTCGTCTTTTCATTTCCTCATAGAGCCTTCCTTCATAGAGCAGTGTTCGGTATTAAGCCATATCCCCTTTCTTTTATACGTTAAAGATATGCCCACGCTAATTAGAAAAGGAAAAACTGTTTGTTGATGTCACGATCGTTACTCGCACCACGAAACAATAAGTAACACGATTTAAGATGGTGCGAATTAGTTTCATAATAAATTACAAATTAACCTAGCAGAAACGGATTACTTCAATTTTGCATTTCAAACAGTCAATTGCGCCATTGAAAATGAACAATATGCAATTGGCTGATAATAAACGAACAAAAAATCTCTAGGTCTCTCAATTTAGTTAAAACTCAAATGAAATATCCATGTAATAAATAGGACACTTCATTTAATTCATTATGTTATGCACTAATATAATGAATTCATGATTAAATGCACATAATTAATTCATTATGATATTCATTATGAAATATTGAAACATAATACTATTTATTAGAACAAAAGTTCGTGATTTAGTAAATTTCAATGAAGAAATACTTTTGGAATAAAAATAATTTATAAAAATTTAATTATTCCAAATTTTTAAAATTCCTAGCAAACATTCAGTTTCCAGACGACTCTCAGCTAAGTTTTGAAAATGACTCTCTGAGTGGTCGCGTTTATTCGTAAGGATAAGTTAAACCGAAAAAGCCTTGAAAACGACATGTGCAACACATTATTTAAATAATTTTGGTCAATGACCGCATTTACCAACTAACCTATCAGTGCAAAGCTGAATGATGCGATGTACTAGAAGAGGTATGCCCCACTAGATGTTAGTGATAGAAGATAGTTATTTAATTTTGCAAGGCCGGGCGAGGCCGGGCGAGGTGTGGCAGGGCAGTGTGAGGAGGAACAGAGTGAAACAGCCGTGGGGCAGGGTCAAATGAATGGGGTGGGTCGTGGAAGGGACAGGACTAGGAAGGCCAAGGCAATCCAGGGTGGATTAAAGCGGGGCAGGGAAGGAGGGCGAGGTCAGACATACATTAGACTGAGAACACACGCCTTTTCCCGTCTATTACGTGACCTGCGATTAATAAATTCCAGGACAATGCGGTGTGCTTCACATAGTCTTTAAAAATGTAGTTGCAGAAGATAGAAGAACAATTTTGTACTTCCGTTATTTTAGAAACGCCAAAGAATTTATCGTAAATGGATACTTGCCGTGTTAGGAAGCGAACGTTAGAATCTAAGTTTTAAAGACGAAATTTTCATGACACCATGAGATAACCTTCTTTACGTTTTTTTGAAACGGTTTCACTGAAAGTTACGGCAAACTTATCTCGTTCTTAAATTATTATTGCTACACTTTCTCGGGGGTTTTAAAGCAGCTCCCAATGCGCAGGGGCGTATATATGTTTGGATAGCGTAAAAGCATGACAAGCATAGAATTCGCGCCCCAGTAAGAATTCCTCGAATAGGAGTCCTTGTTATTTGTTTTAACGAGTATACTCTAAATAGCGCCCCTTGCGAGTGACGGCCATGGCACGTGCCATGTCTGCTATACTGTAGATTCGCCTCTGTAAATTCCTCTATCCAAGGTGAGATCTCAAAAAATATATTTTTAATTATTGAGAATGTAAACATTTTAATGAAATTGGCACTTCCACGATTGAATTCAGTTTTGTGCTCAAATATATTCTACAAATATATTCAAAAATAAAAAATAGACTGATGCAGCCCAGGATTTAAACTCAAGGCTTCCAAAACTTGAAGAAGCGAAACAGGAAAATTTTGAGAGAACCAGCCACGAACCCATTTTGCCCACAGCAAATTCCACAGGATGACTAATATTGAAATTATAGTGCGGTTTTTACAACTCTGCCTCTCAAGGTACCTCTTGAAGGTGGCATTATGCCAGTATTTTTCGCCTCTTTGTCTTCTGTGTGCTGGCACATATCTGGCGCAGGTAAAATATTACACAGTCATTTTCATTTTTGTGTATTTCTTTCCCATTGCTCTTAATTTTTCCTTCAGGACCGGTGTAAGAAGATCTGAATGCAATAAGTACATAACTATGGCTACAAATTGGTTCTTGCATTCAGAGTAGAAAATAAAATTTCATCGACGTTTAATGAGGGATCTATGAACTTACTATCGATAATGACAATGTCTACTGATAGCAGGACGGTTTTCTTGTATATGCGAAAATCTCATTTTCGCAAAACGTGCTCATTATGTAGTTCTTGCATTCAGGTCTTCAATTGTAATATCGAAACAAGGGACTTCCCTCTCAATAAATCCTTTCTTCAAAACCAAATCTTTAAATAATACCATGTAAAATATTTTAAAATGTGAGTATATCGCGTAATTTTGACTGACTACCATTACAAATAATTCGAGAAAGAATGTTCTTCTATAACACCACTAATTTATTATCAAAATTAGTTAAAATGTTGTGTTAAGTTATTTTCTCTTGCATGAATGTTCACGGTGCTTATTACAAGAAAAACACTAGAAACTGCGCAAAGAGCCCCCCACCCGCCGATGTTCTCGAGGACGCCGCTACTGTCAACACTGGCGAGCAGAGGCGACAACGAGCGGTTCCGACAGCGAGCTTTGACAGTCACAAGCAGATAAGGAGCGCGCGCCCCCAAGCTCGCAAATGCGTCAGCGAGAACGATCGATGGTAGAATGCGTTTTCTCCCGCTCTAATTGAACGGTGTTTTTCAGAGCAATCTGACCACTACACCGTGAATCATATTACTAGCAAAACAGGAATAAAGTGAATGCTAGCTTTAATGTACGGAGCGCAATCCTTTTAACCAATAGGCAATGCGATGTTCCTAGTTTCTTAACTATATTTATTATAATAATATAGTACAATATTATAATTTATAGTTATAAATTATAATTTAAATAACCGCTTTCATGTTTAATAGAGGTGTACAGTTTACTATGTAGGCTGAATCAAACTGTCAAATTAATTTTTGGAAGTTACAATTTATAGAACTGGCTCTAAACTACATAACGATTGGTGTACCAAAGTAATTAATTTAAAAAATACACTTAATATTTTTTCTAAACGTACACCCGCAACTAAAAAAGCTTTCATTTGACGTATGGTTGTGAAGGCAGTAAATCTAGCATCTCTTCAATTTCACGCCAAAAACATTACAAAGGAATTGGAATTTTGTTAAAGCATATACCAACCTTCATTGAATGATTGATATGTATCAATGCTGCCCAATTTCATATATTTTATAGATCCATTTCCCTTCTGAATACAGCTAGTACCATTTACACTCCGTATATTCCATAAAGTAACAAAATACTGAAAGACGAACTAAAAACGAAGTTCGAATTAAAAATGATAAATAGGATCTCTAATAAAAAAATCCTCAGTTGGCAACCTTAAAGATATTAAGAAAAAACACTAAAATATTGTTTTCAAAATAAAATATTCGGAGTGTCCCTTATTGGTCAGGGCAATAGAAGTAATAGAACTCAGATTAAATCTAATGAATGTACCCGACTCTATGATAATCTTTTAATTGACTTTCGTCCTCTTAAACGAGTTTTTCTTACTCCCGCATATCATTGCGCTCTTTTGAATCCCCTTCCGTGTTTCACAGTCACTCCACTCCCTCGTTCTTACTCAGAACATTTGAACTGTGTGACCGTTGAAGCCTCTCACTATTCGATAACGGCCGCAACTGGCCACTTGTTCCTCACAATATCATCCTTGAACCAATTTAGAATAACTGACAGAATGTTGCCGCACGCTTCCATTCACTGTACATTTTTATACATATTAGTCTTTTAATTTCATCGTGATGTGCATTGGTACGTAGTGACCCCTTAGTACGTAAGTACAATACACTGATTCTGAGTTAAATTGTGATATACATATAATTATTAGAAGTGAAACGCCCTCGGTGGCTTGTTGTTTGCGTGCTCGCTTACTACAACGCAACCCCGGGTTTGATTCCCGGCTGGGGCAAAATAATGGCTGTGCGCTTTCCTTAACGTCTCGGTATATATTGCTTTTTGACGATGAGAAAGCCCACCTTAAGGTTATGAAGACCAGGATATACGATTAAGTGATGTCATGTCTGTGCTAACCACACGAACCGCTTATCCCTTGGCCGAGAGGCTGGGTCACCGCTGGTCGGTAGGCCCGTAGCGGTCTGTCGAGCCATAGAACAGGATTATAAATGATACGGACTCATTGAAGACTTCATTAGTGTCAGATTAATTTCTCTGAATGTCACGCGCGCGTACAACACCATGATATTTCAACTTTAATGTAATTTTCAGTATTATTAGATACTCGTGGAAAATCGTGCGTTGAAATCGAAGGATAAGTTCAGCCGAATCATTTTAATAGTACGTATATTTATTTACGTTGTTCATCTATTAAACAAGGAATGGGAAGTCATTCTGTACATAGTCTACCCTCTCACTAGTCTGGCTTGGCATGGCCTGCTGTGCCCTAACCTGCCCTGGCCTGCTAAAACCCATCCTGCCCCTTGCCTGGCACCGATACTACCCGCCTTACCGACGCGTTGGGCGTGAAGTCGACATTTCAAAAATCATATTTTTCATATTAATGTCTATGTAACAAACACAAGAATGTAAACTAAACGTGCAGGTATCGAGGACTTCCAGCTTTCAAACGACATCTTATTTCGTGCGACTGATTGAGTAAATAATCGGAAAAGGGATGTTTACATTATACGTCTTAGAAAATATATAATGACGATGACAACGATGATGATGATAATTCATTTTTAAAAGAAGTTTTTATTTAAGTTGAAAAATCTATTTTTATGAAGTTCAATTAATTATGTGTCACATTCAACGCCGATCTTTGTTTAACGCTACCGTAGGGGGCTTCGTCTGGCCTAGTATAGAGTAATGCACAAAATCACTTTTTTCTACTTCGTATGAATACGGGAGAATCAGTTACAAATCATAAAACCATATAAAAATAATGTAGCTAGAAGAAAATTTAGCACTGCATTGAGTCTTTACATTGAATTTTCTGTCATTCTTTATTTGGATGGGATAAAATATTGGACTCTTTCTGAAAATTACTCGCTGTTTCTCTGGTCGTTTGAATTCCTTGTTCAAAGAAATACGTATTTATACTATGTTCAGAATTTTTCCCTAGAATCAGTACTTAAAGCGATGTGCCTAGTAAGCGAAATCAGTAACGTAGTATCCCTCAGAAATTGTAATTGTAATCATAATATATGTAAGGTCCAAATTTCTTCAACACTTGATTTCGAGCCGAACTTCAGTTAGAAGTAGGCTTCCACAGTATCAAATAGGAGGGTCTCGAGCAATAATATTTTTGTCACTCTTTGAACTTCTAAAATTTCGACAATTTTGTCACGTATGCGACTTACCCTGTAAGTCATGCACTCAATATCAATATTGGATAACATTATTTTATATTTACTCTATTTAATCATGAATTGATTAGTTAGATATGCGTTTTATTTTCGGAATTTTTATATTTGTTTTGGTATACACAAAATGATAATGTCTACTTTGGGGTGGCTTCGCTCCTTACTGCACCAGCGGTGCTGGAAACTTTCCGTCAACCTTATTCTTATACAATTAATTGAATGATAATGTTTCCTGGCGCATCAACTACTCAATCAATTAGTACCGTAAGTGTAGTACATGCTGTTTGCTTGGAAAGGTAGACCGGAAAATGAGATCCAACACCGACCAACATGCTTATTTTATTTTTATTTTTCTTATCTATGGGGTAATATATGCAGTATAAAGAACGTTATGTATTGCCGCGAGAATCGTTTTGTGGCTCTTTTTAACGTAAAAGAGGATTTTTCGTGTTCTTATATGTAATAAATCACTTTCTCTAAGACCACTTTATAAATGTATTCCTGCAGTATACTTAATCAATGAATGGCATCGATTATACACTATATGGATTACGATTTTTAATCTTTGGCATGCTTATTAAACAGGCGTCAAGAATTTTTGGAATCCGTGGGTAGGATTGCGTCCTCTTCGCAATTCGGGCTACTTTTGAGTTGCGATAAAAGAAAGTGTGATTTCGGAGTTTTATGTACACATTGCTCCTAATTTTCTATTTTTTTTTCTGCTCGCTTATCAGAAAATGAATCTTGAAAGCAGCGAGAATAAGGTTAATATGTGTACGTCTCCTGTAGTTTTGGAAGTATCAAATACAACAACGCAACAAGTATTACCGTAGTAATCGAAAAATAGCCATGAGCAGTCGTAGTTGACATTTTTGGATTGTAAAATGATAAGAGCATAGTTTTTAATTATTAATTTTGGCTAAGGTAATATTCATGTAATATTTAAATGCGATAATTTTTGCTTAATTGGTTTTATAATTATTTTTTCAGATTTAAATCATTTCTTTAAATTAGTTTATGAATAGTGCTAAATGCACTGACATCAAATAAATACCTCTTTTAAGAAGTATTCCTTTTTTTATTAATTTATACAAAAGTATTTTTTAAAATATCTCTGACGTTGTTAATATTTACATTATAGATGTATTTAGTTATTTAATTCGTTTGTTAACAGGGAAACTTGAAAGCGATAGTTTCTCAAAAATCTAAATCTAATGGTTTCTGAAAAACCCATGTTTCTGAGTACGCGCCGCCGGCTAAAGGTGATGCAGAGAGGCATCGGTAGGTCTAGGCTGAGGGTGGCGTTAGTGGGTGGAGGCGGCGGTGGTTGACAACGGTGAGTGGTGGCGGTGGGTGACAACGGCAAGTGGCGCGGTTGGTACCGGAGGTGGGTGGCATCGATTGGTGACATCAGAGGGTGGCGACGTGTGTGGTTTGCGCCTGACGTGAGCGGGTGGTGTGGCCAACTGTCGTTGGCATTGCTCGTGGGCTTGGGCGTGTGGGGTAGGTGGGTGAGTGGGTGCCGTCAACGGGTGGCGACGTGTGTGGTTTGCGTGTGACGTGGGCGGGTGACGTGGGCAACTGCAGTTGGCCTTGTAGTGGCGTGTGGTAGGTGGGTGAGTGGTCGTCAGCGGTGCGACGTGTGTGGTTTCCAGTGACGTGGACGGGTGGTGTGCGGGCAACGTCGGTTGCATTGAGTCGTGGGCGTGGGCGGGTGGTGTAGGTGGGGTGGCGGCGGCGAGGTGTGTGGCGCGCCAGGTGGTGTCACAGGTGGCGTTGGTAATATTGTCGTGGCTTGGCGCTTGTGGCGTAGGTGCGGTGATAGGTGCCGTCAGCGGTGGCGACGTGTGTGGTTTGCGCCTGACTGGGCGTGTGGCGGTAGGTGGGTGAGTGGGTGTAGAGCGGGTGGCGACGTGTGTGGTTTGCGCCTGACGTGGGGCGTGGTGGGTAGGTGGGTAGTGGGGTAGCAGCGTGGCGACGGTGGTGTGGTTTGCGCCTGACGTGGGCGTGTGGCGTAATGGGTGATGGTGAGTCACGGGTGCGACGTGTGTGGTTGCGCCTGACGTGGCGCGTGTGCGTAGGTGTTGGCGGCAGAGACGGCGCTGCGGGGCATATGAAGAGCGCCGGGACGATTGCCGCACGCCCGCGCGCCGCCGCGCACGCCGCCCGAAATTTTCAATTTTCGCCACGTGGGATGACGATCGAGGCCCACTTTTACAAGTGGCGCGGGCGGACGTGCATGTCATATGTGCTGTCCTGCAACATGATTGGTGAGGCGCTTACGCAAAGCGCCCCGTCGCCGCCGCCGACACCCCGCCCCCTCGCAGCTGCAGCCCCCGCGCGAATTTAAAGTTCCCAGCCCCCCCCGGCCACACGGCGCTCGCCGTCTTCCAACCAGCCACCCGCAGCCACGAGCGCGTTTACACGCTCATTCCTCGGCTCGGAAATATTGATACTCACACTGCAGCAGTATATTTATGTTTGAAGCATTCATGGCCGACATTTTTTTACTATTCGTACCTATTACAGCATGGAGAGGAAAAGTGTGGGAATCACCACAACACTACGATTTTAAATTTTCGGACGTTAAAATACTATTTAAGATTCTTTTCAGCTGTAACTCTGTGAACACCCCAGAATCTCTTAGTCCTATTCCAAAGATGATTAAGATTAGTGACGCTGGGGAGAAGATACACTCAATTTTCTATCCGAATAATTGGGTAGAGTATATGAATTGATGGAGTTGTGGATATGTCACGCATCGGTCTATAAAATTAGAAGCCCTTGAGCTGAAACTTGATCAATGCATCAGGAGTCACATCTAGTTGTGCCGATCCGGAAATCATTAAGATATTCCAATTTTGGGGGGTACTTTACATCCTGTAACGTACTTCTTAAATCCTGGTAACATTTCCAAAATTTATTGGAAAACGGCTTTAAATATTGTCTTAAATTTTTTGGCTCGAGTAGAAGAATTGCATTTATTATTATACTTGTGTTTTTTGTAACGTGACGCGTAAGGGGCTGTCTTCACCGAGGAATATCTAGCGTCATTTTGCGTCCTTCTTGGTTGGGCCGCTAGATGTCGCGTGGTCGCGACCGTGTCAAGCAGAGCAATGTATCTAGTGCCTCGACCGAGAAAGACTGGAAATACCATGGGATTTTCCATCGTTAAGACAACTCGGAATTAAGTTGGAGTAGCGGGGGACTAAGAAATGTAGTATTCACGGAGGAAGTTGAAGGGCGATCTTTTGTTAAACCAGACCAAAAGTCAGTCCGTGCCCAAACATAGCTTAAGAGTGTACTAACTGCTTTTCCTTCACTTCTGCAATGCAAGGTGAACGGGTGGTGAAGTGAGGGCTACTGAGGGAAGAAGGAAGCTGATAGTATTGTTACCACTACTACTATCGTTACCACGACTACCACTTCTACCACTAACATTACTTCCACTACAACTTTCGTACTATAACAACACACATACACACACACACACACACATATACACTTACCAGTAATGTACTGTGAAAATATTTATTTTAAAATGACTCTTGTGTAAAAAATAATGTAAACATGCAGTTTTAAGATACACGTAATTACGTATTCGTATCCATTCTGGTTTTATTCCTACAGGCAAAAAGAGGTACTTTCCGAACCGCCATCATAAAATCATCCTGTTGAACGTAAAAAATCCCCAAACACCTTCAAACAACCTGTTTAAACCCTGGGATCAAGCGAGTGAGTTGTCTGTGTCTGAGGGGGAAGGGGGAAGGAGAGGGTTGAGGGCGGAAGGGAGGTCACGCCGGAGGGGATCACATGATTCAAAGCCCTCGGCGGCGGCGGAGCGACGGAAGCGGGATATATTGTAATTCAAAAGGGGGACGGCACGCGAGACCCGCTCCCGCTCCCCGAGATACGCGGGCGCCCCTGGTGGGGCTCGTCGGAACGAAGGCGCTCGGGACCCCCCCCCCTTCCCCTCTCGGACTCTGGCCTTCTCTCGCCAGCGCCACTTCATGGAAAAGCTTCATTTGCAATTATGAGTTATCGCTTGGTACGCACAAATATTTATCTTATCCGATCGACTTTATACGTTGTTTACTTAGGTGTTGCGAAAAGAATAAATGGCCGATATCGGATGTGAAACAAATTCTGCAGTACTCAACATAATATCTTAAATCCTATGATATATGTCAGATTGTTGAAATGATCGTATACATAAACGTACCTCTATTGCGCATGAGAACAAGAGACAAGGTGTTCGTTGGCAATTGCTCACTGTCGCTACCGCGCTCGACAATAGTCAACTGCCAAATAATAGTCTCTTTTACCCAGTAGAATAATAAATGGATATTTATTATACTACAATGATAAATAATAAGTAACAATATATTCGTTTTAAAGTGTAAATTTAAAAATCCGTGCTCAAATATATCTACGTGGTTCACGTGTCATGGACAAAAAGCATAACCTCCTATGAAATTGTTTTAAAAATTAAAAAAAAACACAATAACTGCAAAGTCCAAAACAAGTGGTTCAAAGATCTTATCTTAATTACAGGATTAACAGATTTATTATAAGAAAAGAATGTTATAGGTGTTATGGGAACTACACGTCTGATTTACACGGACATCCAGATAAAAATATGAATTTTAAGAGATCAAAATTATGATTTAATTGAGTGAAGTTATAACTTTAGAGGAGAACACAGATATCAGTATCTTTCAATATTTTGAATTGCATGTCGTCTATGCGAATCACGAGTGAAAATTGTTGAAAGAAGTTTTGATTTCTCGTAACGTTATATGAATAAAATTGCAGTGATTTTGTCTTCATTGGTAATTCTGTTTCGAGCTTGATCACTTACCAAAATTTGTTTTGACAATATATTTTAGCAGTACCTACATAAAGTATTCGTAAGTCATCAAAAAAAAAAACTTGAACGAAAAATCATGAGAACTCACGCCTTACTCAAGTGTCAGGGCTTCACGACCTGATGGTTGAAAACACTGGCCTGAATCACCAACGGGACCACGCCAAATTGCGCTCGCTGCCGTTTGCCACGTCTGTCATTTCCGTCGCTCCCCGAGGACCACTACCGTGGTTTTTGCCAGCTCCTTCTCCGCCCCGCCACCTCCGTCACAGCAGCTAAAAAACGCGGCAGTACCCCATCCCGGCGTCACCGAAATCACTGTCGTCACGGGCTCCACCCGCCCCCACCCCCCACCCCCACCCCCAAATGGCGTCTCTGCGCCCCTCCAGTCGCGGTCTCCCTCCTCGCGGATATCTGAATTAAAAAGCTGGGAGCCGCGGGGAAATTAGGCTCCCGTCACGACGCTCGCGAAAAAGAGACAATCATTCCGAATTTATAACCATCTGGTCGCCCCGTGAAGCCATACACTTTTCATGATACAACCATTAGAAGGCGGCGGCGGCGGCGGCGACGGCGGCGTCGACGGCAGCGCCGCGCCGCGGCGGCGTCGGCGGCTTACGTCGCCTCCTTATCTCCGCCCGCGCCATCGTCTTAACGACGAAGCCATGTGCCTGGGGCGCCGCCCGACTCTATCTCGCAGACAAGTTGTCTCTTTTCGCGGCCTGCGCGCCACTTCGCCCGGCCAGATTGCCTCGGCCGCGCTTTATTTTCCTCCCACGCGCCCTCTCTCTTTCTCTTTATTGCCGCCCCGGAGAGAGGGATTCGTCCGCGCTTCTTTTCTTTTAGGAATAACCGATATTGCGGTCGGAGGTCTGGGCGATCTGCGGCTAGTGAAAAATTTCGGTTGATAAAGGGAGCGGTTCTCCAGCGGGCATTATTTCTCAGCGCGCGGAACAAAGAGGGAGAGAGAGAAAAGAAAACGATGGGAGAAAGACAAATAAAAAAGATATCGTATTAGGAATTGATGAGCGGCCGATTACAATAAATTATAGTTTTAGTTGTATGCAGTTTGAGTATTTCATTTGTTATCAATAAATAAGATCGAAGATGTTCGGATTGCTTGGTATGGTTTTTTCTCATTGCAGCTACATGATGATGCGATCATCATTAAAGTTTGCATTACAGGAACCATGTGAATGTACTCCTAAAAAGAAATGTTATAACACGCTACTTAATTGTCTCATTAGAACAATGGTCTTCATTGTTTCCAAAATCAAAAAACATTATTTTAATCGGCTTTTACCGACATCGACGAGAGAGCACGCGATGCGCCACAACTCAAAGAGTTTTGCAAATTTCCAAGTATTTTTTTGCATCGACCTACGCTCTCGACTACTTGTGTTGTTCGCTACGAGTTCCCTAATTCTTCTCTTCCTGATGGGTTCGTAGTACATCGATTAGTGCAATTGGATAAGACCTGCTAAATGAGTAAATACAACCTTTAACATGTTTTTCTTTTAATTCACACCGCGCAGGAGAAAAGGGGGAGGCGAGAATGGGAATGATGAATGACCCTTTTCAAAATTAGAATTGTTTTCTCTGCTCACTCGAACAGTATTACGACTAGCCTTCTTTTATCCGTCAACAACGCATTATTTAATTGTAACTTTCTTAAAATATGTAATTTTAAGTGTTGTATAAGTGATACGTTTACCGATAATAAAACAAAAGCAAACTATTTGGCCAACGAAATAGTGCTGATATTTTAATAAATGATGAATAACTGCGATAGTGTGGGTGACAGAATTCATTCTTATCAAAGAACGATGTGTGTGCCAGCCATGCTGACGGGCTGTTTCGTGTTCTTTAATCAAGACGCTGCCACGCGGTGTCGCCGTCGTCGCCAGCAGCCTCGTCCGTGGCCGCCATTTCCACAGGCGCATTGTAAAACAAGATGGCCGTCTGGTCGGGCTCTGCGCGGCGCGGCCGCGGCCAGCCGTCGCGTCGCCTTATCGCGGCGACTACGGCCCGCATATTGGCCGCAGGGGCGCGCGCATCTCTCATTCCGATTGCTGCCGTCTTCTTTTCGTTTTGCAATAAGACCGGGCGCGGGCGGCGGCGGCGGGCGGGGGCGGGGCGCGGAGGGAGAACGGGGGAGGCAGCGAAGAGCGGTTTTAAAGCGAAGGAGCGGAGAAGGCTGTAAGAAGCGGCGGCGTACAGTCCGCGCTGCAGACCGGCCCGTTCCGCACTGCGGCGCTTCTCAGCTGTCGGACGCATTGGCACCGCTGCTGCGACTTCCATGTCGATGTTTTCAAAACCTCGTTGTTTCTACAAAACATCGATGTTTTAAGCATCGATGAATTGAAGCTGATGTTTTTTGAACGTCGAGATTTTGTACTCGATGTTTTTACGGGGTCCATGTTTTGTGCGAGGATGGAAAATTCCCATACTTTCAATTTTGTAAACGGTAAAATAAATAAGACCTGATGCTACTATTTTGTTTATGTACTCGAAACAAATTAACGCGGTTTGTGCTATGTTCATCAAGCAGACTATTCCGCGCCCGAAATTATTCTAATACGTACTTAAGTCTTTCCTCGTATTTTGCTCATAGCGTATTATAACTTTGTTTTCAGTTAAATTTTAATTATAAATGAATAAAATCGGCAGCTGTCAAATTAAATTTCGTTGCGCACGAATTTACTGTCTAAGAGGTTACTAAAACAGCTTTAAAACATCGACGTTTCAAAACATTGATGTTTTGATGGCGATGTCACATACATAATTAGCACGAGTCTTTTCACCACCATCTTACGTTAGACTCCTTAAAATAGGTTTGGTTTCGCGTTACATCTCCATTCTCAAAGATTCGATCGTTGTACATTAGCATTAACAACTGATATGATCAAAATCAATTTCGTGACTTTAACTAAATTTTTTGGATATATTTTGAGTTTTTCAATTAAGTAAAATAGTGTAGAACATGTGTCATATAGAACTTATGAATGGTGAGATCACTATATTCACACCAATTGAAAGGATCAAATTTTGAATTACAAAGATCTTCAGAAGTTTCTTTAAATTTGAATGAATAATATTGTGCTGATGACGTATTTTACAAAAGTGGAAGAAACTATGCTTGATAATCCAATTAAATATATAATGTTATAACTAATTTTCTCAATGTCTTAAATGATTTGAAATCTCCTTTGATACGTTTACTAAATACAGCTTTGTCGGTAGTGACACTGGTCACAACTCTATGCTGAGGTTGAAGTTTCGAATCCTACGAAGGGTTTGTGCTTGTGGTGCAAAAAGTAAGACAAACCATCATGTGTCGTACAATATCTTATAATTTCATAATTGTCTCTTTGAGAATTCTAAATATCATGTGGACTAACTAACGTAGTTGCGATTCGATAAATTGTGTTAAAAAAATTAACCAAGTCTACAATAGAAGGAAGTGGTATTATTTGAATAAAGTATCTTTAAAGCCACTTTTTAATTCTGAATTTTTCTACTTTCAGCAATATAGTGTACCCAACAAAGAGGTAGTAAAATTAGTATTGTACCTCAGAAATTTATTATTTCACCTATATTCGTGAAAATATACAGAACTACGAGTAAAGCAGAGCTTTAATAAGAGAATAGCATGCAACTCGTATGTTAGCTTTGTATATTTTTTGGTAAATTTTCATTATTGAAAAATTCTTAGAGATGATGAGGGTGTAAGACTCAGACACATTTAATGTAAATACAGATTCTTTTACCTAAAAAATCACATTAATTCTCTTAGAATCACAGATATGAAGCAAATTCCACAGTATATTCTCATTTCTGGTCAAAAGTGATAATTGATAACTTGTATGTGTTATAAAGCAAGTTACTTTTATGCTCTTATCGATTGAATCATCATTCTCTGAAATGCATTTAAAGAGTTTCTGTTTGATTAACTTGTACGGTTTTGAGTTTAATTCTCGGCCTAAGCGAGCAATTTTATTATTTCCATGTACCCGACCGTACCGTCCTCTCGTTGGCTACCGTCGCGGAGTGCAAGGCGCGTGGCGTCGCTTCTTTGTCTGCGTCGGCGAAGGCGCCTTCTCGCGCGACGAGCAGCGGCGACTGTACGCCGGCGCTGGAGGTGTCAAAGCAAAGCTTTCGCCAATAAACTTGCGGTTATCTCCGCCTCCCCCCTCCACCTCGCCCCAAGAAAGACGTCTGTTATTGGTAGATTGTCGTGCGGGAGCGGCGTTACTGCTAGATAACGGTATAAGACTCATAAAATGTGCGAGGAAGGGGTTTCGCCGCCGCGCGCGCTCCTTACGCGTGGCGATATCAAGGGCCCCGCGCGGAAGTATCTGGCGGCGCTGCTGCGAACTGATATTGAAAGAGATGGCTGAGCGCGGCCCCCTTCCCCTTCTGGTTACGGCCCGAGGGGGGCGGGGGGCCGGCGGGATAAACGCTAAGAACGGCGGCGGGGGCGGGGGCGGCGACAGTGGTGGAAGACGGGGAGGAGCAGGCTGTGGCGGTGAGGAATATGGGCAGCGACAGAAAAGAAAACGGAACGGCGGTGGGGGCGATGACCCGGCTCCCGCCCCCTCGAGCGGAGACATGGCGATCGACCACAATGCTGCGCGGCGCCGCGACGGCCCTGGGGAGATGGATCGAAATATTCGGAACTGCGATCGGCCTCTTGGCTCACGACCGCATTACGCGCGTGCGATTGCATCTCCTCGCGGGAGACCTTCGCTGCGGAGCGCAGATCTAGTTATGTTTGCATTCGGAGACGGGCGTCGTAAGAAGTAATGGCAAGCAACAGAAGGAAATTCGGGAGCATTGTACACAAATGTTGGCGGAAACTGGAAAACACTGCAGAAAACTTCGTCTAACCAAAACTAGTGAAGCTTCATCAGCATATACTTTCTCACTTTATTTCTAAATTTGCAATTTTCGAAAATTCAGAGTTCAACTAAAATCAGTACTAAGCATTTCTTTTAAGCATTCCTTGTCTTATATGTAGAAAACATTGAGAGAAACATGAAGAAAAAGATTGGAGCAGCTATTGAGGAAAGTAATTTGCATAACTTTCAAGCACAAATTACGCAAAAACTACACAAAATAGAGATTTTTGGCATAAACAAAACCTGTTCCAAAAAATTAGCTGTTGAAGAGAGGTCATGTACAATTTTTTCAAAAAAGAGTAGATTTTATGTAATTTGTTTTTAAAAATAATTCATTTCTTTTTAAATATCAGAAACGGCTTTGTGTACATATAAACGGCAAAAGAGGTCATATTGGGTGTAATTTCAAATTGAAAAAAATTTAATATTTCCTAGGCATAAATGAAAAGTAAAGGGTGTACATTTCAAACGTACCGCGCCTCAGAGCACAGAACCTCCCAGGCCAGACACGCCAGCAAACGACGTCGCTCTTTCTAACATAAGTAAGAAGCACGCATTGTTATAAATCATCAACCGGGCTAGCTGCATCGGGATCGCATTGCAACTTAAAACATCTTCGCGTATCTCAAAGCTCTTAAATGATTTATTGACGGTTCGTGCCTTGTTTCGAAACTCCGTGACAAAAATTATATTCTCCATGATCCAGTTGTTTTTAGTGCAGCGGAGCAGAGCAAAAATTATCGTTGTCAGCATCACTCATGAACACAGTTTCAGAAACGTAAATAAAGTCTCAGACATGTAGCACATTATATTTTCTTGAAGTAATGAATGCTGGAAATAATATTATAACGCCAATATGAGCTAATGTTTGTCATTTCAGAAATTTCTCTTCCACGAACCAGTGAAGGCATTTTCTTACAAGTCGTTCAACAAAGATACTAGCTGTCTCACACCACGAATGAAAAACCGAGCCATTTTGGGGCCTTAACATTGGTGCCGAAACCTGGAAGCTAACGTTACACCGAACCGGGAACGAAACCGTGAAAGGGCTCGTGAGGTTCTGCGCTCTGATGGCTGTTTGCGATGTTCTTTGAGCGTTTATTCCTTGCTCCTCACTTTGTTTTTTCTCTGTACTAATGCTTGCAGGATTTGGGAGGAATAAATATCTCGGGTGTGGTACGTTTGAAATTAAAATGTTAATAAATATCAGTTTTCACCCTTCTATAATATTGTTGACGTAATATTTCAATTCTTTCATTAGGGACCGAAAAATTCAGAAAATGTGAAAATTGTTTTTTAGGCGGTAATAGATGGCAGCTGGGAAGAGAGTGGAGAAAAACCAAAAATCTAGTCCAGATTAAAGAGATTGGGAAACTAGCTGGTTCGAGATTTTGTATGCCATTCTGTAGCATTCTCGTATACATTAGTACGTATATACGGAGTAATATAGAGACTTATTTCTGCAGACTAGGAGCAAAAAAAAGTATCTCTATGTATGTAAGTAAAGAAGTCAGGATGACGTACAATATCATACATTTTATTAGAGTCAATGGAAGGCAAAAATGTGTCGTTTTTTTCTGTTTCCAAATATCTCGTGAGTATAGTTGCATCAGTCTTACTCTAAGGGTAGAGAATGGTACCGTAATGGGGCGTAGGGATAGTGTGGGCTAGTATGCCAAGGTCATTGCCGAGAAACATCAACTCGATCTTTCGGGGAAAGCGAAGGCTCTCTTCCCTGGGAATGCTCTTAGAGGAGCAGTAGGGACAGGGAGAGGTCCTGCTAGGAATTTTGGCCGCCGATATTGAATATGGGAAAAGGATGGGGCGTAACCACAAGCTATCCCTGATTCAAGAGAACGGAAAAATAATTATACGAGAAAGTCTGTGCCATTGTGTGGCACCACTAGCTTACTTTCTTGTATACGTTCGTATACACGGAGTAATAAACGTACTATACAAAAAAATATCTAAGTTTCGGCAAAAAGTGTCGCTGTTGTGACAGAAAAACTTGTCATGAACGTGTGTGTGCCTTGGGGCCTCTACTAGTAGTTTGCAGGCTCGCGCCGTTTTCAACGTCTGTTATCGTCGAATTGTCCCGGGCCGACCGGGGTCCCCTAAAGGCTGCGGATTACCGCTTATCGAAGTCGTTATGCTCGGCTCCCTGATCGTGTAAAATAGGATTTTTCTTGCTCGTATATATAATATATTACTTTATCAAAATCTTCCGCAGACAGAATCCACCAATTGTGGTTTCTTAATACGAAAAATCTGTTTTATTCGAAACGTCTACTTGCCCTTTCTTTTGTGGACACTACAGCCTAAACTATTCGTGGGAATATTGACAACTTGAATATTATCTGATTGATCTAGTCCGACCTAAAATCCAGAGTTTTTGAAAACAATTTAAAAAATTTTGAGAATACTTCAAAACTAACTCAAAAATTACTTCACATTTTAAAAAAAATTCTTGTAAGAATAGTCTGGAATACACTCGTAAATATGCCATAAGTCTGATTTTCACCGTTGCCTTTAAATGTTCGAAATTTTTAAAAGTTTGAAATTTTTGAACTCCATTGTACAATTACATTACTGAAGATTTTTTTCTTGAAATCTTTTCGGCAACTTTAATTAATATCAAGTACTTTTTTTGAAAATACCTTAAATTTATATTTCAGATTTATGTACTCGTTTTACTACGTTTGTTAACATATAAGCTTAAAAGTAAATATAATGATTTTTTTCAAAAATCCATGTTTTTGAGTGATGGTATTAAAAATGGCGCATTTTCGAAAACGTTCGAACCAAGTTTTCTCAAACTCAGCTCCAAAAATTATGTATACATAGATGTAGCAGAGTGATATGAGAGTGCACGTTTTCAGTGTAAATTTTCAGAGCGCTGCTAGAGATCTACGGCTCATGTAGAATGTGCGGGGGCGGGAAAATTGCTTTTATGTATGTGGCTTTTGTCACACATGAATATATAGACTTTGTACAAGACATATA
This sequence comes from Gryllus bimaculatus, assembly GCA_017312745.1. NCBI lineage: Eukaryota > Metazoa > Arthropoda > Insecta > Orthoptera > Gryllidae > Gryllus > Gryllus bimaculatus. The sequence continues at coordinate 3,247,958 of BOPP01000106.1, forward strand.
AGACAAATTCTTATACAGAAGATGCTAAACTTGTATTTTTCTACAATTATACTAAGTTCAATATATTCGCAGTTTTTTCATTTAGTTATTTATTTCTTGAAACGTTTGCGGGTGGCTCACATTAGGAAACCTATTTTATAAATACATAAAATGTAATATTTACGAAAATATATTTTATTGTTTATACTTTGGTCAATTTTTTAAATTATTCGAATTCAAAATGGGGTCCGGGTTTCCTCTATGAAATGTGACGTATGAAGCAAACTGAAGAATTTGGTTTTCTTATTGTAATCTCTGTTTTATAAAATCAGTTCTTCAAATAAGGTGATGAACAATTTCTTAAAAAAACACGTGTAACTTTGGCGTCATGTTTGCTTAAAGTAAAGGAAATTTATCCTTTTTTCTCAAAAATGGCTTCAAAATGTTTCTATGATTTGTCATCTGTTAGCGCAAAGGACACTTATAAAATGCCACACTCTATTTTTTGTTGAAATCTCTGAATTTTCTAAAATTGCAAAACTTAAAAATAACGTGCAAAAGTGAATGTTGTTGTAGCAAGTTTTGTTCTGATTTTAGGGGACCGGAAAGTTGAGAAAATGTGAAAAACAATCTCTTTTAGACATCGATAGGTAGAAGTTGGAAAGAGAGTGGGGATAAACCGGAAAAGCTACCTCACACTTTCGTGATCTGCAGCTTCAGTAGTTTCTTTGTGATATGAAAATTGTTATCAATATGCGAAGAGTTTAGGCTTTATAAATACAAATTTATAAACTATAGAATTTCAACGATTAATCATGAAAAGCAATAAGTATCTACTTAGCATGTTTGTAGTGTCTACGTGCGACCCAATTTTAAATATTTTATGCCTAAGTGCATTCTCATGACAATGGTCAGTGCCATGTCGCTCTTCTAATTTTGAAGAAGTGACACTTGTACATCGGTGAAGTGAAAAATTGCAATCATACGACTTTTTTTATCATTATTATTGCAATAAAAAGGGTTTCCTTTGAATAACTACAGCTCGATCGTGATCGAGACATTATGACAGAATTGTTGTGATCCCGAATCCAACTCGTATAACTGCAGCTTTTGTGGCATTATTTCTTGTCATCGCATCTCCCCGCGTGTATTCACCGCTCTCGCGTCCCAAGGCCCGACTTTGCGTTGTGAATGCCCCTGGCGGCTAATCGTGGTATTACGCAATTATAATTCCTTCCCTTCACCTGCCGGTTAATTACAAGTTTGGGTGAGCTTTTGCCGGCGGCACGACGCGAATCCGAAACGAGGCGGCGACAGACAGGGCAGTCACACGGTGAATTAATGCACTCGCATGCGTATGAATAATACATATATCCCGGTAGTGAAATTAACACAGTATCATATGTCATTGCTCCCTAATTTCGATGAAACTCTCCGAACACATTCGCATACGGCACGCCCCCAACCAGCGGTGAGTTACGACTCAGGTTGAATTTTGCCTCACATATGCACTTCATAGGACTTCCCTGAATGCGTCACATTAAGCATGCAGATGACGATATGCACGGTCATCAATAAGGCAGATGACCTGGTACTGAACTCCTGCGTAACGTTAGTAAATTAAACAAAGAGAATGGCAGGCTCACGTAAAAATATTACGGAAGTGGTGAAGTATTTTATCATATTTCTTTTCCCTGAAGAATATTAAAAACATTCTCAACGATAAACCAAATGATAGCGTGGCTCATTTAATTATTTACGTAATTAACACAAGAATAACAAGGTAGTAGCTGTTGAAGGTGAATTCTTATATAACGAGTAGACTCTATTAAGTTTCTTATATTTAGATACAAAAAGAACAAGCAGATTAAAGATGCAGTTTGTTTCTCTTTTATAGCTCTAATCTCTTCACTTACCCAGTACGTTGGAATTTAGAATAGTACATGTCAGAAAAAAACAATAGATTTCAGGAAAACCATTTGGTCAACTGGTACAACATTCGAAGATTACAAGTAGTTGTATAACTTTCCCTAGTTACTTCATAATCAACAGCCAAAATTCCGCAATATGTAACTAACGCAAATTCTGGCGCAGTACGTATGTGGGTGCCGAGGTTTTGCAGCAGGTGGCGAGATATTCATACATATTGTAAGAAGATCCTGTGCCACTTACTATAGCATGTCATGGATTTAACATTCATCATGTGAAACAGATCCTCCCAAAAAATAAGTGAATGCTGAGGGTAAATGGACATGAAGGATCGGGCTTGTGTCGTGTTGAAAACATGAGTATGGAGAAATGGATAAATGGGTGAAGCCGGGGCCGAGGGAGAAGGGGGGCAAGCGAGAGCGTATACAAGGGGAAGGGGACGACCCTCGGGGCCTCTGGCGGGAACTCATTACATTAATCGCGCCGCTAACGGCAGCTAATTCCATTAAATACGGCTTCGCGCAAGGACATCAAGAGCTCGACAATCGGTGGCTCGCATCTATTGACTGATCTTCACCTACTCGATCGATGGAACAACAAAGTGAAGCGGCACTGGTGTCCGGTCTCTCACGCAGAATATTCTTCCGTCAGGCGAATAAAACGAAATTAATGTAAGTTGGCTTAATTGATATGTGTTCTCGGTTCACAAGAAAAGTGAAACATATAAAAAATTGTAATTTTCAAGGGACCGGTTTTGCCTTAAGCGGTGGTGTTTATTGACAATTGAAGTGTGTTTTATTTTATTCTCTATATAGGATGCTTCTGAACTGTCTTGATAGAATTTTTACTAGTAAAAATTGCATACCTTTTTTATAACATCTATTGAAAAGTTGTGATTTTTGAGATGTGTCACTTGTATTGTGCATCATCGGTACAGTATAACCGGTGTCACGTAGCAGCGAAAGCTGCTGATTAATTGGGCAAATCAAAAACACCAATAAAACATCTAAAAACGTAGGCTTCTGAGACCGGAGTCAATGGATTCCTTACATTATTTTCGATTGCCTTGCAGCTTAGTTTGGGCCTAGGAAACATTCACATACTCAGGGTTCAGCCAGAGTACTTCTGCTTTAAGTAGGATCAGCCCAACATCAGACCCGACGGATGGGGGTTTTGTTTACGGCGCTACTCCGGAACACGCCTACTATTTACTTTACACGTATTGTAATATCATTATTCTTTGGAATTTATTATTCTGTGGAATTAGTATCATTGTTGCGGGTAGATGAAAGGTCTTGATCTTACATCTTGACTTTGAAATAATGTAAATGAAAATCTCTGAATTTTTACAATGCGAATGCAAATGTTCAATTACTTTTAAGCGTCTAGAAAACTGAGTTTAGCTGTCAGTCTGGATGAATAGGGGTAACGTCAATAGCGTGGAGATCCAGTGTTTGAATGCCAGTGCGGTGAAAACAAAATCCGTTTGGAAATCCTTTTTAGAGACATGTAGTATTATTATATTGCTTAGTCTTTACAAATAATACGCAAATGTATGGGATATGGTAGCACTACAGTTTATAACGGATAAAAAATAGCGTTACTTTTTTTATTCCTAGTGAATATATTAATATTCATTTGCTATTGATCATTATTTTTTGTAATGTTTTATTCAATGAAGTGCATATGATGCACAGTAGAATGGTGTTATAAAACTTACTTCACTTGCAGTTTAACAAAAATTATTTAATTATTTTGTCTGTATAAAATTGATAATATTTACTTTAATTCATTCATTTTCACTTTCTCGTTGAACTCCTGGATACCTTCTGAGACTAGAGTTTGGTATACGTCAAATAGCTTTGAAACTTATAACTTTGCTATTGTGTCTTATTATTCAAATATTACTGAGGAGAGAAGACGAACTTACGAGAGTATGATATCTCAGGTTTATCAAACTCTCGAAAGTTGTCCAGGACAAGAATTTTAATAGGGAATTTTTATTAGAGAAATCTGGAAGAACATAGGAACCCTTGATCTATTGCAAAAGGAAGAAATGGACGTCCTAATTAAATATAGTTATACTTGAAAGAAAATGATTTAATTTTGTAAATTTTAAACTAGGTTTGTCATATGTTTCCAGAAAGCGTCAGATCAGCTGCGTTGTAATTTTTGTGCTCTATACCTTACGATTATGGTGAAGATGTTTGCACAAGTGTCTACTGGGGTATTGTTTTGCTCTCTATGCAATTGAAATTATAATATTTATTCAATCTGAAGAAAATGTAGATGCAGCGGAGAAAGTATTTCTGCCACATATTTCTATCTAGTGTAATTATTAGTATTAATGTATCAGAGAAAAGTGTTTCGCTAGACACAGAAATGACATTAACTGTTTATTGAATAACTATGACAAAAGTAATATCTGACGTGTTCAATTATACGAAAAAAAGTAAGTAAATCAGAATTAATTATTGTTGTCTTACTACTTACTTTATTTTCAAATTTTGTAAATAATATTTTTCTTCGACATAACCCAAAGTTGTATTTTGTAATTGAGACTTGTACTTTTCATGTAGTACGTACTTTTTTACATTTGCTCATTATATATGTGACACATAATGTTACTTCTAAAAAATGTGAAAGTTGGGAGCAAGTGAAATCACCTGAATTAATTGATATTTTGTATTATTTACGTATACTATTTGCTGTGACGGTGAAAGTCTTTGAAAGCAATACAATCCCTATATTTTCAGTTGTTTAGAAGGTCCAGTAAAAATGTTGACTCTCAGGATCCATAACTGTTTGTCTGTTGTCATTCTACAAAATCTCTGCGGATAAATGAAGTCATGCAATGGTATTCAAAGCCATTTCAAAGCACAGTATTTGCAAGAAATATTATTTTATTTCTGGAAGTGAAGGAACGAACTGTTGCGAGAAAAGGCAGCATCATATTCTCTGTATTAAAATCAGTATAGTACAGCAAAGACAGCTTGAAAAAAGAGCGTAAATCGCGTTTTACAGGGTCAATTTTTCGTAACTTTTCTGCACAGAAAATATATGCAAAAGGGACGTTCATTTCTGTGCGGTTGTGTTTCGGTATCAAAACTGGATAAACGAGAAGGAGCGTTTCACAGGGTAATTTCGTTTTCTGCTCGTAATCGTCACACAAATATTTTCTCTGGACGCAGCAAAAAGCGCTGCATGTGAAACAGTTGAATATTACATTTACGGTAACAAATTATGTTAATTTAGAACTGAGTACGGAGAGAAACGACATTAGAACAGAGTACATGTTTTATTTCTCACTACATAACTCAATTGAACACATGGAATACTCTCGAATCTGTACAAAAGGAACCACACGCATAGCAAACCAGAGCGGATTCCGAAAAGTGACGCCAGGACCGGGTGGTCAGACCAGATGAAATCTGTTCTTAAAATTAATGCATGCGTCATTTTCCTGATCAGATTACATTCCGTCTGACCCGTCACTTTTCTGCCCCGATGAAAAATGCGTAAAAAATGCGCATGTAAAAAAGTCTTAGTGCGCGGGCACTCGGAAGTGCAGCAAGCGAAGTGCAGGGAAGCGCTCGGGGCCGCGAGTGAGCGCCACTGATCGCCAGAGAGGAACGATTCGTGTCTCATCTCACTACGAGCTCCGGCGGCCAAAAGGCAGCCTTCAGGTAAAAACCAGTTCTTTGGTCTAGTGTGAAGGCTGCCATTTAGGATTGTTTAGTTGGCGGTCTGCGCTGCTGGTGATGGGAGTCCGTCACGAAGCGCCACAGCAGCGCCACTGCGCCGGACGTATGGATACCTCCATTTAAACCAATGCGCGCTTCGCCCGCCTCACGCGCAGGCACCTCGCCGCGCTGCTCGGCGCTGGCGGGCGGAGGCGCGACCGCGGCCGGCTTCCAGCGCGCTCTGCGGGACGAAGCTGCGCAAGTGCCGACGACCCCCCCCGCCAGCGCGACGCGCACGCCACGCTCGCCGGCGGCCGCACGCCCGCGCCGCCCACGCGCACGAAACAGCTGCCGCTGCGCGCCGCCTCGCCCCCCGCCGCCGCCCGGCGGCAGGGCGAGGCCGGGGCGCGAACGGAGCCTCCAGCGGCAGCAGCCGGGCTTCAAGGCGGCAAGCGCAGCGGACGCGGGCGCGGCGACGATATCGAGCGCCAAGCGGCGGGCGGCCGGGCGGGCTGGAGTAGAGCCGGGCTTCAAGAAGGCGCGGCAGCGATTGTGGGCCGCTGGGCGAGCGGGGCGCGTTCTTACGAGGCAGGAGAGTGAAGCGGCGGCGGGTTCAGGAGGCAGCGACAGCGACGCGAGCGCGGGCGGGCGGAGGCGTGCCGATGCAGCCGGGCGGCGAGGCGGCGTCGGGGCGGGCGGGCGGGCGGAGCAGGCGGGCAGGCGGCGCGAGGAGCGTG
>BOPP01000106.1:3254778-3270272 GCA_017312745.1 Gryllus bimaculatus
CAAAGGTGAAAGTAGTTTAGTATCAGACACACAACAAGACAGAGAAAAGGAGATCAACAGAAATGTGAAAGAAAATTAAAGGCTGTGTGAATTTTCAAAGCAGCAGATCGAGCAAGCAGAAAGAAAAAGGCGGTATTGTGGAAGATATTAAGACTTTGGCAGTAAAAAAAAGACTTGGACAAAAATTGGCAGAAGAAAACGAGATGAACGAAGAAAGCAATCGAAAAATGGAAACATACGGCACAAAATCCACAGCTTCAATAGTAGTGGAGAAAGAATTTGAGAAATCTGCAGAAATAAATAGAGGTGGTGTCAATGAAAACAATCTTTCGAAAGGAAACCAAACCAGTAACAGTGAGGGAGAGAAGAAAATATAAGACTAAGGTAAGAGGTGTGCCAAGAAGTAAAAGACGTTGATGGAAAGGACAGTGCGAACGAGGGAAGAGGAGGTGGAGCAGGAGAAGGGAGGGACCAGGAGGAGGAGAACAAAGGAAGAGTGGGAGGAGGGGAGGACGAGGAGGAAGAGAGGAAGAGGATGAGGGGGAGGAGGAGAGAGGAGGAGGAGAAGGTAGGACGGAGGACGAGTGGGAGGGAGAGAGGAGGGGGAGACAGGAGGAAGGAGGAAAGAGGACGAGTGGGAGGAGGGAGGACAGGAGGAAGTAGGACGGAGGACGAGTGGGAGAGGCAGAAGAGGAGTGGCAGGGAGGAGAAGCGGCGAGCGAGGAGGGGAGGAGGGCGACGAGACGGACTGCGAGGCGTGCTGCGGGCGGTGCGGCGGGGCGGGGCGCGTGCGGGCGCTGCGCGCTGCCACTTCACCCTGGGCGAGGCCGGCCGCCTGCTCAACGCCGCGCTGGCCCTGCCGCTGCTGCTGCTGCTGGCTACGTGCTGACCGTGACGGTGGCGTGCGTCTTCTACAGCGTGCACTACGGCGTGCGCCTGTACGCCTTCTGGCTGGTGCTGAACGCGGCGCAGGCGGCGGCGGCGCTGGCGCGTCGGGGCGTGCGCGGCGGCGCGGGGCGCGGCGCGCTGCTGGCCTCCGCTGCCTTCTGAGACGGCCCGCCGCCGGCCCCGCGCGCCGAGCTGGCCCGCCTCGCCGCGCAACTTGCGCTGCCCGGCGGGCCCCCCGCCTCTCCGCCTGCGGCCTCTTCGCCCTGGACGGCGGCGCGCTGCTCGGCATGGCCGGCGCCGCCGCCTCCTCGCGCGCCATCCTGCTGCAGTTCGAGTGCCCGCCCGCCCACTGAGCCCTTCACACTCGGCAGCGCTTCCAATTCAGTGGCGCGTCTCCCGGCAAAGCATTGCAAGCGGTGCGCGAGCAGCCACAGCAGGTCGGCCGCCGCCAGCGCCAGCGCCACGTTGAACGCGTGCGGCACGTGCGACGCGCCGTAGTACAGCGCCCAGTTGAGCGCGTCGTACTGCTCCATGGCGCGCGTCATGTGCACGTCGAACGCCATGTAGCCGCTCAGGATCGCCACGTACAGCGCCACCTGCGCCAAGCGCAGACGCAAGGGCTGCCGTTCACAATGCCACTTTGCTCGCGAACCTCTGTTAATATTCGGTTAATCGCAATAATATAAATCTTACATCCTCTGTAATCTCGATTGCCACAATTTTAAGTATTCGTAAAATATCATACTTAACAGAGCCTTTTCACTCTAGAATGAACACAAGAACAAATATATTTCAATCTGTACAGAAGAGAACTAATGGTGATAAAACAACGCATACTGTCTGGCATCATTTCCAAATTTGCAATTTTCGAAAAGTTAGAGATTTCAATTAAATGAGAACTCTGCCTTTCCTTTCAGCGTTCCTTCTTTTATCCGTAAAAAATTAAAGAAAATATTTGGAATGCTTTTTGAGAAAACATTTTTTTTAAGCATAAATTACGCAAATAGACTCGTTTATTCCAAAAATTATACATGATCTTTTTTTAAAACCTGATTTTTTACAACATATTTTGTTTAAGACACAGGTATATACACTCAACTTCAGTCTCCAAACGATAATGTTTCGCAATTTTCGAAAATACAGATAATTTGTCGGAACTGAGATCAGCAGTGTCCTTTCGTACAAACGAAGATACAATTTAAAGAAAAAACAGAGAGCCGTTTTGAGAAAATTATTATTTAAAATTGATTGAAAATTGAATTTTTACATCAAATTTCCCCAGAGCTGGACGTATATTCGAAAAATTGTGCATTAGTTGGACTTTAAGATGGGTAAAAATTGGTCTTTAGTTCGCAGTTTTGGGATCTGCGACATCGGGAGACTCTCATTGTCATCAACCTTATAAAATTAAATAAATAAATTTAAATTAATAAATAAATACTTAAAATAATAAGTAAAAAAACTTGTTTAACTTAAATAAATAAATAAATAAATAATAAAACGTAAGAAATATTAACAATAACATTAGCAAGAGAAGAGAGCGTGATATATTTATATTAGATTGCACTAGATAGAGCATTAGCACTAGACAACAGATAGCATTAGCATTAGATAGAAAAACTGAATTTCATATTTGGAATCTTTTTTTCGTATCTCTTTAAATATTTCGCCCTTCCCCTTGAGATTACACATCATTTGACGCGCTCGGTTGTTCCAAGGGTTAGAGGTCGTTATGTCTAAAGTTGTGAGTTCTTAAGACAGAAGGTCTGATTTTTTAAATCTAAAGACAAAAGGTTTACAAAAACACGGCCAATAAAAATGGTCTAATTATTAAAAATGTGTTATAAAATTTGGTTCACTTTGGTGTGTAATTTTCATAATATCTAATTCCTTCTCATTTTAGACGTATGTTATTGGATCGTATGTCTGGAAGACTTTTTCTGCATTAGACCTTCTATGCAATAGCCCTCGCGTTGCATTGGTCATATTAGACGCAACAGTTTGACGCCGTGCGCGAGGCGGGGAGGGGGGGGCTGACCTGCGCGGCGAGCAGCGCGTGCGTGCGCGTGTAGACGCGCGTGCGGTCGCCGGCCAGCAACACGCGGTCGGCCAGGGCCACGCGCCGCAGCACGCGCGCCACGTGACGCCGGTGCACCGTCGCCTGCAGCGCCACCGTCGCCAGCGCCGTCCCGTAGTGCAGCACCTGCGCGCACACGCTCAGCATTTCTACATTTTTGAACATCCGCTGAGATCAACGCAAATAAGACCCGCGTCATTCTTTTTACCGTCCCTTGTTCTATCCGGGGACAAAATTCAAAGAGAAAATGCATCGCCTGCAACAAACAACGAAGACACATTCAAAGGAAAACTTCTTTGTAGCAGAGCTTTGTACCAAACTGCTTTATTTCCGTAAAAGATTTCACAAAATTAGCTGTAAACACATTCCTCCCATGTAGTAAAATGCTATAACACATTTTCTGATTAAACTAATCGATTATCAGGAAAGACTTCAATATATTAATACATTCTATAACACTGTAATAATATGAATAAAAATAATCGAATCATTTGTAAACGCAAAGTTCATACTTCAGTTATAATGCATTGAATAAATGAGCTGGAAAAGTGAAGTCCTGTTGCAAATTACGTGGAAAAATAATGCAACATGTGCTGTGTCTGCTACAATAAAGTTTTACCAGGAAGTTTTTTTCTTTTTTACGACCTAGGGACGTTTACTCTCTGAATGCACATCTGCATGTATGCGAGACAACATTGTCTGCCATTTAAAAGTTAATAAAACGCGTTAGACGTTCTACATACCAATTGGTAAATGGGGGTGAGTCGTGTTTCGATGACAGTTGTTCATTAACTTGACATATCTTACCTGAATCGTAAACATGATTCATTTAATCATTTAATTTTTGATTTCTAAAAATTAATCTTAAATGGGACTAGTTAAGGTGTTTACAAAGAAGACTAATAAAAATTTTAATTTCTATGATTTTCACATCTCAAAAATTTAAGAAAAGGTTTAATAATATTACTATTTAACATATCCATATTTACCGTACCATTATCCAGGGTTGCACAACTTATGCCTAATGCGATTAAAGCCAAATGCGACAAGAAGAGCAATGCTCTGTCACTCCATTACCACACATGACGTAGTCGAGGTCGCAAGAGGAAACCATGCACGCAGCTGACGTCATAGACGAGGAAGACAGCTGCACTGGAGTCCTCTCAAAAACATCGACTTAGGGTCTGTCCATAAATTACGTAACGCAAATGTGGAGTATTTTGCATACCCCTTCTCCCCCCGTAAGGATCCCGTAACGCGCGCTTCAACCTCCTCCTAAATAATTACGTAATGCTTACGAATACACCCACCAGCAAGAAGCAAAAATAAATTATAGCTCAGTAAAAAAATTATGTTAATTTTATTGTATTATACATTAAAATATATGATAATGGAAGTCATAATTAATAGGTGATACGGACTATACTTATCATTAAGATGGGGCCACTTTTTGGATAGAAGGCACAGGCGAGAAACCTTCTGACAACAAGATGTGTAAATATCGACGTAGATGATGCATGGGCTCCGCGTCTACTGTGCCAATTTAATTGGGTTCTAGAATACACTACAGATTGGTTTGAAATATTTTCTTTGCAATCTAACAGATTGAGTTGCTATACCACTGATGAAAAAATATTTTCATTTATTTTATCTTTTTATACATCATGACGTTTTAGCTTATGTATTTTGTGTAATTTAATTTAGTTAATATTTTAATATTTGGTATAAAACTGAATATAAGGAATTATTTTAACAAATAGAGAAAAATTAAATGAAAATAAATATCAACGGTACATAACGCTGATCTATGACCCCCATATCTCTACGTAACGCAGCCTACCGCTGCATTAAACCCCCTCCCCCATGTGATACATAATTTATGGACGAACCCTTAGTTCGACGCGTAACTTCGGCACAAAATCGGTACATTCACATTTCGTGGAAGAAAGTCCACAAGGAAAGCAGAGAAACCGAATTTGCGTGCGCTGGCTTTGGTCTGCCGGCTGCTTTGCGAGAAGGCCCTGACCTTGGTGACGCCGTTGGCGAGCACGGCCTTGCCCGAGTAGGAGGCGTACGTCTCGAGGAAGGCCCACGCGAAGTAGGCCGCGAGGCAAAGCAGCAGCGCGCAGAAGACGAGCAGAGCGTAGAGGCGCGCGCCGCCGCTGGTGCGCAGCTCCCAGTCGCCCCCGCCGCCGCGCGGGCGCGCCGCGAGGCAGCAGAGGCCCAGCGCGCGGCACAAGCCGAGCAGCGGGCGCACGGCGCCGAACAGCGAGCGCTGCGGCGGCGGCCGCCACGCCCACACACGCATCGCCCGTCCCCGCCGCCCCCGCCCGCGAGCTGCACGAGCACCTGAGGAAATAGATTGAGCCATTGATTAGTGATTTCGGGCCGACAACTGATGAAGCACTGGTCCCGTTAGTGTAGTGCATGATTCCATCATGGAATGTGACGGTGATCTTCCCGAACTGCATGACGAGATCCGGCGCCGACCTACCGTCGGCTAGCCGGGTTTTCCCTAACCAGATATCTCCCACCAACGGTGCACCGCCCCAGACGGGACAAGCTCTGAGCTCCTCACTGGTTCCCTGACATGTGTAGTAGTGTGTGTGTACGTAAGGGGTTGGATAGGAAGGGGAAGGAAAGATGGCGGGCGATCTATGGTCGTTTATTAGGGTACTGCTCTGGCATTCGCTTGGTGTTGGTCGGAGAAACCATGGCAAACTACCGATCAGAGCAGCCGACCGCCAGAATTCTCCCGCAGACAGTGGCTGAATCCGATCTAGTTATATGGCCAGTGTCGAAAATCCTACCATCGTGGGGACTTGAACCCTAGGACATCCCGGTCAGAGGCACTGCAGTGGGATCAATTGATGGCAGCAAATATTTTTATTAGACCTATTTTCTTAATAATATTGTAAAAAAACTATATCTATTTTTTCTTCTGGAGATTCCTTGGCTGGTTGAGATGCATGCTTTACCAAAGATAATATAGGGGAATGGGCATTAAATTAAGATGATATTGTTGTTTTTGAAAAAGTTAAGAAAATCAGTGACAAAACAGTTCACATTCATTACCATTACTTAGATTGAATGCGGGATTTTTTAATGCAATGCGTTTTGGAATATGCCAATTAAGGGATGTATCTTTGGTTAATACTATATATTCTGATTAATGACAAAAAACTTGGAAAATATCTTCAATAAATCGTATATAGTACTTTGTGAGTTAACGGAACATTCCAGGCAAGAAAATGAAGTAGGTAAAATCTGCATAAAATGTTTGGGTTAATGTTTCACGAGAGGAATAGTGAGAATAAAATGATATGTATCACTGTAATTAAATTTCATGTGTTTCACATTGCCGTGTTATTTGTTGTTTTATAACGAAACATGACAAAAGGCAACTGGGTCGAAAATAGCTCTGGTTCAATTTGGAGTAACTTTGTTCACAATGTCTCGATACTTAATACCGACAATGTCGATAGCATATTTTCAAAAATTGTAGTTATTAGCTACGTCAGCTATGTACACTTTATTAAAAGGTAAAGGATTAATTATAATAATAATAGTAAAAGAAAATTTCAATTTAATTTTTCTTTCTTACCAAAATTGACGTGAGAAGTGATGTCCTTCAATATTCACTTCCTAAAAGGTGGATCTTCCTGATTCATATTTGAGCATGGTAAATGTTACCACAATAAACACAAATATACGTTTCAAACATTTTTATTTGAAGCAACACGAATCACAGTATGAAATACAACACTCACGTCACACGACATTTACACACATATTTTCAGCGAAACGTTCTTTCCCACTGTTTTGAGTACCTGTTAAAACTGCGGAGTATAAAGCGCCAACGCGGGCTGTAACGAGCGCGGGTTCTGTTGCTGCGGAGCGGTGGGCGCGCCGGCGGCCCGGGCGCGACTGGGCGGGGGCGGAGGAGGCCGTGACGAGAGCTCTTACGCAAGGCCCCGAGCAGCCACCCGTGGCGCCCACGCGGTCGCGTGCACTCGAGCGCCGGAACGCGACGCACTCACGGATCACGAGCGTGATGGCCACGCGCCAATTAAACACCGGGGGCGCTAATGCCGAAACTTCCAGGCCACACTCAGTAACTACACACGGAAGTGTTACAGACATTTCTTACGAGCAACTCCCGGAAATTGCAGTGGAAATTACTTTAAGCGTAGGAAGCGGTTTCACAGTTCTCTGGATTTCGCAAATCCGAAATTGTAAACGTTTATTATTGTTGCATGAAATACCACGAATTCGATATTCTTTTTAGTGAAAAGCGTTTCTTTCAAAATGAATTGATGCTTTCATATCAGTACCTAATAAAAGCATTAGCTTAAAGATGGAAATAGCAAAAATCTTTACATTAAGAAGTTAGCTTAATTCATTCGCAGTCCTCGATTACAAAAATTGACAGTGGCGAGAAAATGTTCAAATTAAAAAAAACATTATTATATAACTAAAATTCACAAGTGAATTGAACAATTCAGTCCAGTGGATCGAAGTGAACATTTGCCTTCTTCAGTCGAGTCTCGTAAGCCGTCATATGAAATGCAGCTTTGACCAAGGTTATGCTTTGAGCGGAAGCGTTGCATAATATTATTGCAATGCATTCATCTATTCTTGTGGTTGTCAACGTCGTGAAAGAAGAATTACTAGCACGTAACACGTCACGCTATATTCACTGCGATTGCGACACAATAATGTTTAGAATTTTCGAAATATTTTTAGATTCACAAAACGTCACAGGTCTTACACAGGTTGAGGACTCTTCTTACACACTGGTCACGTTTTCGCCTTCTGCTTCAGTATATTCATTTGAGAGGCTTCGACTGTAGTCTTTCCACACGCAGAGCTGCTGACGCAGTTACGCATTATGACTTACTACAATGCACTGACGTGCGTTAATAATTTGCAACAGCCAATACAATACATAACACATTTCTAGCAACACAGTTATGTCAATTGATTGTACTCGGATTGCAGCAATTGAGAGGTACGTGTTGGCATGGTTTGTTAATTTTCGTCCACGAAACACCTTTTACGTAAATTAGATTGCACATCCTCATCAAAGCGCAGGGCAAAGAAATTGGAAGTGCTTGCAGAAAATATCCGTAAAGCTAGCATACCCACTTATTAGAAAATTGAAAAAGAGTATTCCAGAATTTTGTTCTTATTAAGAACTAATTTATACCCAAATTCAAAAATTCTCTACCGATCCACAACATGAAAATATGCAACACTAAAGAGTGGTTACGCTAACTTGGTATCCTCTCTTTAGTGTTGAATATTTTGATGTTGCGCACCGTTTCAAAATTTTTAAATTTTGGTATAAATTAGTTCGTAATTACAACAAAATTCTGGGATACTGTTTTTCAATTTTGTGATAAGTTTACGGACATTTGCAGACGTGCAGCGCGCCCCAAGTGGCGTGTCCCACGTGTTCAGTCATCGGCGTGGCCGCACTCGAACTGCAGGGCGATGATGATGTAGGTGGCGGCGGCGACGAGGGCGTTGAAGAGCAGCGACGCGTCCACGGCGAAGACGCCGGCGGCGGAGAAGCGCATGGGGTGGAGGAGCGCGTGGCGGGCGAAGTCGCGCAGGGCGGCGCGCGCGCGCGCGTCCGGCGGCGGGGCGAGCGACGCGCGGGCGAGCAACTCGGCGCCCGCGCGCGCCGCCGCGCCGCACGCGTGCGCCGGCACGGCCGCCGTGGCCAGGCGCAGCGGCGCTCACGCCCAGCACAGCGCGGTGCGCGCCAGCCCGCGTGCGGTAGAGCGCGTAGGCCGCGACACCAGCTCCGCCGCCAGGTAGCACGTCTCCAGCAGCACGGGCACGCCCAGCGCCGCGTCCACGCGCGCCGCCGCCGCGCACAGCGCCACGTGCGCGCCCTGCAGCCGCCGCACGCCCTCCGCCTGCCCCGCCGCCCCCGGCCGCCGCCGCGCCCCGCGCCGTGGGGTGCGCCTCCGCGCGCCCGCTCCTGCGCACCGCACACGCGCCCATTACACGCCACACACGACAGGCGTAACAAGGATTCTAACGCGGGTCCGGATGGACGAGAACGCTAAGGTGCCGTTGCGATCTCGGACCGGAGGATCACGGATTCGAGTCCCGCCTCGGGCATGGTTGTATTGTGTTCGTCCTCTGACTCCCCTGTCATCACCCTATCGTGTCATCCTCATAGTTACCATACCGTTACACCAATAGTGGTCGCAATGACCTAGTTAATGCGACCTTAAATAAAAAAAAGGATTCTAATGATTGAACTCTTAGTCCATCTACATCACTTGAAGCAGTTATTACCCGCGGTACATACAGGATTTCATTTTTTACCTCATTTTAATGTTTCCTATTTACTTATTTACTAACTACATGTTAGCTTGACTCAATTTGTATTTCTCATATTTCTCTTCCACAATTCTCTTTCATAATTACTCCTTGTTAATCCCCTCCCTTATAGCATCATTCAACGGTTTCATATTCCCTTTTTAACATTGTCCTGTCGATCCAGTAACGTTATGTAGTGTATATGAAGCTTCTTATCGATGGGAGTAACAAATAATAATGTATCAGTAAAAAATAATTACCTTACTAATCTATTATTTCTTTATGGTTTTAAAATAAATCCCATATTAAAAAAGCACCGAACTAGTATGTTAAGTGGACCCAGAAATGGAGAATCAAAATTAACTATTTTAAATGCCAAGCTGAAATTTTCACGTTACACCGTCTCAAAAGTCCTACCACATTAAATCTTCACAATAAATGAATACCGTAGACCTCACCGATAAAATACTTGGAAGGGTTGTTTGACAAAAAAATAACATGGAAACCTAAAATTATTGCAATAGCCAATGAAGTATCAGCAAGAATATCGAAACTCTTTCCTGTAATAAATGCACGTTCTTCATTGAAAGTAAAGTGTCGACTGCTCTAATCTAAATCTCTAATTCTACCCACCATGATTAACGCACGTCCAGTTTGGGGATGCGTTAGCAATTTCCTAAACTTAGCAGCCATTCAAAACATATTTTAAAAAGAACTTCAAATGTCCCTTGGTTCATTCCAAACATACAGATTTACAGAAAATTAAACCTACTTTCATTAAGCGGGAACATAAGACGAATACCTCACAATTTTAATCAAAACCTTCACTCTTTTCAGCGCTCCTTAATCTTCAGTCTACGTCGCAATGCTGCAAAACAGCGTATCAAATCCAGATATCCCAAAGGCCGTTTCAATCCACTACAATTCCTCCAAACTGCTAAATGAATTAAAACTGAAACGACATTCAACCTCGCTTCATTTAACTTAGCCCAATGTATATTACGTTCCTCCGAGTAATAAAAACCACTGCTAATGGATGGCCATTCCCAAAAAGCTACAAACCGTATATTTTATAATTAAATATTCTCAAATGACAAAGCTTGTCGAAAGATAATAAATACATTAAAAAAATAAATCCCCGGGTTAATTTTTTAAACGTATGAATATTTTCTGGAATACTAAATAATTGTTTAATAATTGTTAATTATACCCAGCAATATTATGTGCACAGTATGCATTTTCATACCTGGTCCATTATATTTCGTGTCCATTAACATCTGATTTTAAAAAATGTTGAGAAGTCGTATAAAATCACCAAAAGTAAAAGAGGAACGAAACCATATCATGAGCTCTCTTAGTGTGCCTTGTAACCGAAAACAAAAACTTTTTTTCTTTCTGCTTTATACTAAATGCCATTCATGTTTATTATAAAGTAACGAAAAGGTGAGAAATTTTTCGAACATTAGATAATCCTCATAAAATAATATGAATGTCCATTATTGTAAAAACTAATTCTGTTTTCTTTCTTCTTTGCCTCATTGAGAAGTGTTGATTGATTATAAATGTTTGTGTGTTGTCAGTAACAGTATTGAATTTGTTGTGCATTCATATGAATGACTGAAGCAACTGCCTGTTCACAGGGAGCGACAATGTGGGGGACGAGGGGCGGCGAGGAACGATGGCTGGTCATTGAGTGGGCATCACACACCGCGGACGAGTGTCAAAAGAAAGATATTGTAATGTACAAGAAACAGTACGCAGAGTGATATTTATTGTCTTTGCGTGATTGTCATTTTTTCATTAGTGTTTTGTTTATTTGACATATAATTAAAAACAGAACTGAATGGTGTTGCAGTATTGTTAAATAAAATCTCACCTAACACGATTCTTGCATATTATTAAAAATTATTTAAATTGCATTTAACAAGGTTGTTGTGAATAATCATGCGACGCCGTAATGACGTAAATGTTATTTGTAGCCCTGACGTGGCGACGGTTTTCTGTCAGCAGGCAAACAAGTGAAGCGCGTGGCGCGCCCAGTTGCCGCGAGGGAAGGCGGGCGGCGCGGCGCCGCCGGGCGTGACTGCGGCTGCGAGGGGAGATGCGGCGATTAGCGGACAGCCTAAAGACCTGCGAGTGGCGAGGGGCGCGCAGCGGTCATCGCGTGGAGGGGGGCGAGGGGAAGGGTCGTCGAGGGATGTGGACGGGAGGGGTTAGGCGCTTCGGGAAAGGCTACACAGAGCAAGGACTTTGCAGTGAGTCAGCCAGTATTTATAGATTCGGGAGCGTTTACTACGTAAGCCGGTAGTCCCGTAAGTGTAGTGCGTGTTATGTTTAAGGGTGCGGCGGTGTGCCTTCCCCGTTGAAACGTGATATCACCCAGGTTTTCCCCTCTAGGAATCTCTCCCAGCGGGGTCCCGCCCCACCCGGCACGAACTCTAATAGCGTTTTCCATTCGACGCACTGGTTCCCACTCAGTATACACTGAAGGCAGCTTTCGTGTACCGCTAGAGCGCGCCGGGGCAAAGATTCGCATGTTCCATTCGCACAATGACCCGGAATCAGTGCTCACACACGGCGCCCTAACCTGCTCTGAGGCGCTCGTCAGTGCAGTCAATTGTACCGGGCCATTTTGAGGTTAGGTACGGAATTTACGAATGTTGATTTGAAATCGTGGGGAAAATGTGAAGGCAATTGAGGACCTTCTGTCACGCTGAGACACTTTGAATAATAGAGTGTATCATGTTTTATAAGAAATATCTTAAAATGTTTTTGAGACTTTCGCGAAGTTCGGAACATTAGTTTGTGTCGACCTTGAATAACTTCATGTTAACAAATCCAGTGCTATTTAGACCCAAAGTGTAGGTACGCCTCAATTTCGAAACGCTAATAAAGTAAAAATAGTGACAAAATCATTCAAATATAAGTGCCAAGGAATGTTTCTGTCTAATGAACTATAGCTACAGATCAAGAACGGTTGTCTGTAATATCACTGCGCAATGCGCAGGCCCTGACTCAGTTCCGGAATCCGATTCATTCGTGGCTGCCCTCCACGCGTGTGGGACAGCACTGTTGCGGAGCGACGAAGTTTTTGCCCTGTACTAGGGTGGGTTTCAGTGCAACGGCCGGAAAACGCTGCAAGTGCCTCCCGCGCCAGCGCGAGTGGCGCGCGCACCTGGGGCGGGCGTGGGCGGCGAGGAGGGCGCGGGCGTCGGCGGGGCAGAGCGCCGCCAGGCGGCGGTTGAGCGCGCGCATGCGGGAGAGCAGCAGCAACAGCCAGTTGCTGTACTGCAGCAGCATCACCACGTTGAAGACGTGCGGCGCGAGGTGCGGCACGAAGTGGAACGCCCAGTCCGAGGGCGAGCGGTAGCGGCCCCACTGCGTCGCCACGTCCGCCACGGCGTACCCGCCGTAGAACAGCGCCGCCGCCGCCACCTGCGCACGCCTCCTGCCTCATGCGCCTGCCCCCTTGGCTTCCGTCCCACTCACTCCCCCACATCACGCGACTCCAAAGTGATGCTGACCGTTACATCGCGTACCTCGCGAGGAATTTCATTTATAATGAAATAATTATATGAGTCGTAATTGCCAACAATATTGTTTATTACAATAACAGCTTCTGATGGCTTAGCCATCATCATCAGTTTTATAGTTCAATAAATATAAAAAAGTATTAAAAATTACTAAAAACCTTTAGGATAAATAGATTAATAATAATAATAATTTAAAATTTAGAAAATAGAATGAACATTTTAAGATCTGAAAGAAAGAGAGAATTAAGGGGGTGTTAAATCATTTAATATTACAAGAAAGTGAATGAAAATAAATTTGAACATGTGAAGTTTTGAAACAGAAAATATGAAAATGTAAGTTGAGCCGTTTCTTACCTGCTGTATGGAAGCTACACAGCAGGACGATTCATAATTATTCCATTGTAAATGCCAATGATGACTCACCACAATACCAATATTTCTTTTATAATTTATATAAACCCCTGTCTTTTCAGAATGTCGATTTGCTAAAAACCCAAATTACAGAACAGCAATCCTTAACAAACACTCTTGTCAGATCTCACCCGAGAATTTGTATACAAGCATCCAAAGAATGAATCCTACTCGGTATCTTTTAAACTTACAAGTTAATTATAAGATAGAATATAAGTGGTTAGCATGCAATGTCAACTTAATTTTCACTTATCGTGTAGAATATTACCCGTTAAAACAATAAAAATCACGCGCCCCGCACCACAACTACGTCTCTCTTTCGTTTGTTTAAGAGTTCATTGCTACGCTAAGAAATATAATATTGAAAAAAAAAAACTGCCAAAAAATGCAATTTCAAATATTTCATGTGCGTAAATTTGGTTACTCAGAGAGAAGGATCACATTTCAACAAAGAACTATCAACCATGACGACATATGATTACGATTAGTATGCTACAAAATTTGCAATGAAATAGGGCGTTCTTATGGTAAATTTACATCATCTTGATTTAATTTTATGTATCGTTTTAGATATTCCGAGGATCCCCCGCCCGCAATTCACTCCCCGACCTCTTGTTCCTGATGCACGTGCATCAGCCCCCACTACTTCGCACCACTGAGTTTTAAAGACCCACAGCGGCTGTGTACATATACTCCACCTCTCCCCCCCACACACACCGACCCACGTGGACAGCGACTCTGTAACTGATTAGAGAAGGAGGGGAAAGGTGGCACGCACGGCGTGATTAACAGAACTCTGCCTGTCGGTAGGCAGACCAAAACGTCCTACCACTCCTAATCAGGCGTGAGAAAGATAAGGAAGGAAAGGTTCTTATATTAGGTGGTTTGGCAAAGCCCACAACCCTACCTCTACATAGAAAGACTGGGCGGGCGCACCTTGGCAGTTTGGGCTTAAACAGTGGCCCTTTGGAAGGTACTGTCAGCTTCTGTTTAGTGGCATGGTTTTCCAAACGACTAGGCGACACTTAATATAATTACCTTTCCTACCCCTCCCTTCCCCCGCCGGGTTAGACGTTGGTAGGGCGATATGGTGTGCAGTCGAGGAAGTAAGTGCTGTCAACAGATGACGACGTGCGCGCCATCTGTTCGTCTCATTTCCCCCAACTCTAATCAGATCGAAGTGTCACTTCGAACGCATGCGTCGGAGGCGGTTACGTAGGCCTCAGCGGTACGAAGGTGTGTGAAGTTGATACATGTGCATCAAAGTGTCAAGAAGCAATCTAAATTCTGAGTGATGGTTAAAAACTAATGATAATGAGGTATTCTCAAAATAAAATAATGTAAAAAGTTAAATGCATACACCAATTATATTTAATAACGCAAAGAAATCGTCTTGACTTGATGTAGACCAAATAATAAATTTAATATTGCAGCAAAATCAGGAGAATCTAATTCTATTGAAATACGGAATTACAAAACCGAATGTACCGTATGTTTACGTCAGGAATTATTTATAATTCAAGAGCATTTAGTTTACCTACAAGAGTAATATAATTGATGGTTACCATAAAATAATACTGCCATATAATTAACAATTCGTAGCGCCTCGTTCCCCAACCTTGAAGAGGGGCGAGCGAAGGAGAGGATGCTCTGTGAGCAACGTAGGTGAAGGTCAGGGGCGAGTACCTGATGGGCCACGCAGGGGAAGGTATAGGGGCGCGGACCTGGAAGGCGTCACAAGAGCAGGAAGGGAGCTGCGAACCTGAAGGGTGACCCAGGTGCCGGCCCGAAGGGGCTTGCCGGCGGGGGAAAGAGGTGAGTAGCTGGAGAGAGTCCCAGGCGAGGGTTGCGTACCTGGTTGGCGACTCAGGTGCAGGCGGGGTGACTACCTGAAGGGCGGTGCAGGAACAGGCACGAGAAGACAAGGGAGATGCAGGCGGGGGGAGATGCGTAGCTACGGACAACGCAGTTGCAGCCAGGGGAAGCGGTCCTAGATGGCGAACAAGGTGAAAGAGGAGTTTGCGGACACAGGTGCAGAGAGGAGGTGCGTACGTAAAGGGCCTCCGAGGTCCGAGCGTTTGGACCATACATACCTGAATGGCGACCCAGTGAAAGTGGGGGTGCGTACCTACAGGGCGAGACAGATGCAGGTGGGGGGAGCGGGTCCGGAAAGCGACCCAGGAGATAGCAAGAGGTGCGGCCTGTGTGGCGGCCCAGGCGCAGGCGGGGGCGCGTACCTGAGCGGC
>BOPP01000106.1:3294811-3333908 GCA_017312745.1 Gryllus bimaculatus
AAGAAACTTCCGATCAATAATTCGCGAGCAGATAGCGGCCGAGCGCGTCGCGTCGAGGGGAGGGGGTTGCGAAGGCCCACCAGCGAAGCCGGCGCAGACATTTCGCTTTCGCGACTTTCCGTATTTGTGTCATTTTCCTCACTGTCATTTCTGCTACTGCCACTGCACTCACTCCTCATCACTGCTGCCGTTGCGATCATCACTGCTCACCCCTTTATCATTTGGCAACTCGCTTAGGTGGCTCAGGGCAGCAATTGATATCACCGCAGTGTCTCTGGCCGGGAAATCGAGCCCCGACAGGGGCACGATTCTAGTCACTAAATACAAAAGGTCGAATTGAGCCTCTCTCTGGAAAATTCTAGTGCCCGGCTGCTCTGATCAGTAGTTTTCCGTGTTTTGTTCCGATCAAAACCCGGCGAATGCTGGGGCAGTGCCATAAGAAACGGACCTCTCATGCACTACACTACCTCACTTGTCGGGAGAACAGTCGGGAGCTTAAGGCGGCTCCACACATTCGACATTCGCCGAGCAGCGAGCCACCGCTCGCCCAGTCCGAGAATTTGATGTGTTCGGCGAATGTTCGCTCCCTTTGCTGCGTCCGAAAGACCAACACGCGGTGGGTAGGGCGAATACCGAACGTTCGGCGCTCGGCGAATAGCGAGCAATCCATCCACACTACTTGGGATTGGGCGAGCTGTTGCTCGGTATTCGCCGAATGCCGCATTTACAGCTGGCCGTGGTTGGGGCGGTGCCCCTCTAGTGGGAAATACTTGGATGGGGAAAACCCTGCAAGCCGACGGGTTAATTAGCGCCAGATCTCTCCATCCAATGGGAGAAGATCACCGCCACCTCCCACGATAAAATCACGCCTACTACACTTGTATTATACTAGTATAGGACGCAATATTACTGTAGACTTACGAGGCTTAGTAAATTAGTAACCTTAGCAGTTGACGCGACCGGATTCACTAGTTCATCAATCGTGCATCGTGTGTGTTAGCGCTGTGTTAACAGGCAGCATTGCTGCAGTCCCCTTCGCCAGAGCATCACAAAGTCCGTCCCCAGAGAGGCCGCCTCCGTTGCCGCTTCCTGCGCTCCTGCCGCAGGGGCCGAAGCGGAGGCTTTGACAGTGCCGGTATCTGAACACCACGTGACAAATGCGCCGCAGGTTTTGACGGAGGCAACATTCCGGAACAAATCGTGTATCTGCGGAACGCTGCAGGCCGAGCGGGCGGGGCGGGCACTGCCGGTGATTTTTCGAAATGTATGCAAAGCTTTTTTCACGGCAGACGGCGCTTAGCGAGTGTCAGCAGGAAGTTGTTTTAATCACCGCGCGTCCGCTCATGGGAACGATCCCGCTGCGCAATGAGATTGAATTTTACGATAGGTGTGCGCCACATGAATAAAATATATGAATGTTCAAAAAATAAAAAAATAAAAAAACAACCGGAATGTCGGTAATTTTTTTTGAATCAACAAAACGAGGGGAAAATACGGATTTTAAAATGCATCGGCTGAAATCTGCCGTAAAATAATAAACATTAACGCCCAGCGTTCAGGTATATTTGGACACTATAAGCTCCGCGAATAGGTATTCCACGCGAGGACACTTGTTCTGCCGCGTAGCGTTCGGTGAATGACGCGCGTCCCCGGAATCCGGTGGATGTGGAGCGCTAACGGCTTTTGCAATCGATCGAGAGCTCGGGGGCGGCGGAGTAGCGTAACACGCTTTGGTGGCCGGCCAAGGGGAACCCGCAAGGGGCAGCCATTGCCAACATCTGTGAGCAGATCTAGAAAATACTCTCCTTCATAAGTCCTTCCGACGACTCTAGGTACAAAGAAAGCAAAATAACAGGATACGCTGAAACTTTCTATGGTCGTGTTTTCTTGATGTAGTCACTGGAAGAGATGTGTTTTTGATAGCCTTTGAATCTCGAACAACTTGGAACAGTCAAGGACACTTCAAATGAAGGCAAAAAGAACTGGTTCAATTACGTCAGGCACACACATAAAATTTATTCAGAACTCTAGAACGGAACCAACAACCCGTTTCATTTAAGTCTTTAAAAAATCATATTTATCACTTACATAATTTACATTTACGTAGGTGAAAATAAAATTTCTTATGTTAATATAGCAAAGATAGTTTTCTGAATACATACTTTATATAAATAAGTTAAACGATTACTTGTTTTTAAGAACTTCGTCTTTAGAATTGAAAAATATGAAGAAGATGGAAATGAGATTCGATATTATTATTTTTTTTCAAATCACTTTTAATCGAATAATATTTAAGGGCTTGTTTCTAAACTAAGATAACTTTATGAAACATTACTTTTCAGGAAGGGAAAATATTCACATTCACCCTCTTAGTTCCAGACATGATTGGACGGTTTCGGTTATCGTTTAATGAAGGAGAATCTAATTTTTGACCTCAAAATTTGGTAAGAGATGAAGACGGGTCTTAAGAAGTGGTATATTTATGCGCACAAGTATACAACAAACAAGTATAAATGGAGATACGTCACTTAGAAAACTCTATTGTCTGACTCACTTCTCTCGCAAAATATTAAAGGACTATTTTAATGCATCAAACAAAGATATTCCTATAAGGACAATAATCGAGTGATAAATGAAGCGAGCGCGGATGTCTGCTCCGAGGCTGTTCCGGGGCAGCGGAGGGGCGACGGGGCGGGGCAGGGGCGAGGGCGGGACGGTGGCGGGGCGTCTGCTGCCGACGCAACGCGGACCGCCGCCGCCCCCCCGCCCCCACGCACCCTTTCGCCCATGAAATAAAACATGCGGCGCGGCGGCGCCCTTCGCCCAGCGAGCAGATACAACATGAATGGCGGAAGCGAAACGGCGCCATGCGATCGGCCTTGCGCCGATTTCTTCAGCCGCGCCGCCTCACGGCCCCTCGCCCTCGCCCCTTCGCCCGCCGCCGCCCCCGGCCGCCCCGCCCCCCGCCACCCCCGCCCCCCGCCGCCCGGTCGCTGCCGCGCTGCCCTCCGTTCGCCTCTCCGTCATCTTGGCCTCCGCAGAAACACATGCACTCGAGGCTGCCACGTAAAGATGACCCACGAAAAGAAACTTTCTTGAACATGTTTATATATAATTCATTGTTTCGATATAACGTGTTAAAGAATGACAACGGAAAACAGAAGAAACAATATGTTCTATGTAACAATATTTAATGTAATTCATGTAATATTTGTACACTACGCTTTGTCGATATGTTTTAAATTACGATGTAAAAAAGCAATAAACTAAAGCCGGAATTTTATATAAACAACAAAAATAAAGAATTATAAGTTTATATCTATTTCGAAAAGCAATGTTTTTGATTAAAAGTAAATAGAGAACCACTATGCAATAATACGAAGAAAAGGATTCGCCGAACATTTCCAATTTTCATCAGCGTGTGATCTGAGTTTTGAAAGAAAGTGTTTTTGCCATTCTTTTTTTTCGTGATCAATTATGTCCCTAATAGCAAATCGCTGACATAGACAAAATATCCACATCGAGCACCAGACCACAGTGTGCAGTGGTTGCTTTACCTCAAGACTTGGTGTTCTTTAAGGCTTAGACTTACTCATACTTACCTCAAGACTTAGTGGCACATTCGGCAGGGATTATCATGTTAGAAAGTTTATTTGTGATTTGCAAAGTTAAAAGTGAAAATAAATTTTAAACATATTACTAAACGTTATTTTATAGAAGTTATATAATTGTTAGAATTATTTTGTTTTATAATACTCAGAGGTGAACGATTAGTTTGCTGGCCCCTTAACTTTCAGAGTGCGGGTTCGACTCTTGGTGAGGGGAGAGGATATCTGAAAAGCAGAAAAACCAACTGTGGGTATTTCGCACGTAAACGAACTCTGGCTCAATTTACGGCACAATTATCTTCTGCAACAATTTCCTAATCAGATTCCACATACACAAAGCCGGGAACGCCTCAAGTATTGGATGAATATTTTTGATTTCGCAATTATAGTGTTCCCCGGCGGTAAATATGGCAATCAAAATTTACCGAAAACGCTGACAGCCTTGCAATACCTAACAAAAATTCCTAGCAATTTCACCACACGTCATTTGTGCCAACTGATGAAAATCCAAGTACCCGGGAGTTACAACCAATGCTTAATTTTTTGAATTCGATAAATTCGAAATTAAATTCATAAAACGTCATTTTTTACATTGAAAGAACCAGCCACGAATTGTGTCATTACTAACGTGGCCTTTGCCCTATACTTTCTGACATACGACGCACTGCTAGTCAAAAATATGTGTTTGTTAATTTCATTACATTTTCTTAGATGACATACAACCCCACAATATAACTGATGCACCACCACTCTGTACTGTGGGAATTGTGTTCATGAAATAATCGCCTGCTTTTGGCATCCTTCAGACCCGACGTATCCGATCTGACCAAAAAAAGGTTATTTTACTCGCACATTCGCCAGACCAAATTACACTGCCCCAAAATTCTTCTCCCCAATTCACATGCTCCCTAGCAAATGTAAGACTTTTCTTACGATTTTCCCTGCTTTCGAAAGGCCTCTGCCGCGCTATTCGTCCATGAAACGCGATTTTTCCATAAAACGCGAGGAACGTCCTTATCGGACATCTATTTAGATACATTTGCCACTAAGACATGTAGTCGTGGAGCACTTAACTTTTTTTACGAACTTGAAGTGAAAATTGTTCCTAGTGTTCATTCAACCTATGATGTTTGGTTTTCTTGGCAAACTTTTCGTAGGACCTTCCTCTCTGAACTCTCTTACAATGTACTCCACAGTGGAGTGGCATTTGTTCATTATTCGACCTAGGAATAGCCCTTATGTACTAAGTTCACAATTATCCCTTTCTCATTGGAAATTATTTTCTTACGCTTGGCCATTTCGATGTTGACAGTTCCCTACTGGCGGAACAATTCCTACAGAGCGCGTTGAGACCATGGAAAACCGCAAGGGCCGAGAAACTCGACGCAGAACTGCATATTTCCACTCACTTCGACTGTACGAATAGCAAAGCTGTAACGAAAGAGATTTGTTTCATTCCAACCTGGCGGGAGTTCATTTTGTAGTATCGCTGAAACAGTCAACTGATTATCGCTGACATGAATACATTAGTTACTTGTAAAATTCTTGATAAGTGGAGAATGGTGCCGCTGATACCAATATTAGGAAAACCCGCGTAATTCGGGATATTCAGACAATATTGTATACCTATCGGACGTCAAGTGTCATAACCATGGCATATGGTATATTGGGAATGGCTTCGGTGGCATACGTAGAACATATGGACTACCGTTTCCAAATCCAAATTGATAATCGTCAATGATGTTGTAGCAGTTTAATATCATGCATATATAGCATGATAATCTTTTGTCAACAATCTTTTCAAGTATCATGCAAAGAATACAAATGAGATAAATTAGACGATAATTGATAAAGTTAGGCCCACATTGCGTGTTTTAGGGGCGGGGATGACAGTTGCCATATTCCATTTGATGAGAAAAGTTTGACATACGAACATGGCCACGAATAGATTCGATTTCCTCCATGATTCTAACTTGTTATGTGAATAAATAGATAATACACAAGCAAATCCATGAAGTTTTGTTCTTTAACAATCCTTCTAGCGAGGGTTTTGGTTCTCGCAATAAGAGAGTTGTAAAGAATCTCATTATCCACGGAGCACTCCTTTTTACTTTTTCGCAACTGGTTACGCAGTAGAGGGAAAATTATGTAATGCTGTGCAAAAAACGACGAATTTTCGGCTGAAAAACTATTATTACAGGGTCCTGGTATCCAAAAAGTGGATAAATCCAGTTGCTAAATGTAGGAGACAAGTCCTTTAACACGTAGTGTAGCCATAATCCATGATTTGTGGGTCCTTGATACCAAAAAAAAAATCTTTCTCTCTATCCCTCCGTCTGCCCGTCTGTGAACAAAGCTGGAACAACTATCTAAACCGTTCAGCCGAAGTTTGTGAAATGAATCGTAACATTCTGCAATATTTTAAAACGTATATATTTTAAAATATCATTTATAAGTTTGTTTTTTCACTGAGCTAACCTAATACGAGGGTTGAATACTCATCCCCGTGAAGGGTAAGTCTGACAAGTAGTGGTAGTCTGCAGTAAAGATTTAGTTAATTTGGCTCTATACGATTCAGGAATAGAAATAGCTTGATGCAATAATTTATACGATAATACAAATCTAATTAATCTAAAAGCTAGCTAATTAATCATTAAGGAACAAATGTGGTCTGTGTCTTCATTTGAAAATAAATTTATTTGCAAATATATATTTATATAAGCAAATGATAACCTTATGTAACGAACCTTCGTAACTGAAAACTGATAGAGAATGAATAGCAGCGGAAAACATTTGTAGGGTTTTTTACAAGAACCAAACTAGTCCAAATTCGAGAGTTTTCAGGAGACACCTAAAATTTCATAGCGCATTCGTGCATAGTAATGAATTTATGATTCTCCCCTGCTCTGTATCTTTCAATGTGTTTAGCACTTGCCGAAAGGAAATGTCCCAGCAGACAGCGCCAGTTGTAGGGAATAACTTGGAGAAGTCCTCAAAATACAGAATTTTGGAGTTGTTTGGTTCTTGTGAGAAACCCTCCATTTGTTGTCTACGTAAACAGCAATAACTGTAAAAGTAAAACCGTTGTGACACTTCCACCCTGAGACGAGCGATGTCACGTGGCGTGAAGGAGGCGTGGCGGGGAGAGGCGGAGTGTCGCGCTGTCGCCGTCGAGGGGCGCTGAATCATCGCGACGGCGCTGCGCGGCCACGCCCACATTTCACGCAGAGCTTACGCTCGCGGCGGCGACGGACGGGCGCAGAATTTGCTCACTGCGCTTTGTGGCCACGTCAAAACGCGGGATTAAAATATGTACAAGCCTTTCACGGGGCGCGGACAAAAACCGCGTTCTGTTTTCCACAAATTAATGGCACATTAACAAGATTGGACGAATTGATAACAATCTTCATTTGGAAAGGCGCGGCGGCGGCGGAGGCGGCGGCGGGGGCGGCAGCGGAGGCGGCGGCGTGCGCGTGAAATATCGCTGGAGCGGCTGGCGGCGCGGCGGCGGCGGTTCCTGCCTCGCCCCCTCCCACGCCCCGCTCCGCGCCCCGCGCCCGCCGCCTACCTGTCCACACACACGCGGACCGACGCGTACAGGGTGCGCGCGATGCACAGCCAGTCGAAGGCAACGGCCTACCGTGATTTTGCCGTCAGTGACGAAATCGGTTTCGGTGATTGACGGTTGACGTATGATGACGGCTGATTATGCAAATTTGTGGGTTCATCCGAGCTCTGAATTTTTAGGGGCTAAAAATCGTCCGTTCGCCGTCCTTCGGAAGGGTAGTATGCCGGAAGTCCCATGTTGTAGATTTACTGCATGCAAAAAGCTTCTCGTCTAAAGAAGAATTTCAGCTAAATTTAAATTGCCTATTTTGATGCCTTCTTTTTCCGCTAGAAGGTGAAAGGAACGTAGAGAAATTTGTCAGAGTCTCACCACGTAAAATAAGGTGTCATTAAATTTGAATTGAATTTTCTTTAAATCTGTTAGAATTCTTCTCACTTCCAAAATGGAATGGAAATTGAGTGATTTCGGCATATAACTTTCGATATAAATAAATTATTTTACGTAAACTTTTTCGACTGATAAATCTAACAAAAATGGATTTTATTTTTATCTTAATTTCCTGTTTCTTTCCTATGTACTGCTATTTCTTACGGGATAATTGAAAGGCATATTCTTTGGGAGACATTTCATATTTAATTTCAAAAATAGGGAGCTGCGAATCTATTCAGAATTTGAATTCTGCAATGAATGGCAGCACGTCAAATTTAAGAATAATTAAGAGAAAATAATATTATGTATTAATTTTCTTTCGCTTATTTATTAAATAACTATAAAAGGTACTCATTTGAAATTACTTAATTGAAA
This sequence comes from Gryllus bimaculatus, assembly GCA_017312745.1. Classification (NCBI taxonomy): domain Eukaryota; kingdom Metazoa; phylum Arthropoda; class Insecta; order Orthoptera; family Gryllidae; genus Gryllus; species Gryllus bimaculatus. Next base: position 3,302,792 of record BOPP01000106.1, read on the forward strand.
TGCCATTTCGTATGAAGATTTCATCCTATTTTCGAATACCTACGAAAAATTTACCACTCGAATAGTTGTAACAGTAGCATTTTAATTTGAGAGTAGGAAAGATTGCTACATGAGACCGACATGATACTATGTGTGTAATACACTAATTTTTAGACAGCCTCTCTGCTTTTAATTTTGTGATTCAAGTATACAAATCCCTTCATAATTCATTCAGGTTAGTAGTAGCTGATGTGATCAGATGAAATTATTTTTTTTTCTTGTTTCGTGTTCGTTGCTTTCACAGATTTATCTCAACACTTGAACAACGTCTCACTTATAGCATTTGCGCTAAAAATTGAACTCTTTTTACGCTACGCATGCCTTGAAAGAATAGCTAGAGGCTGCCCAAAAATGTGTTTTCCCCCTGTTTAACTAATTAAGCGTTTAATGAAGTTGATTTGGATACAGTTCAAATATTACGGTTGATATTTGTTCTAAATAATTGCTTAGGTAAGTGTGACCTCTGTATAACGGCTAATACTACTTTTTATTTATTTCTTCATTTATTTATTTATTTATTTATTTATTTATTTATTTATTTATTTATTTATTTATTTATTTACTTCTATATGTTTATTTGTCTTAAGAGACTGATTTTATTTGGGAGAACATTTTTGTTGTTAATAGGTATATAGTTAAAGTATTTATGGAGAGGGGGAATGTTCTTGAGAAAAGTATGAATTGTTACTTATTTTTAAATTGATGAATATATCAAAGATTAAAATGACAAAGGAAGGTTCAAATTGTTGTTTTGAATAGTGTGATAGAACTAGTGTTGATAAAATTCGGTGATTTGGAAGTATTGAAAATTCATGATTTATTCACTAATGCTCTTGAATAACGGTGGTTGAAGTGATTGGCGAAAAAAATGTGTTTTGAACAGATTGCAGTAATTTATACGTGACTTGGTGCTCAGTTTTTATAGAGAAGATATACAGCGAATCTTTAACTGAAATATTTGTAGAGTACTTTTCATACTCATGTATGATTTGTAGTTGATAGGAGGATACATTTTACTCATATTACCGTAAAGTATTTTTCCTAAAGTTCACTTGTTTTCCATAATACTCGAAGCTGCTATTGCGCATGGAAGCTACGATATTTTCTGTTTCCGTATGCGAAGAGAAAAAAAATTACATCGAGATTTGTGTGTGTGTATTCTATGGTCAAACTCATCGCGAGTCTTCATGCCCTCTCGAAATCCTGTTTCATCACTTGTCGTGGCACCCTGTACATCGCGCAGCGTGTCCCCACACACCGCCGTTGCCTTAACATCCCATATTTTTGGCGGATTTGTTTGTTGGGGGCAGGAACCCTGCCACCGCGCAGGGCCCGCCGGGCACACACGTCCGCTCGCGCATAATCCTAATTTGTGGACATTACACAATCCAATTGCTCCTTGGTGGGCGGCGCGGCGCGGCGCGGCCGGGCGGGGCGGGGCGGCGCGCACCTGAATTAATGGCCAGGCGCCTGGTGAGCCGAGCACAACACACAAAAGCGCCCGCGGCCCGGCTTTCATTCTATTCTTCACGTACAATTGATGGCGATAATACTTCCGAGAGCCGCGCCGCCATTGAAGTGCTGCGCCAGCGACACCGGCGGCAACACGCGTCACTTCCGGTTTCCGCCGCTAATAAGTCAAAAACAGGAGCGCTTTATTTACAAGGCGCGGCGCCAGCTTACGATCCGCTGCCCCGGCCCCTCCCGGGCCCCTCCCGGCCCCTGCTGGCCCGGCAGCGCTCCACGGCGGAGTTCGCGCGAATGAATGCGTATGTGGGGGCGGCCTCTCCTCTCGCCCCGAACAATGTGTGCTTTGTGTTCAGAAGGGGCGGATCGGGCCTTCACGTTAATGCTCACATTATTACGCGTGTAATGGATGATTGTATTCTTTATCTTCTAAATATGACAATAAATGTATATTTTTTATTCAGTTATTTTCTTGATTTCATTATTCGTATTCGATAGAATTTTTTAAATTTTATTAATTAATTTAATTTTTTTACAGTTATTTTTCAGCGCATAGTTTTGAAAATCATGTTTTATAAGGAATACGAATAAAATTCGGAAATACGACGATTGAACTTCCTTTTACTGTTTACGCGAATAAAAATAAAAAGCTTTCTTCTCTTGTGTTATTACCAGAGAAAATTGGTCAAATGATGTTCAGATCTTGTTTGTTTTTGACTTCTTATAAATTTGAAATATAGCGCAAATGAAACTGCTACACGACTACCCTTCCTTAAGAAATGTTCATTTTGAAATGATAATGATGATGAGCGGAGCTCCATGCTGGCAGGCAGGATGAAGTCTTCGCCGTGTATGTGCTACTTTCCTACGTTGGTGATCATCTCGTTGCCTTCCAAAGGCTGATTGTGAATAGGGTGACGAACAATATCAAAATGTGTCTGAGATAATGCACGTGGTGTAAACATCCACTAGTTCTGTATCTCATGTTGAAAACTCCAATGCCTTTCCCCGGACGCGAACCCAAAGGCTTGGGTTGCGCGTACGTGACCGCTGCCTGAAGGCCCTGCACCACCGACACAAAAGTACAAAGCAATAAATTTCGGATCAAATCTTTGGTATTAGTGCTTCCAGCATACATATGGATGTGGACACTAAAAGATATGAAATCGAAATCCATCGCAATATCCTCCTCCGTTCCGATAGCACTCTCGTTTTATCTGTTATTTTCCTTTGCACCTTTTCTCCCAACGCCCATCTCGCGGAATCCCAGCAAGCTGCTCGTGTGACCCTGCCGGAGCGCAAATCCTCCGCAAACGGACGCGGCGTAAACAGCTTGAGAGCGCGCCGGCGCCTAACCGCAGGGCCCCGCCCCCTTCGACACTGTTGCTCGTCGCCTGCGGCCTCTCAGATAACAGCCGCCGCCCGCGCTCTTTCAATTAGGAAGAGTGCCGCCGCCCCTGGCCTGTCGCGTGCCCTCCTCGCACCACCCCCACCCCAGAGCCGCCATCAGATCGGGGACGGGACGCCGATAAATTTCCATTATCCGCGACGGCCGCTCTCGCACGCGGCGGAGGCGGAGGCGGAGGCGGCGACGCGGGAGCCGCTCGCGGACAGCGTCGGGCCGAAGAAATTGAAGTGCGCGAGATGGAGGAACTGTGATATGGAAATAGGACCGTTCAGTGGAGGCGACCGGGAAAAGACAGAAACTGTGAGGGGTGGATGTGGTGGATTGAATAAACCCACCCGTAATGCCGTTCCTATAGACGGCCATGATGAGCTGGAAAGAGAAAATCGTGTGCGTGGAATGGAGCGCGAGAATTCATTGAACGCAGTTACAGAAACAGTCGCATTTGAGGTTGAAGAGATGACAGTACCGCTAAAATTGCGTTCGTACTTGTGCAACGTTAATCATCAGCAAATTTTATCAACTTTCTCTTAACATGAACATTCCCAGTAAATTTTTAAAAATAGAATACTTCAATCGGCATTTACGTTTACCCAGAGAATGGCCATAAAAAACGTTTTCTTTGGGTATGTTGCGTATACCCAGGAACTAATAAAAAATCTAAATTTTCGATATCGCACACCCTGTGCTAACACCGGGAGGCCCCCAAATCAGTATTTTCTGATATTTTTCGATTTTACCTCTATAACTCTTTAACCTTAGGGCCTGTTGAAGAACGATTCCAATCTATTTTAAAGAAGATAAAATAATGTAATACATTAAGAAAAAATCTTTTTTTTATTCAAGAACCAAATGAAATTAATTTTTTTCTACAACGTACGAAAAGAAAAGGTTTTGATGACATCGTCTGGAGAGAAATTTTGATCGAAGAATAAAATACTATTCCCAGCTTTGTCAGTTGCAGAGAAATTGCCACATGAATGCTCCGAATTATGATTACGTAGAAAAGAGCACTGCACACCAGATTTTCTGCAGCCACATACCTCAGCTTTTATTAGATTATATGAAATCTTAAGTATGGATACTAAAGCGCATTTCGTATTATTTTAATCGGGCACGCGTGTGATAGACTTCCATCTCTAATCCTCAAGAATATTTTGTCTTCCTAAACTTGACCTGATGGGGTTTTAGCGGGCTGCATCATGTGTAGGTGGATTTGTGGCAAGGCAAAACTTACGTCTTATCACCGACTTTGAAAGTACTTGGTATCAGCGATCGTCCAATGTTCTCATGTTGATCATCTATTATCTGTAAAAAAAACAGCAAAAATATTTTACCTGCTTCCAGAAAGATGACCGAAACATCAGCACAATTGACAGAGACACGGCTCAATCTGGATAGCCAAGAATGTATTGACTCCGTCCGCGGAAGACTACGAACATACAGTATACATACAACTTCATGTCGAATAGTAGACTTATTAGCAGTGTATTGCAGCATTTACTATCATGAATTTTCTGACAAGATCTGCAAATATTGCTCCAATCTTTATAATAGCTATGAAAAGGCAATTTTTTTGTATGGATTTTGAAATCTGGGACATATTTTCTTTATCAGAAGAATCCCACATTTTGCAAAATTCTTATGGAATTTTAATCACTGTTTTCTCGATCAAGATTATATTATAGCACCAAACATCGAGGCGAAATGCGACACTGTACGGGCAACTACAAATGTCAGGGAAGCAGTCAAATTAACAAAGTAAATAGAAATTATTGTATATGAACGAACTCAATACTATAACGCTTAAAAATTACTTCTATAAATCTGAAATAAGTAAATACTTGCTAAGCCTGCCTGGGTAGCCAATGTCGCTAAGGCTGACGAGTCGTACCCCAAGAAGTTGGAAAACGATCTGAAAGAAATAACAAAAGAGCAACGTTAGCTAAGAGTATAAACGCTAAAAATGAAGACACAAAATGCAGGATAAAGAGCGGACCCCAGTCGCCGAGACGGTCTCAAAAAATTTTAAAAAAATAAATAAAAAAGCGTTTAAAACTTTTAAAAGGTAACATTTAATTCTCTTTAAAATTGGGTGTGTTTAGATATCAGAATAATATAATAACCATTAAATAACCCTGCTTGTCAGAGCCACTGTGTCAGCTCAGTGTATATTACACGCGGTATGTGGATTGCGGGTTATATAATAGTTTTGTTTGTATACCGGTCCCACCCACTCCTCTAGAGGTGTGTTACCTGTATAGAATCTTTTCCCCATTCTAATTCACGAATAATAATGTGTACCAAGTTTAGCTCAAATGAAACTTCGTATTTGAAGAGTTAAACTGGAACAGAAAAACACATACACACATCCATCTACTTTTTTATATATTAATATATAAAAACGGTAATGGGAACATTTGTGGGACAATTTTTACATCGACGGTGAGATAAAGTCCAGTATTTCATAAAATAATAATTATTATATTTATTATAAAATGTTAATAATATCATAACATGTGTATTTTTGGACATTTTGAAGAAATAATAAATAGCATTTTTTGACAAGGTGTAAGTCGCTTGGTAATTGATTAAAGAGAAATATATTGTGCAAAAATTGTAGGAAATTTTATATTCTTTATAATTCATTGAAATCATTTTTCTACACAGCTTCAGGTTAAAGAGTTCTATAACTCTTCTCTATCGAAAAAAGTTAAAAATTAGAAAAATACCGCTTTTTAGGGCCTCCCTGAATTATCATACAAGTTTTTTTTGATATTGTTCCAGGTAACACCCCTTTTTCCGTCTTGCTAGAAAGCACTTGTCGACTGGACTAAATAGGACAATCCAAACAAAACGAAACATTTTTTTGAGTTGGAGAGCATAAAAAGGAATTAACAGCTGGGGACGATTGCGGCGTGAGTCCAATGGGGCCAATGAAGGACGAAGGCGGGGGGCCGTTAGTGGCATGCCAATACCAGCTGAGCGGTCGGGCGGGGCGGGGCTGCGAGCGGGGCCGGGGCTTTCGTCGCTGATTAACTCATCGAGCAATACGGGCGGCGACAGCGGGGCGCCCTCGCCTCCGCCCTCGCCTCCGCCCTCGGCCCTCCGCCCCGGGGCAATCTCGGCGCTTCTTTCGCCCCTCCCGAGCCGCCGATGAATTACGCTCCCCACTTAGCGAACAACAACCGAGGTGATACTTTGCACAGCCCGACTCGCAGCGATTCCATTAAGGCAGCTTTACGTGATATCAATACACAAAACCAGACACGCTCTCTCTCTTTCAGAAGAACTGGATTTAGTTATCGAGATGAGAGTCAACCCCAGCTTTCCAAAGATAAATTCTCAGGCGAGGGTTTTAAAAATGTAATTTAATAAAGACTCCTCTTTTCAATTTATTGTCCCTTTCAAACGTTTCTTTATGTAAATTGAATTCGATTTGTTAGAAACAGGTTTCAATTTTGATAAATGCCTGTTTTTTGTCAATGTTGAGTGTCAACTTTACGTACGTTTAATTAAAATGTATGAAACTGATTTTCAAAATTGCTTAAGAAAACATCAATATTTTTGTTTGGTATGCAAAGAGAATATTAGTAGAATTAAAATGAATATACAACTTACACAAAATTGATTGTGTCTAAACAATCCCAAAGAAAATCTAAACTAATTAAAATAGTTAAAAGTACGTATAGAATTTATTAAAGTCATGGTAATAAATATCCCTATAGAGTATTTGACGAAAACTCCTGATGTGAGGATGTGCGCTTTTGAGGTTCCGTCACTTGCGGTTAGACCACTTCCCGTGCACCAATCGATATGTATGAGTTGTCATTCGACGAGTCTGGATCTTCTGAGGGAGAACTGGTAATTTGTTTTGGGACTCGGTAAGAATATTTTTTAAAAATTCAAAAAACGTGTTTTTTCGTGTTTTGGCGCTGCGATCTTAGTGATAAGTGCAGGAATTAAACCAATACCACCTAAATCGATCTATGTAGGTAGCGTTAATTGAATGCCAGTACCCAAAGACATTTTTCGCTTAATACACCATACTTTTCTTTCACGACGTTGGCAACACTTACGCTGACATCTTATAGTGCATAATTTAATTACCAAGAAATGCTCGCTGAAGTTTGCTTTCAATTTAGATTCGAAGTATCCTATTCTTTAAAATAAATTTATGAAAACCTACGAACAGCATTGCATCAGAACTTAATAAACGTGAAGAATTTCAACTGAATACGAAAAAACCAAAACTGTAAGTAATGCTAGAAAAATAATGAACGTAATGCTTCGACTACTTTTTAGTTCTTACAAAGTATGCAAATACCGCTTTTCAAATGAATGTCACCCACAACTTATTCTTATTAAACTTAACTAACACATTTTTCACATAAACATACAAAATAGCCACTTTTTAATGTTAGATTCACATGCAACGCTAGATTTGCATACAAAATGGTTAGTAGAGCAAGTGCTGAAGTAGAAGTGAACACAAATTACGCGGAATTTGTGAAGTCTTAATCTCTTCAAAAATGAGGGGAGAAAAATTTTTGGAAGTTTTAGGAAAATTCAGGGAATAATCAAATGTATTTGGAAAAGGTGTTGCGATAGAATTTTCGGAACTAATTGGGAATGATCTGCATTGTTGCATTTAACATTTGTGCAAATGCAATTGTGCAATGTGCTTTTTTTGTGTGTATTAGCAAAAAAGGGTAAAAATAAAGCTGAACTAAAATTTAACTATTAGCATCAAAAACATATAAGTATTTGTTATCGAAATGATAATTTTGAAATTGCAAGAAGACCAGTTCATATCCTGTATGTATGTAACACACAAGGCCATTGGGTGTTGGGAACTTTTGAACGGGAGTATAACATTATCAGCTGCTACGATTCATTAGAAAGATCAATGCCAGACACTGAAAATATTTATGTGAACAAAGCTGGGTATGAAAGAAATGAAGTATGAACGAAATTTTAAACTCATGAAATTATTTTAAAACAGTTTGCTGTGACGGCGACGCCACATTTTATTATTTATATAGAAAATGATTACTGTTAGTGTTACTAAATGAAGAAACAAAATAAACATGGTTTCTTTTATGAATTTATAGCAAAATCGAATCTTCAATTGATGTGTTCAAATATAAGTCGTTTTAATTTATATTTGAATAAAAACATCTCAAGTTTCCAAAAGTATATAAATATGATAATCTCAAAAATTGCTCCAAATTTTTCTTTATGCCTCTTCTGCAAATAGTATTGCACTAAATAGCATGACGTAAGTGATATTGTGATTAATATATTTAAATTTAAAACTAGAAGTATTACAACAGGACATACTCTCCTGCATTCTTCCTAGATTTACAATTTTAGAAAATTCAGAAAGTTCATCGAAAACGATTCCTAAGCAATTTTTGAAGCGTCATGTACTTTACGCGAGGAATATAATTAAAGAAAAAATAGCGCCCTTTTAAAATATTTTTGTAGAAATTGGAATAATGTCATTCGAAAATTACACGAGTGTATAAATTAGACATCCACCTCTGAAGGGTATCCCATTATATAAACCCGTAGTAATGTTAAAATGTATTATTTAAATATAACATCTGGAACACATTAGAAATGTTTGTACGAAAGTAGTTTTTTAATGCGAAAACGTCATAAAAATTTCAACATTTGATCATCGTCTGATAGAAATTCAAACTGCATACTTAACTACAGTAGCACATCTACGTATGTATAAATATTATGTTTGATCTGAAAGTATAATCTTCCCAATAATAATGTAGTTCAATACTTCATTTTAGTGAACGAAAGGGTATTGTAACATTAAGGCCAAATACAAAAAGTCTTCTTATCGTTTTAATCGATAAGAAACATATTATGATAACAAATAGATAGGCTGCTCCACTTTTTAATAATATTCAATTTAATATTTCTTTCCAACCATCCATTTCTAAATTGCGCTTTCTTGTTGCGATTATCTTCGCAGTTCGCAGTCTCTTGAGTTTACTCTCTGGAAAAGAGGTGGCCAATCGCTGCGTCCGGCCTCCATGCTCTGCCCAGTGAGCTCCGCAACTGCCCAACGCTCGCTCATTTTGTGGCCAGTGGCCAGTGGTGAGAGGCGACAGGTAATTTGTGGAAGCGACGTGCAGGCGGAGAGGTTATCGATGGTCGTCGAAGTGTCCTTGGTACCGTTGTTAGATTCTTTTAATGTAAGTAGTTTCTGGATCAAATGCTTCGGTGGTGAGTTGGACATAAAACGAACTTCCTGAGTAATTCAAAATTGTTTAATATACCATGTGTAAAGTGCTCGTGCTTGAGTGATTTCAATAGTATTTTTTTATTTAATAAATATTTGTAAGTGTCGCGTGAAAGGTTGAATAGCGTTGATTCAGATCTATGGTACGAATTTTACGAATAAATTGTAAGCTTTGAATGCGGTTTACAGGTTTAAACAGGGATGTGATGTGTAACGCGAGCTCAGATTCTCAACTGATCATTCTTTGGGAGCCGAGGGGAAGTAACAGAAGAGGTGGTATACTAATGTGGATTTTGAATACACACGAAGTGCAACCAAATGTGGAATGTAATAATTGAACTGTATAAATAACATAATGGGTACTTCACCTAGGAACAATGAAACCTGAAGTTAGGTCCGAAACAATGTGACTGGCAACGTTGTTAAAGAAATGTTAAACAAGTTTTAAATAAAATTTTAATAATTTTTTAATCGTTTTAATGATTAATGTGATGGAGTGTGCTATGTGATAATTACATGTGGCGCTGTTTGATTTCAGGTGCTGAGGAGGCCAAGCACTGGAAGGAGACGGGTGGGACGCCCGCGCCAGAAAATAAAATAGCAAAAATAAACGTCGATTGATTAAAATGTACTGACTGCAGTTTTCCTCCTTCAGGGGTTTTTTCCTGAGCCGTACTTATGGTCTCTTTCCGTGGCTTTGATGCAATGGAGAGACCATTTGGCTGAATACAGAATTCGAAGATAGAACGCGATAGGATGTAGGTATTGTAATGCTTAAAGGCCGTCGGCCTACCACATAGGATCAAGTAAGCTAATTTGTCTGTAACAATTACCTATTAAATAAATAAATAATTACATAGACTTATTGCTGTGGTAAAAATAAATGAATAGGGTAAAAATAAGATAAAATAATGAGTCAACCACATTCATATAACAATTATTAAGCAATACCTTCAACGTTAAAGAATTTTCGGTATTTATAATTTAAATTTAAGATCATTTAATATTAAATGTCATTGATGATTGCATTTTATTTTCTTTGCAAGATAAAATATTCATTGCAATGATGTATAAATGTTATTAGTATATAAAATGACCTTGTTAAATTAGAACGGGCAAATGTAAAAAGGAGGTTGCAGAGCCCGGTTAGTTTGTAATATTAAGGCAGTTTTTTTATCCATATTATGGGATCCATTCCTGTTTGATTGCCACTATTGTGCATGTCACGCATTCCGACGTAGAGAAATTGAGGCACCTTGGCTGGGTGGGGAAAGTTGCTGAGCTGCGTGATGACATTGCACCTGGCATTTTGAATGGCAGGTGAATGGCAGGTGACTCCCTCTGGAGTGTGAGCTATGTGTCGTTAAACAGGGAAGGTCACAATGCCCAACTGTCGGGTTAGGGACACGCCTAAAAGGCTCACAGGGCAGGGTGGGTAGGTCAAGAATTAGCGAAGTGTTCCAATTCGATTTTGTATTTTCACTAGGTTTCATATTTGTTTGCGACGTTTCAGCAAATTTTTATTTCTAACGTAAAAGATAATTCAAAATACACAATGAAGAATTTGAAAACGCCTTCCTACCTAAAGGAAAACAGAAGGGCTGCCCATCGTTCAATCGTCCTTGTGTGGGAAACTTTTTTGATGGCGGACAGAACACTTAGACAAGTGGGATTTTTTCGAAATATCTGTAAAGCTTTATTTTTACATATTAATGAAAGAATGTTAACAAATTGAAAAGTTATTACCTTATAGGATCATAAGCTTGCGTATGACGTGCAAATTTTTCGTCACATTGGGGGCAAAATTAGTCTGAGCAAAATTGGCAAAACTACCTATTAAAAGTAATGTAATTAAGACTTTTTTCAACAAATTGTAATCGAACCCCCTAATAAATAAGCAATATAACAATGGCAAATACACAGTCCGGTCAATATATAATAATTGTACTAGAATTGACTATTTTCAGCTTTAATTCTACTCTGAATTTCATATTAATTCTGCTTATTTTTCAGCACTAATTTATTCCCATTTCAGCATTATTGCATTTTTCAACACTAGCATTAAATAACTAAACTAGTGGTGCTACAGAATGGCACAGACTTTCCGATATTAGTTTTCCATTTTCCTTGGTCTCGGCTAGCTACTCGGACTTGCCACATTCTCTTGCCAGTGCGTTTTTGACATTTTCTTAATTTTTCAGTTTCCTAATTGTAGAGCGAAAATATTACTTAACGATTGTGAATCTACAGTAAAACCTCGTCCTCAAGGGCAATTTTCGTTGAAAAATTTGGAGCCGTTTAAAAAACTGGCGTTTAAACGCTACTGTACACACGAAATTTTGAAGATCTTTTTGACATAAATATTTTTGTTTCCAAAAATTCCATTTGAAGTTATTTTAAGTACCTTAACTCGCAAAGAAGTGTTTACAAATTTCTGGCAAAGAGCATACCAACAGCGTGAGAGATCTTTCAAAAAATTTACATTTGTGTAATATTTGAAAACACATAAATTACACTAAAATGAACTTTACGTAATACTAAAGTGTGGAATTAGCACTATCCGTTCGAAATGTTTGAAGAAAAATTGCAGTCGGTTTTGAGAAAATGGCGTTTGATCGTTTCCTTGTTGAGTGTTCCCAAAATAGTGTCAGAACTAACCCTCATAATATCAAAGACAAGTCTGTTGTGTTCCATAGTTATTAATTGAATAAAACATAATACGGGGTATGAAATACCATTTTAGAATAGGTTTAAAATGTTAAGAAATTTAGTTACATGTGATGCAGATCATTGTCTAATTTTTGTTTCAGTTGGTGACTGCAGCACGAGCTTCCATCATGCTGTGAAGATATTCTGAGGGAATGTAGTTAAAATGTAGAAATTGACTTAAGCAAATATTTTAACATTGTGTAAAAATGGTTTCAGATTTCAAAATGCTAAACTGTTTTCTTAATTTTAATGCGAAAGTTTGTGGCAATGAAAGTGAGAGAATTTTTCATTTCAACAAAGTAATGCGAATATGTCATTAAACTCAATGTACGAAGCAGGTATTAGTAGTAATAACTGAAGAAAGCAGATGTTTTAAGAAATATGAAACTACTCTAATATTTAAATACCTGGTGCACCAGTTTTATTTTTAGAACAAGTTTAAGAGAATGGTTTTAAAATGCAAGATGTTGTTTTGAATCTTGTCATTAACTTAATTGAATTTGAACTTTGTAATAAATTTTGAGGTGGAAAGGCGAAGGTGTGTAATATCATTGTAAAATAGAGAATTTAGATTTAAAACAGGGTGATTTTGTTGCATTAATATCCCGATCGAGAAAGTATGGCAAGGTCTGACCGTAAAAATATATTCCTGACCCTAAGAGTAAATTCCAAAATACTCTAACGCCTTAGATATAACAATGTTCCTGTCATTCTGAAACTAAATACAATTTATTAGTTTTATGAATCTGCGGAAAATGATTAACCTCAGTGTCACTTGGAACGTTGGTTACAATTACCGAATTCTGTGCTCATATTTGCAATTAATACTCCTGAAATTCAATGTTCACTATTCTAGTTCTCGCCAATTCTGAAAAGAACTGCAAACTATTACAGAAACGGAAACTAGCTATAAATGTCAATTAGTAATATTTTACTTTTACATGAAAGTACCATGCTAATAATGCGAATTATATTTAACTAATTTTTTACAGTAGATTTGACATTCACATTAAATAAAGTGGATGATTTGTTAATATGAGAGCACGTAATTTTTTGTAAAAAATTGCATACATCATTTTATTTCAATGTTAAAAAATTTTCTAATGAACACTAAGAGAGGGGTTTACAATGTCAAGATGAGAAATGTATTAAATGTTCACTAAACAAAGAGTTTCAGCGGCATTTTCCAAACAATATAATTGCAATATTTTGAAATTTATAGACGCAAGACCTATAGTTCCATCTGTCGTTTAAGTCTTCGAGATACATAATCTAAACTGAGTAAATCATGCCCAAAAACAGTCTTGTCGAAGCTGGGAACTCTATACTACTTCCGTAGAGTTGAAAAAAGATTTGCAAGAGTGTTTACATTTTTTTCAGGGGAATCTACAGAGAGAGCACACGGTACTTTGTATATTAACGACTCATTGCAAACTTTCCCATTGGTTCCTGTGGCGGCAATTTCATGAAAAGTATCGGCATCAAGGAGAAGTTAAATCGAAAAACTGGTTCGAAATGTGACCTTTCAAATAATAGCTGGCGTTTATGGGTTTCAAAGGCAGCAAATATCCAAATAGAGAACTAGTATACTATTGAAGGTCTTTTCGGACAGTTAGTCAATGAGTTTTAAGCATGTAGCAACTACTTATTTTATGTAATTTCATTTTTAGCTAACAGAAACTAAACACAGGCATTTACAAATTCTGTGGAGAAAAGCCTATTCTATTAAGTACGGGAGTCGCTCCTCGCTTGCTCCAGTAGCTAAATTTAGTCTCGCACGTGGCGTGCAGAGGTGGAGCTCGGTAGTGCTTCATAGATGGAGTCAGAGATGCGATAGATAAAATTAGAAACTGGTGCATGTCACGAGTTATGCCTAAATGCAGAGATTTTTTTGTTTTTGCATACATTTAATAGTTACTCGGCTACGGCGTTCTCTGCGTCCGACATGTACGTTTCTGATATTATATGGAGTGATCTTGTAGCACAGGAAATTCAATTCTCTCCCATACCCTTTTGTCGCGAAACTTTTCATTTCGTTCACTTGCTAAAACCACACCCAACACGACATAGTATACCACCCGATACTAATATTGCTTGTCTTTGGACTCTTTCTACCAATGAACCGTATTTCGATACGACAATACCTCTGTCACCGCGAACGTGGGGCCGCGACCTTCGGCAAACTACGAGAGCGACGCGGGCCGCCGCTGCTGCCCTGGCTCTCTCCGCCTCAGGCCGGCGCGCACAAGGCTCCTGTACACTCTGGTTCCGACTGCCTTTGGCGGCATTCACGCGCGTCAACAGCCGCCTCTCTCATCCCCAGGCAGCCGGTTTACTACTTCCAGGTATAGTAGAATAAGTAGAATAGTGCAAATAGAAGAACAAGTAGTAGAGTGCAAAATGTGTTTAGAAAATTAATTGTAATGCGAGAAAGCCCCCTTAAGAAAGAAAATTTAAGAAAGTTAAAGAACTCTTATGAAAATTAGTAATCTCAAGGAAAGAAGAGAGATGATACAATGCCTGCCAAAGTAAAGTAAAAATATTTCATGTAACTTAATTTAAGAGTGATATAGTTATTTACGTGTAATATTTCGTTTCAAGGGCATTACGAAATTGAATAGAAAATTGCGCACTAAATGTTCTTTGACATCAAGGGATTATTATAATATCTTACCAGCTTTCTATCCCTTAAATATGCAATAAGGGTAGAAAGCAGAAAATTTTGTCCGTTATTGACAATTTCACACTGTAACCTCGTTGGCAACAAGGATTTATAGACTCCACCACGAGCCTTCGAACCCTGGAATTTGCAACAAGGATAGACAACATGTGAAATTTTCTCCATTATAGAAAATATCTCCCTACATGTTCATTGGCAACAAGGGATTATTGCGACAAGGTATTATCGCCGACTCTCCTGCGGGCCTTCCATCCCTAGAATTTGCAACAGGGCATGGTAGAAATACAGGGGTAGAAACAGAGGCAACAAGGATAGAAAATATATGAAATTTCCTCCATTATAGAAAATGTCTCATTTCCTATAATTGAGGATATTTCATGAATTTTCGGCAACAAGGGATTATTAACATGAGGCAAGGGATTATTTTCGGCAACAAGGAATTATCACCGCCTCTCCTGCGGGCCTTCCGTCCCTAGAATTGGTAACTGGCGTTCCGCACCCCCTTCCACCCCAGAGGGCGCGATCGGCGTGCGCGGAGGAAGCGCCATCTGTGGCGGCGCCCGCGTCGTGCGTCGCGCCCGCGCCCTCTGCCGCCCCGTCCCGCGCCGCTGGCCATGAATAACCCTCATGTTGCGCGAGTCTGGACATTCCGGGCTTCGCAAACGCACAATTGTCATATTTGGCCGCGGTCTTTTTTTTGTTGATAAAACAAAACTACGGCAAAAATATGATTCGTGGATTATTCTCCCCATCAAACGCAGGGCGACAGGATATCCTGAGCGCGTATTTCACACACAAAAAAAAGCTCCGCGCGCAGTAAAGTATTATTAGAATCACAATGCAGAGGCGCCGGCAAAAAATAGAACATTCGATCAAATATTGTAACATTGTGTTCGTTTGTCCACTCTGAATAGAAAATATGAAAACAATGAATGCCAAATGAATAAACATTTGAAAACAGAACGAAGGTAAATAAATAATGGGAGATACTGGGGGGGGGGCACCGGAAGGGAGAGGGGCGATGGGGAGCGCTCGGGAGGACAGACAGAGAGGGAGACAGAGAGAGAGACAAACAGACGGCGATAGAGAGAGAGGGAGAAGGAGAGGGGTAAAGAGAGGGAGAAAGAGAGAGTGAGGCCGTCCATTACAAAAGAGCGAGTCCGCAAATGGGGCTGCGGGGGCAAAGCAAGGAATTGAAGAGGCCTATCGTAGTGAAACACAAAAGTAGTGAAAATATACCAATATAAAGAGAACGAATGTGATTAATTCGAAAGAGTGAATTGCTAATCGAGATGAAAATGGGCATCACGAGCGGTAACACGCGGGCTGAACGCAAAGGAGAGAAGACAGAGGGGAAGATAGGTAAGAAGACGCGCTATATACACGCGCAAATATGACGATCCAACAATGTGGGAAGGTGAAAATAGTAAAATAGAAAAATAAGTAAGGTACGTGAGAGAAAACAATAGAGAACGCAGTGAAAGAGAAGGGAGTGGAGTTGTTAAGGAACGTTAGCGGAAGAAGAGGAGGAAGGGCCATTAAGAAATACGTGGAAGGTATCGGGCAGGAGGGAAAGAAGGCAGAAGGAGAGCACACAAAGGAGGCGGGCGGGGGGGAGGATGGGCGGCGGAGGGGGAAGAAACTGCCCCTGGAGCCCTCCACGCCGCACATTTCCGTAATATTCGTCATCGCGTCTCGTCCCCGATGACACCGCCTTTGTGCGGCCTCCGGACCATTACACGCGACGCGGAGGCGCTGGCGCGGCGGCGGCGTGGCTCTCACTCCGTGTGTTTGCTCTCTGCGGCGAGGGAAGCGAGCAGGGCGGAGGGGGGCGGAGGGTGAGGGCGTGGCGAGGCGGAAGATAGTAGGGTGAGGTGGGATCGAAGGACGGAGGCAAAGAGCGAGAGTGGAAAGTGGTTGAGTGAAGTACGAGAGTGGAAAGGATTCAGGCGTTAAGAGTGGAGGGCGGAAAGAAGAGGGTGGAGGATAGAGGGTGAAGGGCGGAAGGAGGAGGGTAGAGGGCGGTAGGTGAAACATGAAGGGTTGAAGGTGGAGGGGTGCTCTCCCTTCTCAAAATTCAAAACTACTTTGTAGCGTATATTTTGAAGCGAGAGAAAAAGTTGGACTTGTAATTATTTGTTTTAATTCTGAAGAGATTTGGTGTTAGCTATTCAAGAAACTAGTGCAACAATAGCACCTACTTTCTGGCATTATTTCTAAATTTGCGATTTCCAAAAATTCGGAGAGTTCGACGAAAGTGAGACCTGTGCCATTCTATTAAGCCTCTCCTCTGTTATCACAACAAAAAGTTAAAATTAAAAAACATTTGCAGTTATTTTTGAGAAAATGATTTTTTATAAAATGCATTAATTTTAAGCAGACACTATGCAAAAACTTCTCGTCTTTTCAAACAGTTGTACATTACCGCTTTTAAGAATTGATTTTGTTTAAGGCTAAAATATGTATCTTCAGCTTTATAATTTTGAAATGTTAATTTTTTGCAGTTTTCGGAAATGCACAGAGAGTTTGCCGAATAATGAGAATAGTATCGTGATTTTTTAGCGTCCTTTGATACAGATGAAATTAAAATTTAAAGAAAGAAATTGATTAATTTTTGAGAATATAATTGTTTTAAAAAAACCTTTATTGCACACAAAATTATTCAAAACTTCGGAACTAAGTGTACGTGATCTTATTTCAAGACCAGTCTTTAAAAAATATATTTCATTACAAAAATAAATCTCTATTTTCAATATTTTAATTGTAGAAATAAGCCAAAAAATCAAACTTTTGCGATTTTAAAAAATCCGGGATTTCAACCACAATGGGACATGCATCTTTCTCTTAATCATCTTTACGTTATCCGAGGAAAACATTAGAAAACGTAATTGAAGCTTCTTGTCTGTACCTCCCAAACTGAAAAAATTGTTTTCAAACTCTGATGATCTTTAGCTCCTTTAAATTGATCCAAGAATATCAATTTTGAAGAACATCTGCCAAAATTTTTTAGGGCTCACTTTGACCACAGACGGACAGGTAGTGGGACAGGCAGACGGACAGGTAGAAAGGCGTTGTGCCGTCAATGGATTTTTCGGGATCATGTTAGAGGAAGTACTCCACCACATATAGAAACAAGATTTACCCGCTTTTTCGTAACCAAGGCCGAACCATAAGAGCTTTTGTGTCGAAAATTCGCCGTTTTCGACGCACGATTACCATAAGTTACATCTTACGAAGTAAATGCAAAGAGGTGAAATAAACACAAATTCACTGTTAATGAAAATAACAGATTTTTCCAGAACGTAGACGAAACAGAAATTATAAGTCCTAAACTCCATCACTATTTGATTTCAAGTGTAAAGACAAACCAAAGACTCGAAAAGACGTTGAGCAGGAACGAATTGCACCGCACAATATTCTCTGCGTGCAAGCGGCCAGGGGGAGAGGGGCTGACAGAAACCGCCCCCCGCCCTCGACTCGCCGCGCGGGCGCCGCAGCCACTTCGCGCATTACGAGAGCCCCCCCCCCCCCCCGGCGGCCCGCGTGGCTCGTAACTCTGGCGCGCCGCAAAAAGGCGGCCGCCTCAAAAGACGCCGGCGCCCGGAAAAGACTTAAAGAGAGCGCGGCGGCGGAGGGCGCGCGTTGTGTAAGCGCCGGGCGACCCGCGCCGCGCCGCGTCGCGCGCATTTGTCAAAATTAAGGCAGCCCGGGGCCCGCGAAGCGGCGAGCGGCCAGACCGGGCCGGGCGAGGGGAGGCGACGGCCCGAAAATGTGAAGGGAAGAGGACGCAACGGACGGCGGTTGGTGGCAAATTTGGTGAAAGAAGATGCGAGAAGAGAGCGTGGGCCTCCGCGGCCGGAGTCAGTACTTACTAGGCTGTCCGGGTGACGCCGCGTCCATGGTGAAGGTGCCGACATTTCAGTCGCCATTCTGCGACCTTCCTCAGCATTACGCCCTGAGCATTACGCCTTGAGGAAGGTCACGAAGGTGACGCGGCGTCACCCGGACGGCCAAGTTAATAAGATGCGAGGAAATGAAATTAAAAAAAGCTTTAATTTACACAAGTGAAAACGACTTGTTATGGGTGTTGGACAATAATGTGTCGTAACAAAGATAATATGAACCTTAGAGTGAAAAATAGTTTTCGTCTCAAAAGGTAGAAGGCCGCAAACTAAAGATTACGGAATCTCAAACAGTTTTGATGCAATGCATACAAATGGCGGAAACATTTTAGATGAGATTGTGGTGAAATACGCTGTCGGAAAATGAGCTAACTCGTTTTTTGGATGCCTCCAGAGAAGTTCAAATTGTATTCCAAACATTACAAGATATGCTCTCTGATTCCCAAAACTTTTACGTTTCCTAAAACAAGCTTACGTTTGTATTAGATCATTCAGAACCTCATTTACCTCAGCACAGTAGAAGAACAGGCTTTATTTCTGGGCCGCAATGATTACATACTCCTAGATCACGAATATTGTCCTAAGCAAAGGGATTTCCACGACGTTGTACTTGAAGGACCAGCTGGACAAGTGTCGCAAATGCTAAAAAGGAAAGAACAATCGTCATTCAGTTTAGTCGAACACTCGTACAATGGACGAACGAACTAGTAGTCGCGCTGATCTGCGAAGTGGAGAACGTTAAGGAGCATTTTGTGTTGCAGGAGTGATGCTTGAACAGATAATGCTCTGTCGAATCAACTCATTCTCGTCAACCTGGAAAGTGGGCAACAGAACTGATCATTGACCTCGGTGATCTCTGAAATATTCCCAGAAACGAAGGATCCAGCCATTTTCGTGACGTTGACCTCGTATATCGCTGACCAATTCGCTGTAGATGCTGCTTACTAAGTCGCTGCCGGACACGTACGACCTTAGTTGATCTAAGGAACGAACAAAGTCTCAATACTGGACACAAAGTTGTATCAATCTTCGTTACATATTCGTTGTGGATACCTCGGGACAAGAGATTATCAGGCTGTTAAAGTGTGAAGGAATATTCTCGATGTGAAAGTGGTAATGGAATACGGGAAGGTAATCCAATTGTTCATAAATGGTTGTAGATGGTCGTCGTAGACACTCCATGGAAGTAATTCCATTTTCTCTACTCTGGGGTTCCTGTGCAGTTCCCTTTTATGTATTTCAATGCAAATATCTTGCTGTGCAATCATAAGTCGATGACTTCCCGAAGCAGGTTTACAACACATCAGGAATGTGCATCTTCTTCCTGACTATCCTTTCACTGGTGATAACAGTCATTCAACACGATCCACAACTTTCCGGAGTGGCCAATCATGTGCTCAAAGTTACATCTGTTCAAACATTGATAACAGTCAAAATTAGGTGGGTTCGCCTTTGCCGACCTGACTTGTTAATTACATCAATGCAAATTCCAGAGGAAAGTGAAACCTCAGCAAAAACACGATTCGCTGACAATATAGTATTAATAGTGTTATTCTGAAGATGATTTTATTTGCTAATTTCAGTCGTACTGAAATGTTCTGTACTAATATGGTCATTTTTATCAGTCTGTTTTTTTATGGTGTTTTTATTTCACTTTCCGGTATTGAATTCGTGATGAAGAAGTAACATGCAATATTTTTAAAAGATTCCAATATTTATTTCTTGGTCTAGCTACAGACTAATTAAAATATCATACGTAATAGAAAAGAACAAAAAAAATGAATGACAATATTTTTGAGATTATGAATGCATGTAACAACGAGCGTTTTTAGTAAGTATTGATATGAAAAGATTAGCTCCCATGTAATAAAAACTATTTGCAAAGGTAAATCGACAACAGATTGAGGATATTATCTCCAGAGATTTACATTAAGGCATCGACTTACTGACGTGATAAAACGGAAACCGATTACTCGAATATCTACATTCCGGAAAGAGTACAAACAACGTGTACAGATAGAAAACTACAGGATTACCGACGGATGTCTCATGAGTGTTTGGAAGAAGCAAAATGGGCAGAAGAGTGTCGCCGAGTGGGGACCTTGTGGAAACGGCGTTGAGGACTTTTGACGGCGCAAAGAGACGCTGTAACCGGAGCGGTGGAGGAGGGGAGAGGAGGGGAAGGTTGAGACAAAGCGCGAGACAAAGGCCACGACCGCCACAAAGCGCCGTCAGGAGCATAAACAAATGAATGGAGGAAAACGCTCCCCGAAGGCGCTAGGGGAGCTTCTGTGGGCTTCCTCGGCTTCACACTGGAGTCCAATGAGCGCCCTCGATTTCTTACTTGCTGTCTCATTCCCACAAAAACAATTATAGTTTCTAGGAGAATATCACTTAACAGACTTCATAAAATCATGTCGTAATTAATATGAAAGTCAATGATGTACAGAAAATGTGAATGTATGTGCTGTCATAGCAGGAAGACTGTAGTGCATTTGTGAGAGAGAATTCGCAGTTGAATCTTTCAACTGTGAAACTCAGAGAAGCATATTCAGAAACAAAATATAGGGCAATCTAACGTCGGAATTACAAAGAAACCAAAAATAAAAAAAATGGGCCTGAACTCATAAACTTCAGACGTATATAATAATTTCCTAATGAAAACATAGCAGCTGTACAGAGCATTAAAAAAATCTGGAGTGAGCCTCCGTGTCAGACTGCCATTTGGATGCACAAGGAAACAAGGAAGAAGATTGACCTAGGATTCTAGTTGTCGTTGACCCAGAGGGGTGAAATGCCTCGAGGGCTTTTCTTTGCTCTGCTGATGGCTGAGCCTTGTGGAGCCCCGGGGCGAGCGGGAAGCCGCGAGGGGGCGGAGAGGGGGCGGAGAGGGGGCGGAGAGGGGTGCGAGATGGCGTGGAGAGGGGGGTGGGGGGTGCCGCATCCGCCGGCGGCCCACAAGCAGGGCGCCATGTGACAAACGACCGCAAGACGACATATTTATGCCAAATATGCTGATGCTGCGCCTAATTTGAGCGCCTTCGCCGCCCGCGCCCATGCTAATGCGCGACCATTATTTTATGTTATTTAATTCTCATGGAAATAACGTCAAATTAGTTCAAAGCAGACGACAAAGCGAAGGCGCCGGCGCTTCCTGGGCCAAAAGGTCCAAAGGGGACGGGGGAGGGGGGAACGGGGTGGGGGCGGGGGAGCCCCGTAGAGAAAATCATCTCGATCACTCGCTTTGACGACGCAAGGTGGAATATTAATGCAGCGAAAAAACAACAACTTACGTACTCTATTTCACTGTTGAAAGATGATGAAACGTTATGGATATTGAAAACTTTTGTTACCGTTGGTAATAATACGAATAGTTTCGTAAAAAAAGGATTTTCTTTGACACGTTTTTCAAAAGATACATATAGTTATCAAACTCAAAAGCCATTGAACACTAATTACTATCGTAGAAAACTGCAATCATAATTTCTTAACAACTATTTTGTTCCCCAGTATAGCACTAATTATTCAATTTATTTTTTCATAATATTCGTTTTTATTATTTTGTTAAAACCAGAAAACACACACACACTGAAACAACATAGAAATTCCTTCTTCGAAAAGAAAGGATCACACCTGAGGTGGCTAATGATTTAAGATCCTAATATTTACTTTTGAAAATTGATATAATTATACCGGAAAAAGAACACTCAGTCTCAGAATTTGAGTTGAGAACTCCCAATAGTGAAAAAGCTGTTTGAAGGTTCGTGATTAATACTTCAGTACTACCTTGTAACGCGTTCGTTCATAGCTGATGAAATCTGCGCATTCCGCTCAGGGCGCTGGCCTTATCTGCCAGGGAAGGGGGGGGGGAGGGGCCTGAGCACCACGTACGTTTCCGAGTGCTGGGGAGCTTGAGTCGAGTCGGGCGAACTTGGAGAGGGCTAATCTGGCTGAACCGCTGCTTCCCGCGGAGGGCACGTCCGCCGCCGCCGCCACCGCAGGCGCCTCCGCGGCGACGTGAGCCGCATCCGCCCCGCGGCCTCGCCACGCGGCCGCCCGGGCCAGGCCCACGCCTCGATCCGCTTGCGTGATGTAACGGTTAGCGTATCTGGCTGATACACCCAACGCGATGCGCGTTGCGGCGATGGTGTAACGGTTAGCGTATCGGACTATTATCCCCAAGTTGGTGGGTTCAAGTTGGTGGATTTTTAAGGGCGAAAAAAATTCTTCCTTCGGGGGAAGTAAAGCCGGCTGTCCCTGTTAGTAGATTTACTTGCATGTAAAAGATCCTCAAGCCTAAATGACGCCTCTGAGCTAAATTCAAATCGCCTGTTTCTCGCCTAAGAAATACCTCCTTTCTCCGCTAGTTGGTGAAAGGAGCGTAGCGAAATTTGCGTGCTCAGACGGAAGAGCAGGCCTCATGGGCTGAGTCTCGCCAAGTAACAAATAAGGCATCAATTCAATTTAATTCAACTGTGTAGGTTTAAACCTCTCGCGCGCCTTACTTCGTGTGCCTTTCGTCGGGAGGGAAGTAAATCCGGCAGTCTCATGCTGTAGATTGATTGCATCTTAAAGATACTCAAGTCTAAAAGAAGCCTCTAAGGTAAATTTAAATCCTCTGTTTCGTCGCACTGGTCATACCTTCTTTCTCCGCTGGATTGTGAAAGGTGGGTAACTAAATTTGCATTGTCAGAGGGAAGAGCAGGCCTGAGACTCGCCTCGTAAGATAAGACATATATCAATTCAATCGAATCGACAATCACAGGTACGTCATCGACTTCCCGTCAACCGCTTCTTCTTTTGACAAATGATAATCATGACAACAAAATAACGATTCTACTACAAGACTTCCGTCTTACACTTTTGCAACTAACGTCAACTTCTTTAAACACTCAGAAGTGATCACTGCTAATGTCTAGCAAGTAATGCATACAATTGCAAAGAAGCCACAATCCATGGAGCTGAGAAGCTCTCAATAGAGTCTCCAAAACCTACGCGTCCCTGTTTATCCAGGGTCTTCTAACGTGATACCTGTTATTACAAATTAACCTCTTTATTAGGTGGAAACAAATTACAATATTCGTTACGGTACAGAACTCCACTACATTTTAAGAGGTTTGTTAGAGAGACACATAAATACATAAAACAAATACATAAAATTACATACCATTAACTGTTTACAATGTTTACAACAAATAATTCAGACATTGGCTTCTTAGAGTAGTAATGAACAATATATTTTTAATCTGGTTCAGTTCTACCTAAGCCCTCGTGCTCGCTTTCCACAGTGCAATCGCGGGTTCGATTCTCGGTCAGGGCAAAAATTAATTGCGCGCTTTCCTTGCAATGTCTCAGTATCTGTGGCAGTGGCGATGAGAGAGTTCACTTCTCAGGTTGAGAAGACCAGAAGACAGCGTAGGGATGGCCATGTGCAAACCACTCGTACCTCTTAACCCATGGTTGTAGGGCCGAGACGCTGCTAGTAGGCCTTCGCTCGTAAAGGGCTGTTGTGCCAAAGTACAAACCTACATACCGTTCTACTTAATGTATCACCATTTATGTGTTTTTTTTTCTTCTCTATGAATTTCAAAAAATTGTAATTCTTGAATTACATCAATTTTGAAAACAACTTGTTTGACAGAATTAGGTGCATTTTCCTTTGTCTCTGATCTTTTTGACTCCTCATGGTTTATAACACCATCAACTTTTAAAATCTGTTGATCAAACATTTTGAATCATTCCAAATGTCTTTTCAGTCCCTACATTCTCATTTGTTAGTAAATCATCTCTTTTAAACCATCTCATTTTTTACGAAGTGCATACGTTATTCGATTTTTATTTATTTAGCTATTCGATTTTAAAGAATTTGGCACACCGCATTGGTGTATACAACTTCAGAAAGTCCTTCCATTTCAATGTTCAACTTTTCATTGCTGGAGTACATATCCCTTCTTTTCCCTAGTATAAAATGTTTGAGACATGCTTCCTTGAGATTATATCAATACCTGCTCTTGAGACACGTAATGTGCTCATATCTATATTATCGACTTTTCCAAATTCGGATTTACTTCAATATTTTCCGTGACAGCTTTTACACACTTTGTTCTGAATAATGGTACTTACTATGTCCAAAACATTTGCGATGCAAATTACCGTGTGTCGGAATCATCATTTTTAAATAACTCGTTAATTTGTACATTTGTTTACAAATGACAATGATTTACAATTTGTACTTTTGTAATCTAATGTCAATTAAAAAAATCAAATTCATTAAACTCCAATTGGTAAATACATGTTCTTCACAATGGTATCATGACATTATTCTAAATCATATTTGCTCACTTCATGATTATTGATTGGTTTTTCGCACTATTCGGACAGCCTAGAGATATTTTACTATCTTTATCTTTGTTGATATGCTTACTAAATTCATTTTTCAAATAATCATCGTATATTTTCAATTGAAAATCATCATTATTATTATTATTATTATTATTATTATTATTATTATTAAATTACGTACCACCACAAAATTGGAACCATCCTAAATTCTTTCTACCTAGGTTGTTCCGGATTTATCGTCCAGAATTTTGGTTTCAGAAAAAACATTAAATGATCAGTACTCTTTGAAATTTAGTAATGGCGACGTCCGAACAGGTAGACGTATTGGGCTATAAAAGCTCATTATTTTGTTGAGTTCTAGATGTAAGTTTACGAGAGGTGGTGCCATGTATTCCTAAAATCTCGAGAAAAGCTGAAGGGCTTTTCTTTTCTGTTTCGTGGATTTTCTTTCCTACGACTTGCCAGATTACCCGCCCGCTAAATAGCGTCGCATTCTATTCGCATAAAAATTTGAAAGCGTCGCGTTGTGTGCAATTCTCGCGCTTTAGCTTGCACGCATACTTCCTGTGTTTGTAGCTGTTCGAATGACACACGTAGTACATTCTCCTAATTTTGTTGTTTTCAATATGAGTAAACGTATTAATGGGTAAGTGGAAGATGATGTAGAAAATATAAAAGAACATCTTTTAGCTGACGACATTGCCTATGAATATTTGGAAGAAAATTCGGATTGTAATCCAAAGATAATGTTGAAGAAAAATCAGTGAATTTAGGTGTGGGTCATGAAGTTAGCAAATATAATTTAGGATAATATCATGGTACCATTGAAAATAACATTACCCGGTTGGAAGTTGCCGAATTTAGTTATTTTTTTCCAATTGCCATTTATTTCGTCAATATGTAATTTCCTCTTTCAGTATTAAAATTTGGTTCTTTCTAGTAGTATCAAATCTTTGGATAACGCATTTAACCCTTTCGCCACATGACCGCATATACAGTACGATTGTTTTTTAAGCCCTTAATTTTACGTAAAATTGTGTCAGAAAATTAAATACAATTGTGTTGAAAAAACGTTTGTCTCTTAAGAATAGCCTCTTTTATATGTGAAATATATATTTTTAATTATAACTAATTTGAATTAGAGAGGTATCTTTCACTTTTAATCACTCTTCAATCAAAGCGGAAAAAAACAAGAGGACATGTGCAAGATATAATTATGAAATTATTTTGTTGTAATATGTCTTTTCTATCATGAATTTCCATGCAAATGCTTATTGTGACTGTTTTCGCATACCATTTTTATTTTCTACGAATGCTGGTGTTACCGGTCCAAGAGCAGCATTACTTGCTTCCATTTTCGACGTATAATTAACCCATTTTATGTTATATAATTATATTGTGACTTAGAGGTTAATTACATTAAAACAGAAAGTTCAACTTTCGTGATATTGTTTTTAGCCTCTATCTACAGTGATTTAGAAAATACAACACAACATTTTTGTGATCTGCAACGTATTTTCCCTCACGCTTTCTCTTTAAATCTGACGTTTCATTTGTCATCTGGAAACGAGACCTTCGCCTAACAATCTTTTGGAGTTATCCAAAAAGCTGCTGCTGCTCCATCTCTATTGCCTCGTCATCACTCTTCTGCTCAGGGCGCGCTGCGTGTCGCCATCCGCAGTTTGCGCCTTCCGCCCTTGCTCTGTTTCGCGTGTCTCTTCCCTTCCCGTACCTTGTTGCATATGCATTTCATAGCACTGACATCCGAACGCTCATAAAGGCAGACAAGTATGTTTAATTTTGTGACATTATCCATGCATTTTTCTGCTTTAAATTTTTTCTTCTCCTGTGGACTGAGCCATTTTGAAGAAACATTCAACTAAATTGATATTGGCATAACGTTAAGACGAATAGTCAAATCATTATAGTATACTATTCTATTCTTATACTATTCTCAATTATATTACTGCGCCCTATTAAAATATCTGTGGTTTTCTGCAAGAAGAGCCAATGTCAGTATTCGAAATTTTACACAATGGGTGGTAGTATTATACAATCGAAATGACAAAACATCGTATACAATGGTAAAATTAGGTGACAGGATCGTCTTTTGACTTTCTTGCACTTAAAGGTGTGGCTTTGAAGCACACAATGGCCATGCAAGCAGAAAACCACTTAAAACGGACATTGACCCTTCTTGCACCAAGCCATAGTTATATCAACATTTATTTACAGTACTGTTTCTCAGCCATATCTCATGTTTCACATGTTTATGACTAAAAATTCCAATCAAACTTAACTTACAATATAAGTGATGTTATTGCATAAACCATATTAACACGTATGGGGAATTATAGTTAATAAGAATGTACTTGTCATATCATTATTATTTTATTCATTCGTCTGAGGCTTATGAAAGATCAGTCACAATACATTGAATATAGATAAAATACTAAAACTGAAATTCAATTTCTATTAAACATTTTAAAAAATATCAATTGTTCACAAAATGTTTCATAAGTATTTCAGCAATAAAATGGTTTCTCCTGAATCGCATTTGGCCCCCTACCTGCCAGTAGGAAATCGTGTACTCAATTGAAGTTTAATGAATTACAATTCTTCTTTTACTATTCAGTCATACAAAAAGCAACGAAATTCCTCTACCAAACAAGAAGAAACATTTTCTGTGGGTATTCTTATATTTCATTTTTCTCTTGTCTCTGTTTTAATCATTTTGTGTGATATAATGGTTGATTAGAGATTTCGGGTGCGTCAATGGCTACGGCAATTAGTCCAGTAAGTGTAATGAATTTAATTTCAGTTTTTGTATTTTATTCATACTTATGAAGATGTTTTTTTCTCGTGGAGTGGGGGTGGCGGTGATCTTCCAATGGTGATGGTGAGATGCGGCGCCAATCTACGCGTCGGCCAGCAGGTTATTTTTTCCAAACAGTCATCTCCCACCACCGCGGCACCGCTCCATCCGGCACAAGCTTTAAGTCCTCGTCTGACAGCCAAGACATAATAATAATATTTATTTGGCTACAATTGGCTGATTGCCAGGTGGTAGCCATATGAACATTTATAATACAAAAACAATTTACCATATAAAAACAATTTACACTACACTTCTTTCGAGCATATACACTCAATATATAAACATACACAGACCTGAATACGTCTATGGCACATATATACACCCATACACACACATGTATACATACACATGCATACATACATACATACACACACATTCCTATACACATCCCGCACATCTGTAGTAGTGTACTGAATGCAAGTAAACTGTAAGAATAGGAAAAGGAAGGGGACGCGAAGATCGCGCGCTGACGGCGACTCGTTTGTTAGGATATACTGCTCCGACATTCGCTTAGAAAAATACCGATTTGTGCTACATAAGCTACACGAAGCCGTATAAAGTGAATCGCAATACTGCAATGTGAGAAGTGTTAAGGCTTCCCGCAGTCACGTCGCCGTCACTTGGCGGCTGGGGCCTCCCCAAAGACGTTGGGGCGCCCCGCCCCGCCCGGACCCGCCCCCTCGCCCGCCGGGCGCCTATTAGCAGATTGCTTTCAGGTTGGGCGCGGGCCTCCCGCACGGCCGCCGCGCGCTCGCGCCTTTTCTAAAACCAGATTTCACGAAAGGCAAATTTATCGCCGACGACCTCTCCGGCCGCGGAGACGCGCGGGCGGGGCGGCGGGAAAGCGGGTTAAGCCGAAAACCTCGATGGCATATGTGACATCTCACAGAGCGATACATCAAAAATTTAATCTACGAAATGGAGCGAGCAGACGGGCGGAGAGAGACGGCTGGGCCGGTTGTCGACAGGAGGCGCGCAAACAAACTCCGCTCGGGGCCACGCCGCCACGCGCGGGCGTCTTCGCAGCGGCCCTCGCCTCCGCCTCCTCCTCCACTGCCTTCTCCTCCACCGCCTTCTCCTCTTCCTCCACCGCCTCCACCGCCTCCTCCTCCTGATTCGCCTTCGCCGCCGCTGCCTCCTCCTCCTCCTCCTCTACCGCCTCCTTCTCCTTCTCCGCCTCCTCTTCCTTTTCCTCTTCCTTTTCCTCTTCCTTTTCCTCTTCCTCTTCCTCCTCTTCCTCCTCTCCTCCTCCTCCTCCTCCTCTATCACCGCCTCCGCCGCCGCTGCCTCCTTCTCCTCCTCCACCGCCTCCTCCTCCTCCTTCTTCTCCGCCTCCTCCTGTTCCTCCTCCTCCCCTCCTCCCTTCCTCCCCTCCTCATCCTCTACCACCGCCGCCTCCTCCGCCGCCGCCTCGGCTCCTTCGCTGCGCGTAGGAAGACGGAGAGCGCATTGGGAGAGGTGACCTTGCGGCACTCCACTCTGTACCGTTGCGTGTTCACATGCAGATTGATTGATTGAATACTGTCCGTGCGCGACAACCGCTGAGGACATTAGAACTGTAAGTGTTCTGCAAGTTTTTTAATCGTGGGAGGGGTAGGTGATGCTGAGATTCAGCGCCAACCTACACATATGCTAGGGAGTTTTTCCACAACTAGGTATCTCCCACGAGCTCGGCACCTACCTAGCCGGACCAAGCTAGAACTGGTCTTCCGGCAAGTTTGGTGCATGTAAGTGTAAGTGTGTGTCAGTATGGGGTGAAGTCAGGACAAGGAGAGGGAAGGAAAGATCGCGCGTAATTCGGGGTCCATTTCTTACGATACTATTGCGGCATTAACCCGGTGTAGATCGAAAAAAAAACTATCGATCAGAGCAGCCCTTCGATAGAATTCTCAACCAGACAGCGGCTTAATTCGATATAGCTTTGAAGCCAGTGTCGAAAATCCTGCCACTGTCGGGGCTCGAACCGTATGATCTCCCGGTCAGAGGCACTGCAGTGACGTCATCTGATGCCCTAAGCCGGTCTCAGATGTAGACGTGGGAAGGACTTATGTGCGATTGTGGTGCGGGCTGCAGAGGTCCCTTGCGACACTACGACACCACACGGATGAACAAGAAGGCTATGCGGTGAGAACAGGTTGAAATTGATGAAACGAGAATGGTATTAAATGCAGCCAGACATAGTAATGTGAGAAAGTTGTTGAGAATCTGGAGGCGAGTGGAGGGAAGGAGAAGGCGGGGAGACGCGAAGGCTGTGTTCTGAGGCACACGAGACGCGAGGCGATTGGCAAATGGAGTCAAGCGCATGTCATAGTGCTGCTGTGATCGGTAGTTTGCCACGGCTTCTTCTATCAATACCAGGCAAATGCTGGAGCGGTGCTGAGTCAAACGGGCCAAAGACCACGCGCTATCTTTTCTTCCTCTTCCTTGTCCTATTCTCACCCCTTACTTCATTGCATTAAACTCCATATATCGGGTAACCGGTCGAGAACTTAGGGCTTGCTCTGGTTGGACCGGTGCCCCGACAATGACAAATACTTGGATTGAGAAAAAACCCACAATCCGACGTGTAGTCGGAGCTAAATCTCATCATGCAGCGAGGGGAACATCACTCCCAACCTCAGTCAATCTGCAATCTGCATAATATGTAAAATAATCAATTTGTTAATATTTATTATGCCCATGAAATGTGCTTGTTATTGCTTGCTGGTTTTTCAGTTTTGGTTAAGAAGTAGAAAATACAAATAAATTTCTTCCACTGAAATACAAATTAAATATCAGGAACATAAGTGAGGGGTGAGCCAAATGACATTTTTTCCTTCGATACACATTATTGGAGACTTTCCTTATTTCCTTGAATTTTTATTTCAAACATTCGAATTAATTATATTTGATATCGTCTGTGAATGTGACTAACACAACATCTAATTGTCTGTCTTTCCAGCTGCAGTAATTATGAAATAAAACACTTAGAAGTAAGTCTTGTAAGTGAGATCATATTTCACATTTTGTCTTTCGACCCTTTTGTTTTTTGGTAGAAATACTTTTGTGTGATGTAATTTTTTTCAACAATATTGATGATTATGTTTATGTTTCCAGTTTTATGAAATGTTCTCCCATTTAATATAACAAAAGTATGAAGTAGGATTTGAAGATATGTCATTTTAAGAATTTTACAGAATTCATCAGCTTATTTCTGCACAAACATAATACGTATGGGCTGCCGTTTTTAAATGTGCCTAAAATGTGTTTAAGACGCTCCGTTTCTTGGGTCGTGAGGCTGAGGGGAGCTCCTTCGAACCCGGGACCCGAGGGGGAGCGAACTCATCCGCGCGAGTGCCCTTCGCCCCAATCGACGCCGGAAAGGTTATCTCTGTCTGCGCGCAGTTGAATCAGCGGAGCGCCTCGCAAATCGCCGCCCGCCCGCGCCCCC
>BOPP01000106.1:3335593-3351780 GCA_017312745.1 Gryllus bimaculatus
GGATAAGTCCACGCGCCCCGCCCCGCCCCGCCCCTAGCGGCGCCTATCGCCGCATCTTCGCTAACCGCGCCCATCCGTCACCACCTCCGCAGCGGCCAGCGCTTCCCTCACAGCGCGCCTCGCTCCGCCGCCTTCCCACAGCGCTTCCACTGGTGCCGGCAGGTCCCATTGATTCATTCGTTACGACTGATTGCGGGCGCGTCAACAGCTAAGATCATTAGTTCCATAAGTGTAGTGCTTGTTTTCACTCGGGGATGAGGCGGTGGTCTTACCCTACTGGATGGCGAGATCCGGCGCCAACCTACCGTGAATAGCGGGGTTTTCCCCAATCGGGTGTCTCCCACAAGCAGATAACCGCCTCCAGCCGGGACAAGATTTAAGCTCCCGACCGGTTTCTCAGCATATGTGGTAGTGTAGGGCATGTAAGTGTATGTGTATGTAAGGGGTGAGGATATAACAGGGAATGGGAAGGAAAGATCGCGCGCGGTCCATTGACCCTTTGGTAGCATACTGCTCCTGGTATTGATTGGAGAACCCATGGAAAACTACCGATCATAGCAGCCGGCCGCTACAGTTCTCTTCCAGACAGCGACAGAACGCGACTTCGCTATCTGGCTAGTGTCGAAAATCCTATGCAGGTCCTAGGGTTTCACTTCTAACGGTCGTAGCATTTTGGAGGCTGGCCAATCAGCTCGGTCGAGGAGAACTCCAGCGGCAGGCCGCTCTCACCAGGAGTTTTCCGGGCTTACAAACGGGCGAGGGAGCGCTGGCGATCTTTCCTTTTTCTTCCTAATCCCTTTCTTACACACAACCTTATATGCACAACATAATCTCACATGTCCGGAGACCAGTTGGGGGGTCTGCTGGTGGGAAATGCTTTAGGGATAAGCCAACGATTACGTCGGCAGCGGATCACGCTATTCAGCGGGTGAAGATCACCGCCCCCTCCCATGATATAACATTCAATACACTTACGGGACTAATGGCATTACTAGTTCATGCGTCCGGAAACACTTATCAGTAAATCAATAAAATCCTCAGTCTTCTTCTTCGAATGGGTATGGCATCTCACCCCAGTTTTTTAACTACCACATCCCAAAAATATTTCAGGTCATCACACTTCACGAGGTGAAGTTAGATGATAAGCAATACACACACTTAGAAAGACGAATGCAAAGAACTGTTAAACTGTATGTAATAATCTATTTGTAAATCTTCGAAACCTCTTAATGTGGCTCGTACTATAGACAGATATTTTCTTTACATTCGTATCCTAAAAATAATATAAGAGAATATAAATAATATTTTAAGAATTTAACAAGGTATTCCATGGATAATACAAAAAATACAATACGAATTTATCAAATATTATTTTTTGTAGTATTGTTGTATCTAGATCATAAATACGATATCCGTTTACATTTGCTTTTACGGTCTCCGTTTGGGCCACGAAAATAAGAAAATAATTTTTATTCTGAACTGGTAAAATTGATGCATAGCGTAGTTAAAATGGTTGACTGCCATTAAAGTCAAAATTGGTACTCCACTGTATTAATTATGTAACGTACGTTTGAGACCCTCTGGACTTCTGGAGTTGTGTCTCAGGCCTTGAGAGACGGATTAGTCCCTCCTTTCCATTACTTTGGACGGTTTTCTGAAATCGTAATACGCTATTAAACGGTTGAACATATTTATTCTTCTAACATTTAGTAGTATTGATTACTTGTTAATTTTTATTTGATATTTTAACAATTCAGGCTATTAAATCGAAAAAAATTATGTTCACTGTTTAATTTCTAACAGTTATCAACAAATAAATTAAAAAGGTGAATAATTAATCATATTCAAATTATTAGTTTTTTGTAATTAAATAAGTAAATAATTCATATTATTTGTGTGATTAGATTTTACTAGCTGGTGAAGGCAACTTTTCAGGATCACAGTTCAGTTTGGTACTAAGTAAGCTGTAGAGCTCTTAGTGTCGGCAACCCTATGATGGCACTTGAGAAGTAGAACATTATTTCTTTTGGAAATTTATTCAGTTTACGTTTACCAGGTTCAAGAAAACAAGGAGGTCACAAGAAACTGAAAAAGGGGACGTAGGCCTATACATCCAGTAAAATGGCAGAATCATTGTTGTCCTAAAGTGGAGAGACCGATGTGATATTCATTTTATTACTAAAAAACATAAAGGCATTCAAGTGTACCAACGTGGCGGCACTGTCATGAAGCCACACATTATGGCCGACTACAACAAAGAAAAATCATCTATAGACATGGCCAATGGAATCGTATTACACTACTGTGAGACGATCTGTGAAATGTACAGAAAGATTGCTGTCGAAGATCCTGCTGACAACTGCCTCAGTAAATGCTCATTCCATATTCAAAGAAGTAACAGGCAAAACACACATGTAACCGTTTTCAAGAAGAAATCATTAAAATTTGACATATTAAACACAAGTAGAAGAAACGAGAGTCGAAGCTACAGTCCCACTCAAACACAAAATTGTAAAGATTCCAATACGTCAAAAATGTTCTCTTTGTTACAGAAGCATATCGTCCAAATTTGGGAGAACTCATGAGAGTTCTGGCAGAATCGGGTTTAGTGTAGCAAGATTAACTCTGTAAATAGATTCTTAGTACATAACTTCATTTCTTAGGAATTGAAGCAAAGCAATCTGACAAGAAAATATATAAATGTATATGTAAATGCCTACATTTGCAAATGAATTATTAAATCTGCTGATAGAAGTTCGGTAATTGTAAATTTTTCATAGCTGAGTACCATTGTGGACCCTCGTGGTCTCCACAACTTTATTTGACTTCTAAGCGTCCTGAGGGTCATATTCATTCCTCGCATTTGTCTAATCAACATTACGTTCAAGACTTATTCTAACAAAACAGGGAAATGCAATTCAAAAAAATATTCCTTACGTTAGCAGAAAAGTATTCTGCCATTACGATACCAAAAAATCGAAAGTTTCGTTGGCACCCAACCTGTTTTACCTTCTGAAATATTAATTTCCAAATCGCGCAAAAATTGAAAGAAAACGAATTGATGGCCATCTAACGAGTGCCAATGGTTTCGTTAAATAACCAGAAACTCGGGATAATACAAGAACGAGACAATTTCGACTTTGACTGAAAAATTCAAATAATTTCTGTTATTTCATTTGTTCTCATACTGCTCGTACCGACTGACGTCTCATACTCAGTACGGTTTGAAAGTCAGTACTCTTACGATTCAGCTCACATAATGCGACTGCAAGTTTCCACGGAAGAAGCCGTTCGCCATTCAATATACTACCTTCGAAGTTTAGAGATGTATTGAAATGCTGGGGGGAAAACGGCGACCTTTTAACAGAAAAACTTGTATTTTGGGGCCCAAGTTCAACGTTTTTGTAAGGCCTTTTTCAACTACAGTATCCGTGATGGAGTTTTTCCTTGAAATTTTGATCTCCAAAGACAGCTCTTTAAATAAGGTCCGTACAATGTTCAAATATTTGAGTAGTTTTCGCGAAATTGTGCGTAAAATCTAGGTAAAATTTAAACAATTATTTTCTCAAAAACAATATTTTCTCTCAAAAACTCTTTTCTGACATTTTGCTTATGCTTTTGCTCACATTTTAAGGTTCCTCGACACCAAAATATGGATTAACGTCAAAATCGTCAGACCGCCCGAGTCTGTGAATATTGCTAACGACTAAACCGAATGCGTAATCTTCACCGAAATTAATATTCTCCGATCGATGTTACTGAGTTATTCAGGAGAAGTAATTAGTTAGTAGTTAATTGGGAAATTAATAGTAGTTGTAGCTTGTATTGAAGTGTGCGAGTTCACTCAAAATTTTCGCAATTTTTTAATTATAATATTTATATTTTTAGTCATTCATATGCGAACCACTTAATTTCCTGTTTAATGTTTATTATTAAAATCCAACGTTCATATTTACGTGTCAGTTCCTAAATACATAATTTGTCACATACAAACTCACATACAAGGGAACTAATATTTGTAGTACCTTATAAAGCCTATCCCCATGTTTGGACATAGATAATTTTTTAACTAATTTAGGGGAGTCCATATTTGAGTTATCACATTTATCAAGATATTAAATATTTAGGGTCCTTGTGAGGCGAGAGTCTAATTTTTTTTAGTAATCTATACTAAATTTGATTTTTGTATCCCTCAATTATGGGAATGAAAAAAACCTAGCCATTTTACATAAACTTTATTTCGTTTGTTTTTATACATTTCTATGAAATAGTAACTATTTCTACTAAATCTACTATTGTTATGAAATAGTAATAGTAAATAGTAGAATATAGTAAATAATAGTACTATTTCTATGAAATGGTAATTACGATGTTTTGTTTTTGTAATTTTTTACTTTCTCGTTTTTAATTAGGTAAGAAGAGAAAGTATTGTTAGCGTGCGCCAGAAATCGACGAACTTTCAACACAAACCTTTTATTGCCGGGCTCTGGTAACGAAAACGTGGATAAGTACAGTTGCTAAATATATAAAAACCAATTCTTCTTACACGTGGTATAGTCAGAATCCGTAGTTTGTGCACGCCATATCGGCAGCACAATCGATCTTCTGCTCATGCGCACATGCACTAGTGTATTGCGAAACGTGAACTGCGCATGCACAGAAGATCGATAGTGCTTTAATATTCGAAGGTGCACAAAAGCCCCTGATGCTTTGTGCGTCATTCACACCGAAAAATTGACAGCAAAAATCTGTTTCTGTCTGACCGTTCGGTGCAAAACGCTAGCGCATTAACCGTTCAGTCTATTTTCTCCAAAATCGATATTCCCCAATCGTTCTGATGTCACGGCCCCTGGAATTTGAAACCGATGAATACATTTTGGGGGTACTTTACATAAATACTCCTAGATATTTAAAAAAAAAAAGGCTCCAAATGTTTCATTAAATTTTGTTTTTGTATAGGTAGAAAGACAATGATATAGGTCTCATTTCGTTAAAATCCTCAATTTTTCGAAAATTGCAACAAAAAAGTTTAAAATTACAAAATTTAAGATAAAGATTTTCGCCTTACATAAAGTCTGTTGTACAAAATTAGCTCTTTAAAAAGAGCAAGTGCAATTCTTTGAAAAATCGAGTATTTTTTTCATAATTTCGGCATGAAATTAATGAAATATATACAGATTTCACAACCAACTACGAGCCACGACAAAAATTGAATGAGTGAAATGAAAAATAATTAATTTAATTTTAATTATTGTTAATTAGATATTTAATTAGTTTAATAGTATTACAGTTATTTATCAACTGTGTATGGCTATGTATCAACTGTACAATGGCTAACCGATAAACAAGTTGAAATCTGAATACAGATTTTGTTACAGTTTTTGTCAAGAATTGTCATTCGTTAAGCGAATGCACATAGTTTTGACAACGCTGTCCTAGCAACAGTTAACCGCTTCTTGGTTGAATTGGTCGTTTTCAAGTACTAGCTGAGGTGTTTTATAGTAGCGCAGAAAATGCAGTTTTTCACTATTACATAGCTGTTTCCAGTAAGGCGAAAAAAGTATGTGCAGTTGTAGCACCACTAGTTTATTTATAAAACGATCTTTTAAGGTTTTTAGATAATTGAGAACAGATATGGAAAGAAAAAGGTTAAATACTTTAAATATTTCCATCGACAAATAGCATAAAAGTTATTACATGCAGCTTTTAATTTACTCACTCTCACTTTATCTCCGATACCGAATTTCGGTAAAAGACACGTCTTATCTTATTCAAGAACTGTTTATAATAATATTTTACCATATTCAATCGTTTAAATAGATTTCATTTGAAAAATAGATACGCTTAGTACGAAATAATTATACTCGTAATCTAATCTTCAAAATATATCCAATCATTAAAATTGCCTTTTATAACAAACTGATTCCAAATGTTTTCTTTTAGTGAACAATTCAATCTTTCATCGATGCTTCGTGTTCTTAAAACTAGAATAGTGATGAATATAATACTATTTCGTAAGAAGTTGAAATTCTTTTTAATGAATCTCTTTACCTCGATGTGTTTGTAATTATTCAGGTATCTTCTTTTGTTAAGAGACAGTTTTCGTGGGTTCATTTGTATTTATACCTTTTTTATATTTGACGAACAAATCTATTTCATATTTTGAAAATACATCAACGATTGTTAAATAAGTATAGCCTTGATTTTTATAAAACACTTTAATGATTCTAAATTTATTTCTACAAAATATACAGCTATATACTATATCCAATACGTAGTGTTGTAACTTAACTTCGTGAGAAAAGTTTTCGCGATGGTTTATGTAATTATTCAATATCTTCTGGTATATTTAATTTTTTTTAGAATGTATTTCTTGTGATCTCCCAATTTGCACTCATACCTACTTCTATACTTCTCTCATTTTCTGTTGGTGCCTGTTTTATATGAAACGTATCAGTACTTTTTTCACTCTAAGCAATATGTGTACATTTTTGTACTAAAAACAACCTTGTTCTCGATTTAGATATAAATTATCGCCATATATATTTTATGTCTTTATTAAATTGTAATGATGTCCTCTATATTGTTACATATTAACATTTTTCTTCAACTTTTACAGGAAAATTAATATACTTCAAATCTTTATTCTCTTTAAAACTCATGGCCTCAATATTGTAGACAGATTCAATATTTTTTTCTTTTCGTCCATTTAGAAAAAACACAATGTCTAGACTCCTAAATTCGAAAGGTTTATTAACCACTTAAACTACATTAAATAATATCGTAAATTACTTTATCATAAAGTACATTAGAGTCAAGTATGCTATAAATGCTTTTTTTATTTGTTGATTACTTAGAACCTCGCCTGCATCCAGGACTTATTTGGCATAATAATTTTCCTTTGAAATTATAACTTCCAAGTGAAACAATAATGGATAAGGAAGATGCAAGTGACTAAATGTCTTGTCAATTTTTTAATCTTACATCCAAAGCTTAAGCATATTTTGGCATTTAGTATATTAGAACAGGGTTGTCCACCTGGCGGTCCGTACTGCTATTTATTGTGGCCCGCGAAGTGTTTCTTGGCGAAAGTGAACGTCCCTTGCGTCCTTGTCGGCTGAGAACATAGCGCGCCTGGCGCACGCAACCTGTCGGGGTCAACATCCCTCAATGTAAAAATAGGTTAAGTTCAGATTTAAGAACCTTGCAAGTTAGCCTTGCCCTTGGGACCTTGCAAGTTGGATACCCATGAATTAGAAAGTTAAGCCCAATTTAACAGAGACAGGATTACATGAAGGTGTTTTTGATGCCCTGAAGGTGTATTTGAACCTTCAATAATTAGGCTTAACGTTTACTGTATGTAATCTCCTTTATAAATCCTTGGGTTGCTTAAAATAATTCACTTCTATTTTTACAATTTTACGCAAAGATTGTATATTCAGGAGTAAATCTGATAAATTAATATTTTCTTGTACTTGACTAATTTTGCAATCGTGATAAATTTCAAAGGAGTCGACTCGTAAGGGAATCACCTGTTCACGCACTTGCGAGTAATATTCAACTATATTTTTATATAACTAATATTTAACTATTCAATTTTTCTTCTATTTCAGCATTATATGTGGAATGTTCGTTACAAGAAATCGTTCATATGATATTAAAATCTTATGGTATAGATTATAACATATTTGCGGTTTATGGCACGAATAATTGCGTCATCACACCTTGAGCTAATCGCAGTGAGAGAATCATGAGAAGGTAACGGTGAACTGTACAGTCGGCCTCCGTTTTCTCTCTTTTCAGATGCCAAGTACTCATGACGTTACAGTACAGATGTTTCCCAAAATTAACTTTCGTCCTCTTATAAATTTATAATGTTCCCATAGACACTGCGGCTATATATAATTTCCACAGGCCGTGAGACAATATCTAATTCCCATAGGCCCTGCAATAGTGTATGCAACTCGTTGATGTTACTTTATTGCATTCGTACAAATTTGAAAACTTGCTCCTAATGTCGCTTGTTTTCAAAACATGTACTCATGCAATAAACCGCAACATTATAAGCTACTTGCGTAAACTACTATTATTTCAAACTTTTCAAGAATCAATTTTGTTCTCATCGAGAGACATTCTTTTATTTTCCTGTGGACAGCATTTTATTTCATTGGAACCAAACTCTGTACATTGAAATACCTAGTGATCTAACACAATGTATCAAGTTTTATCCCGTTGCGCCATCGCCCGTCCGCTTTCAGTTACATATTAGAAGCGCATAAGCGTGGAAGGGCGTGGGCGTTGGGCCGCGGGGCGAGGCTGGCGGAATGTCGCGCAGGATAGAAACACAATAATTTACGCGCTCTTATCAGAGCGCTCTCTTACGGCTCATGGACCGGATATCAGCGCCCGCGCGCTTTTTCTGCCTCCCCCCCTCCCCCTCCACCCCCTCCCCTCCCCCTCCCCCCCGGCCCTGGCGCGCGGCCGTGCGCGTGCGCGTTAATATCATTATCACGGCGATGAAAAAATAAAGATTCTGTAAACGAGCGCCGGGGAAAAACGCGTACTGCTGAGCGGCAGCTCCAACGATTCGCTGATTAATCCGGCATTTCAGATCAAGCGGCGAGGAGCGCCTTCGGGCCCAATTGGAGGCCGCCGAATGGCGCGCCGCCGTATCGATAGGCCGATATTACCGCATACCGGCCGCCGGTGCTATACGCAGATTCACGACCGGCGCGGCGCTGGTGTGATCGAATCGTATTCCGATGAGTGACGGCGGCGCAGAGGCACCCGTTGGATTGATGGCGGAGCGAAAAATACCTGACGACGTGAAATTTATCGTCGGAGGGAACAACGGCAAATGCAGATGTGTTAAATGGACTGAGCAGGAGATAGAAAAAAGTGAAGGAGTGAGAGAGAAGGAGAAGACAAAGCCTAAAAAGGAAAATAGAAAAAGAAGAAACGAAACAGGTAGAAGATAGATAAAGAAGTGTGTGTGTGTGTGTAGGGTGAGAGAGAGGAGAGAGAGGGGAGCAGAGAGGGAGGGAGAGAGAGAGGGAGAGAGAGAGGGGAGAGAGAGAGGGAGAGAGAGAGGGAAGAGAAGGAGAGAGAGAGGGAGAGAGAGAGGGAGAGAAAGGGAGAGAGAGGCGAGAGAGAGAGAGGAGAGAGAGAGGGGGAGAGAGAGGGATGAGAGACGAGAGGGAGAGAGAGGGGGGAGAGGAGGAGAGAGGGAGGGAGAGAGGGAGAGAGAGAGGGAGAGAGTATGATTCACTTAATAAACTACAATAGTATGGGTGACTAAAATGAATGCAATCATTCTTGCGGAATTGAAAAAAGTGAACAGGAAAGCGACAAATAAAATACACACAAGCAAAATGTGCATTATTTAGAAAGCCGTACCAGAGAGTACGGATACTACTACAAAGTAGAAAAGTGCAATGCAAATTCTATCGTCAATTCCGTTGAGAGTTTTGTGAAATAATGTACTAAACATGCGTTGCTTTTCCCTGCCCGGGCGTTACAAATTATATTTAGCGTATTCGTAAAATTGCACGGTCATTCATACTTTAGCCTTGGGCCTCCAGAACGGAGACAAATACCTACTGTTAATGGCCGGCGCTTGTTAAGGATTGTAACGGTTGGTGTTTGTTAAAAACATTCGGAATAAATGAGTAGCAGCCGAAGATGGAGGAGTATACCTACTCAAAGCAAAGATATTTTTTATTACGAGAATTTGCATTTCTCTTTTAAGAATGTGGTATTACGAAAAATATTCAATAACACACGGCTGTACATTCTTGGCTATCCGAGATGAGCCGCGTCTCGGGCAATTGCACTGACGTTTCGCCCATACTGCAGCATAGCTCTGAAGAAGGCCACAGCAAAATGGTCGAAACGTGAGCACAATTGACCAAAACGCGGCTCATCCCGGGTAGTCAAGAATGTATTGACTCCGGCCGTGGAAGCCTACGAACGCATAACACACGGCTGATTACACAAATTATCGATTCATTTGAATATTAACCTCAACGATCTAATATCGGTTTGCTATTGGAAATGATGTCTACAAGAAGAGAGTAAAGAGTGGCAGGCAAACAGAGAAGTCGTTGCATGTGTAGTTGCAGCAGCAGTAGTAGTGACAGTAGTTATACGTATGTATTGTAGGTACTGAAGCGTTTTCTCACACGGAGTTAACGATGTCGAGTTCAATTGCTATTTCTGAAGGATCCTGCCCCTGGCCAACAGTGATGCGAAGATAAATTACGGACAGGAGAGAAATGTTCATTATTCCTGGAACATCCAGGCATTTTTCTCCATCCTGTATTGAGGGCTTTTGTAATTACAAATCGAACTGAAAACCACTGGTATCAGTTTCTACCTATTAGCTGTCAATGCGTTTCGATTTCGTTGATGAGTCTCTATTGAAATGTGACTAAGACTGGTAACGTTCCATTATTATTGGCGGACGTTCACAAAGAGATACTAAGTGCAACACGGATAAGAAAAATTGCATCGTAAAATATTCCTGGAAACTTCATGAAGATTTTCGAGATGTACATTTAGAGAATCATGTATTTTGACGATAGCTCATAGGCAGGATTGCGTTCGGAAATCCATTTAGTAATGCATCAATCATATGAAGTATTGTGTCCGTAGATGTCATTATACGAAAGAACCCTTAGGTCAAAGAAAAGGAGTATTTATATTAGTTAACTACGAGATAAGACTAATACACTAATTGGCAAAACTAATTAGTATTCACACATATTTCCAACACATTCTATCTCATCTACAAAATGGCAAATAAAGTATAAGTCGACAATAAAAGGGTTCACTTTATTTACAACCAAAGAAACTTAACAAACTCCAAGAAAAATACTTGTGTGAAATAATAGTACATTATTGTCTGTTTGTTACAAACACTTCCACGACAAATTTTACATACTATGTGAAAGATGAATATTTACCACAAAAACATGTAAAAATAGTTGTTAAAACGTGAATTTTACACAATAGCAAGTGATATTTACGTAATTAAAAGATATTGATCTCATTTACATTCTCGACAATTTGACTCGAAAATTAAGGTCTTATTATATTAAGATTTATATAATTGAACCGTGATTTAAAATTGAAGATAAATGATTGAAATAAAGGTTGTAACGACTAACATACAAATATAAATATCCCTACTTATAAATATTTATACTTATAAATATAAAGTATAAATGTTTTTAAAAATGCATACCTTGAATGATTATCATAAAAGATCCAAGAAAATTGTATTTTACGAGCACTTAACTGAATTTGTGTTCTGAGAAGAGTGTATGGCACGCCTCAGACTTGAGTATGTTAACACCAAGACATAGGATAATAACCAAATTTAATAATGGTAAATATTACCTAAAAGTAAGAAAGTGTAAACACAACTTGATAACGGAACTCTTAAAGTATGAAGATTGCGAGTCTATTCCCTCTCGTATTGTAAATTGATATTACAAGGAGTTTTGGGAATTTAAAGCATTTCAGAAATACATCTCTTTACTGTAAGAAACGAATAACTACAGTGAACCTGATCCATGGAACAGCAACAAAGAAAAACAGGTGAATACAGGCCCAATTAGGATCACGGTCGTTGCAATGTGTCCGACACCTGGCAACCCTAAGAATGTTAATCGCAGGGACCGAGGGCTACTAGTAGCTCGAAGCCATCGTTAGAGATGGACGTGGGATGAATTTAAGGTGGTGTTGTGGTGCTTTTATTACGTAAAAGCGAAAAATGGCTCAGAACTAGCAGTTTTCAGGATATGGACCCACATATATGACCAACCCATGATTCAAAGAAACTTGCCAGTCAACGACGATATATATTCAGCACGACGATATATTTAGCAGTGGAAAATTCACTGCAGAACGACTTGCTGACATTCAGGGACGTGCGGAGTATGCTCTGCGATCGAACTATCCACATAATGATCATTTAAAACATATAATATAATATTCCTGAAAACGATGGTCTTATTAAAGGTCCATCTCTTCCTAATGAAAGTTCCGTCAGTAGTGAAAATTCATCTGGGTGTGAATCACGTTCGTCTATTTCCATTTGAATATCGTGCCCCGTTGGTGAGAATATACGAAAATCCTAAAGCTACGAGAGTGATAGAAAGCTAATTTTGTCTTCAATTAGATGGGTCAGATCCCAGGTAGAGATATAAATATTATCGGAAGAAATCACATCGTGTATTCTACTGCATCTCTGGTATCACAGATAGTTCTTGGGTCAGCCAAAAACTCCAACGGCCGAA
The DNA here is from genome assembly GCA_017312745.1 of Gryllus bimaculatus. NCBI lineage: Eukaryota > Metazoa > Arthropoda > Insecta > Orthoptera > Gryllidae > Gryllus > Gryllus bimaculatus. The sequence goes on from BOPP01000106.1 coordinate 3,347,896, forward strand.
TAAACAGAGAAAACATTCGGTACCCTCATGGACGAAAATAGCCACCATTCTGCGTGATATATCACTCATAACCGAGACATCTTCAAAATCAACGCTCACCTCTAAAGGTCAACGAAAAACACTCAATGTTTAACCAAAATACCAAATTCGAAGTGACGTATTAAGACTAACGGTAGCTGAAAGCTAAAAGAGAAAATATAAGCATGGTCTAAACGCATTAGATGTTACAAACGTAAGGTAGATTTCAGTGTTTAGAATCCGTTGTTTTAAATAGATGCGAAAAATTCCTATCGTAATCTGACTCAAAAACAGAATGTAATGCTGCCTCACCTGCAAAAGACGTCGTCGACACATTTTGGGCACGAATCTGGGGAAAAAGCGGATTCTACAACCAAGACGCATCTTGACTCCGATGTGAAGGTGATGCTGCTGATGAACTTGTGGAAACAGTGGAAAACCGACAGTGTTTACGAGTTCTCGCAAGAGGACCTCTTCCAAGCAATTAAAAAAAGGGAAAACTGTGAATTTCCTGGAATTGATAAGATCTAGAAGCATTGGATTAAGAAAATTGACAGAATTACATTCTCATCTAGCAAAGGCTGTTAATAATTTTCTAGAAAACCCAAAGGAACTCCTGGAATGTCTAACACGCGGCATCAATTATTTACGACCCAAAGAGGGAGACAGTTCTTTGGCAAAGAACTAAAGGCCAATCACTTGTCTGGTAGTATTGTTCTAGGTTACAACTGCAGCTGTAGGTATCAAATGTACAGACACCTTTGTACCTTTGTACCCTAGAGAAGAATCACATGTTGCCAGTTGATCAGAAAGGATGTCATAAAGGTTCCTATGGCCGTAAGGAAATATTGCTGCTAAATAAAGTAAACTTGAATGATGTAAGGAAACGAAAACGTAATTTAAGCATGGATATCGATTTCAACAAGACTTATTGCGGTTTGCAAGGCTAGTATTAAGTCGTGGATTACCAGGTACACAGTTAACAGTGGAATTTCCCAAGGAGAGTTGCTATCTCCTCTGCTGTTTTGAATTAGTTTAACCCTATTATCTAGACAGCTGTCGCACACTGACTTTGGTAACAAGCTCCATTTTAATGAAATACCAGTATCACAATTGTTTTAAATGAACGATCTTAAAGTGTTTGCTAAGAATGAAGCGATTTTCTCTCAAATGCTGTTTGTAATCAAGGAGCCGATCAATAAAGATCAATCATTTATGTGGCTTAAAAGGGGAAGGATATAGTGCGAATCTGAAGCAGTTTTAATAGCTACCCAAGACCAGGCGTTGAGAACACGACATTATGATAAAGTAGTACTAAAATTTTCCAAGATGATAAATGCCACATTTGCCAGGAACAATTAGAAATTGATCATATCGTCTCAGTTTATCCAATTACAGCAAAGACTAAACACTTGAAAAGATACGACATGGTGTATAGTTACCTCCACTGGCAGATCTATAACGCCAAAGTTCCAAACACTTGCCCCAAGTGGCATGAACACTCACCAAACTTAGTGACGTTTGTTGGACTGTGTACAATATTGTACGACCAACAAATTCAAACTGATGGGTGTAGGTATAAGAACAAGATTAATCCACTTATCTAAAATCCATTGTTTTCCAATTACAATTATTTTTCAGATCACCATTTGTTTTCTTCTTGCGAAGTGAGGGCGAGCAAGTAAAAAATATTTTGTTTACGTATCTCCATCGCAGTGCAATGACGATGAGCGTGGGCTGCCTGGGGTGTGACGTGGCCGGCTGCGAGGCCCAGCTGCAGCTCGTTGGCCCACGCCAGGGCCAGCTCTCCATGCGGTGCCCCGCCCCCCCCGCCCCGCCCCCAGCGCCGCTCATTACGATGGAAATGGACTTGCGGTGAGTGGGCGGTGCGCGCCCGTTTCGCCCCCGCCCCCGGCCACACGGAGAATCTCATCACCGCAAAGGCCTATGACACTCTTCACCGAAATGGCTCTAATACAAATGAAGTTTTTAACCGTACAGATAGAGATACAAAAGTGTTATTAAAATTAACACCAATGGAGTTGAACAATACATATGTACAAGAATATTTTGATTATTTAAGGGTACTTTACATGGAGATTCAACATTTTCAAAATATTCTCAAAAGTCGATTTAAATTTTTCGATTACATTTGGTCCTCAGGTACCATAAGCAACGCTGAAGAAAATGATACAGGCCTCATTTTCGCTCAAATCCCTGATTTTTCGAAAAAGTTCATTTACTCGGCCACCATTTTGCCACCTTCCTCAGGCCGAAATGCATTTCGCCCTGAGGAAGGTCTCTGAATGGCGGCCGAATCATTGGCACCTGTGCGTAGGACGCGGCGTCTCCCAGATATGGGTTGCGAGATAAAATAAAGACATGTATTTCGTAATGATTCCCAAGAATGCGAGAAATTATGCTGTTGTAGATCCTCTAATTTCAAAACGTCCGTCTGTTTGTCTGCATGTCCGTCAGTTTGTAAACAACATAGGGGCAAAAGTTTTCGTTGGACTTTTGCCAAAATGAATATTCCATGGTCGATCCATTTTTATCGAAAGAAATTTAAAATTGTTCAAAGAATGTCTTCAAAGTTTTCCTTTAAATTTATTCCCAAAATAGAGGCAAATGCGTTTTTAAAGATGGCATAGGTGCAATTTTCACCGAAATAAAAAAACTATTGGTACTGTCAGAAATATTTGTTATAAAATATGTTATTCAATGACAGATACGGTGACATAGAATTGTTTGAAAATATGATTAGTTTTCATGCAATTGTGCGCGAAATATAGGCAATTTTTAAATAATTATTTAGTCAAAAAGACTCCAATTTTTAATTTTTTTAATTTTATAGAGCATTAGACGATTAAAAATCGTTGCAAATCCGTTTGTGGAGAACTCTCCGCATTTTTACATATTGCAAAACATTGACACATTGAAAAAGTATAATTTTGATGATAGAGCTATTTATCTTAAATGAAATCTGAACTAAAGAATTTAGATCTTTAAAGTCATGTATACTATAGTAAAAAGCATGTAGCTTTCCTATAATTTGCACTTGAAATTACGGTTATTTATCGGTTCCATTTTAGGCAAACTCTTTGTATTTCAAAAATTGCAAACAAAAAATTAAGTATTTAAAACTACAATATAGGTAGTTATTTTCTTTTATTAAAAATTGTTCCTTAAAAGTTGATTTTGAAATAATGTAAATGGAAATCTTTGAATTTTTGAAATTTGCAGGGACAAATTTGAACTTTTTTATAGATATCGGGAAGGTCCAGTATAAAGGTTAGGCAGGTGGTGTACGTAACGTGACTGCCGCGTTATCTCTAAGGCCCTGAGTTCGAATCCCAGCGCGGAGTAACTAATTTGATTGTAAACAGTTTTGCAGGCTCTTCTAGTTTTAGAACATTGTGTAGCCGCTTCAAATAACACGAGAAAGTATGTACTTTTTTCGTACTACTAGTTTATTAACTGAGATCTCGATTTTCGTATTAAATTGTTGAAGATGGTCTGAAATATGCAAGGAAGGTTAAACAAGAACTACGTTAAATATAAATAAGGCAACCAAATAACTTGAAATATGAACGTGGCAGAGTGAGGCAAGAAGGGTAGTGGCGGCCGCAGAGAAATATGCAAGAGCGCTTGTGCGGTGGGGGGAGACACCACGTGACGCATGGGCGGCGAGCGCTGGCGCCGGCGGCGCCTCCTCGCCTCGTATGTTACAAATAAGCGCGCGCCGCGGCGGCTAATCAGGCCGGAAAAATTAAACACGCGACGCGGGCGATTCGGTTCCGCGCGCGTATTGTCCCGCGGCGTCGCGTCGGAGAAGCGGAAGGTCCCGATGTGGAAGCGCGCGGGGCC